>CAUEEP010000736.1:3157500-3365000 GCA_958450365.1 Mesorhabditis belari
AATTTCTTATTTTCTTTTCTTTGATCTCTGTTTTTGAGAATTTGATTGGTAAAGAAGATCATAAAGATCTTAATTCATTGATGATAAAGCTATTTATCTTATACTTTTGACCTATGCCCATAAGTCTCCCCATTGCCAGAGGCAAACGCGCTGCTCACTTAACCGATTTGGCTACACTTTGTTTCATTCGATAGCTCTGATTAATATCTATCGAATGAAACAAAGTGTAGCCAAATCGGTCAAGCGAGTGACAAGAAAAAGGCAAAAAACATAGCTTGCCTCTGGTAATGGGGACACTTGGGGGCGGTACTTTAAAAAAATAAACTATCTATGATAAAAGCTTTATATCTTAAAATTAGTTTTAAAATCTCCTAAAGCTTTTCAAGAATTTCTCTTTTAAAATCCCATTCTTGTCTCCAATCTCTCTCGCGATCCAATAAAAGTTTACTCGGGATTTTCAAGAATTTTCCCCGCTACAATCCTTCTCAAGAAATTGAAATTTCCTTTTTCCCACTTAAATCGATTTGGTTTTTTGAAAACTACTAACTTTTGACTACGCAACGGGGATTAGTGATGCGAATTAATCATTGTTGAGTGATTTTTTTGAGATCAAAAAGAAATCTACATTTTCAAATCAATTACGTAGGCTTATATCTATATTTTCATCATTTTATTGATATAAAATAATGTTCTGTTTAGTCTTTACTTGGAAAAATAGACTGTCAGAGTCTAAAACTGTTCAAATTTTTATCACGCTTGGTTTTTATTGCTTATGGGAAAGCTTGAAGCCAGAACTTTTAACTTTATTTATTTTATTTAACTTTATCTGGACTTATTTAACTATTTGTTTGATTTGTTGGGCTTGTTTAACTTGTTTAACTTGTTTAACTACTTGTTTAACTTGTTTAACTACTTGTTTAACTTGTTTAACTACTTGTTTAAGTTGTTTAACTTATTTAACTACTTGTTTAACATATTTTTACTACTTTTTTAACTTGTTTAACTACTTTTTTAACTTGTTTAACTACTTGTTTAAGTTGTTTAACTTATTTAACTATTTGTTTAACATATTTTTACTACTTGTTTAACTTGTTGAACTACAAGCTTTATAACTAATTGAATAACTATACCAAATTGTGTCTTATTATATGCTTTGTATCTTTAAAAACCGATCATTAGGCTTATATCTATATTTTCATCATTTTATTGATATAAAATAATGTTCTTTTTAGTCTATACTTAGAAAAATCGACTTTCAGAGTCTAAAACTGTTCAAATTTTATCACGCTTTGTTTTCATTGCTTATGGGAAAGCTTAAGTTGCTTGAAGCCAGAACTTTTAGCTTTATTTATTTTATTTAACTTTATCTGGACTTGTTTAACTATTTGTTTGACTTGTTTAACTTGTTTAACTTGTTTAACTACTTTTTTAACTTGTTTAACTACTTGTTTAACTACAAGCTTTATAACTAATTGAATAACTATACCAAATTGTGTCTTATTATCTGCTTTGTATTTTGTTAAACCGATCATTTGAAGGTATGAAGGTTCGAACAGGGGATTTGATCCCTTTGCGAGATCAATATTCATCACTTCCCGTCAGCTCTAGCCCTAACAGTCCACAAACTGCGAGAAATACGAGAAGAGAAGGGAGAAGATCAATCGAATCGGGTGTTTGGATGGGATCACAACCTAAAGAAATCCCAATCACTCCTAATAATTCCCCACAACAAGCTAAAGATGCAAACAATAAACTCAAGGAACCATTAGTACCGAAAAGGAGAGACAGCTCATTTCAAGAGGTAACTTTGAGAAGTGTTGGGAAACTGGTCGTACTTTGTTGGGCAAATGCACATGTTTTGGCATACTCAGCTTCTCTACAGGGTGGCGCACAATTACCTGCACTCAGTTCAACATTTTGAACTTTAATCTCTAATCAAAATTCATTGTTTCTAGTAAAAATGAGCTAGATTTTGGAAATCATAAAAAGGAGTAAATGAAGTTGGTTTTCTTTGATTTTGAGCCATTGAAACTAGTTACAAAAACCAGAAAATAACGATTCCGCTGCAGTTGCAGCGTGTCGCAACTTTGCTGCAGTCGCAGCGTGTCGCAACTTTGCAGCGCTCTAGCAAAATGTTTAGAAACTTTTCTGATCAAATCCAGGAAATACACTGCACGAGAAATATTCAATTTGATAATAAAAAAAGAATTTGATTGATTGATTGACTCTTCGCTAAGCTGGAGAATCTGAAATGAGTGCGGGCGCCACTCTGTCGATCATTGAAAGAAGTGGTGTGCCGGGAAAGCTTGAAGTTTTACCAGTTTTACCAGTTTTACCAGATCTAAAAATCTAAAGGACAAGTGAAATTTGGTGCAAAACAATAATCCTAATCTATTAGAACTGTTACCCACTTCTAATTGATATGTTTTTTTCAAAACCAAAACCAAAACCATTTCACTCACCAAATCCCATCTGTCTAAACAGTTTTGAACTCTTTTTTTTACCACACTTCTATCTCTTTAGCACTATCTTTCAATTCTGGAATCCATTTCCAAGTCTTCCATTTTTGTTTACAGTTTCAGGATCTTCGTGTGACTCCCTGGGAAGAGGTAATCCCCAGACACATTGTTGTTTCACAAATTTCTTGAGCATTGTTCCGTAGCACCGTTCAAAACTAACAGTATAGCTGAGAATTGATCGAGAGAGAACATTTGCCAGAAAACAATCAAAATTTCAGGTGAGCGCCGATTTTCTGCGGTTGAACGGCTCACGGCAACAATTCCGAAATCTGCTCTCGGCGAGGAAAAAGCTTGGACAAATGCCTCCAGCGTACACACGAGTCGATTGCTCCAGAGACTCGTTGGATAGTCAACGTTTGTTTTTCTAGAATCGAAATATTTCCATTTAAGGAGAATATGGAAAGGTTGAACTCAAGAATAGAACAAGTATTAGTGTAAAGGTTACAAATAAGCCTAAGCCCAAACCCAAACCTAAACCTAAGCCTAGGCCTAAGCCTGAGCCTAAGACTGAGCCTAAGCCTGAGCCTAAGCCTAGGCCTAAGCCTGAGCCTAAGCCTGAGCCTAAGCCTAAAGGCAAACGGGTGTCTCTTAGCTCCAGGAACCGGAGCTAAGAGATCCAGACAATGGGGGTTCAGCCTAAACCCAAATAGACTTAGTGCAAGGCCCTAGCCGCTAGCCTTCGCACGAGGTCCAAGCCTAAGCCCAAGCCCAAGCCTAAGCCCAAGCTTAAGCCAAAGCCTAAACCTAAACCTAAACCTAAACCTAAGCCTAAGCCTAAGCCTAAGCCATTTTAGCCAAAAATTGCTTCAAACTGTTTTCTGCTGAATGTCTTGGTGATGAAAGTCTGACTTTATTTGGCCATAGATTGCTGACTAATCAAGATTTGTATGTAAATATCCAATAATAATTTTACATGAAACATATTAGTTATCAATATTAAAATAAAAAATATTAGAGTTCTAAAACCTGCGGCCACAAAGTTCTAAAACCCGAGGTTTTACAAATGAGCACTATTTTATTTGATGCAATGCCAATTCCGAATCTCCTTCCAAAATCTGCTTCTTTAAATATTCTAAAAAATGCGTCAAACTTTTTACTGAAGTGTTCCTTTACTAATTACTAATTGTAAGCAATTAAAACAACTTTTAACAATTCATTTACCGTATTCCCTCTAATAGTAGTGCGCACTACTATTTTTGAACCCCCTCCTGGACCGCAATACTATTAGAAAGTGCAGTATTATTAAATAGTGCACCTCTATTAGACAGAATAAGGTAATAACTCTTTTCAAGTATTGTCAATCTATTTCTGTTTAAATTTATAATAGATTTAAGGAATCAATATTCTTTCCAACAAAGCTCACAAAACAAAACAAAACTTTCCCACTCTTTGTTAGCTTTAGTCTCTTTTCATTTCAGAGCCCAAGATACGTTTATCCACGTCCCGGAAAAGGATAGTATTACAAACTTAGTGAATTCTAAAGAAAATGAAAAGTTTCGCCATTTTTTGCTATTCTGATATCAATGGTTATTAGTTTTTATTAAAATACAATTTTTGAGCATAAGCTTTTGGCTTTGACCGTCACTATGTGATAAGCCCTGTGTCTGAATCAAGAATCTCTTTAGGCTAGCCATTTTCGTCGGAAATGCGATTGACTACCAATGTTACAAACATTTCCAATCGCTTCCTCGACCCACGTGTGAAAACCCTTGTCTACAATTTTTTAAATCCAAAACCCATCTTAAAGAAAAGAAAAGAAAACCAAGCAAATGATTGCAAAGTGCTTTTTTGTCCGACCACGTAATCGCGCGCTTTCTAGCACACGGCCCGACAGGGGGTGGTAAAAAAGGACCTCGTTTCCCCCAGCCTCGTTCATTCCTATGAACATATACTAAAATTGGAACAATACAGAGAAGATTAGCATGGCCCCTGCGCAAGGATGACACGCAAATTCGTGAAGCGTTCCAAATTTTTTCTCCTTTAATTAAATTTTAATTGAAGAGCTTTAGAGGCAAACTTTTAATTTATTCTTGCATCTTTACTATTGAAAAAATTTTTTAATTAAACGGCAACTTTGAAAACTTTTCTAAACACAAAAGCAGTAGATTTTTCGAACGAGTATAACCAGTTGAACTAGTATATTTTTGTGTAGAACGAATCTGAATCAAGAATCTGTTTAGACTTGCGTTTTAGAGTCTGTAAAAGGAAAGCAGAAGGAGCGGTGAGCGATTGAGTCCGATTTTTTTCCCTATTACCATATCTTTGGGAATTTTTGCCTTAAATTTGGCTATTTTTTGTATAAATTTTCTAACCTGTTAAACCAAAACTAGTTTAAGTTTAAATTGAAATAGCTGAGCTGAGCTTATAATTAAACGGCAGCTTTGACACTTTTCTGAACACAAAACCAGTAGATATTTGAAAGTATAACTCAGCTTGAAATTATCTTATTTTTGTGTCGAACGAATCCGAATCAAGAATACTTAGTTTTACAAGCATTGCCAATCGCTTCCCCGACCCCGAAAACCCGGCGACTGACAATTTTTTGCTCTAAATTTCCATATCTTTGGGAATTTTTGGCTTAAATTCGGCTATTTTGGGTATAGAATTTCTTTTATAACTTTTATAATTAAACGGCGGCTTTGACACATTTCTAAACACAAAACGAGTATAACGTAACTCAACTTGTTGCAAATAATCTGCAAGGCATCTGGGAAATCTGCTTCTAAACACGAGCGATGATTTTTAAAATTCCATATAAAACTTTGAGCGCTTATTACTTTGATAGAGTAAAAAGTCTAGCTCAACCTGTTCCACATGATCTTCATTTTTGC
Organism: Mesorhabditis belari; assembly: GCA_958450365.1. Lineage (NCBI taxonomy): Eukaryota > Metazoa > Nematoda > Chromadorea > Rhabditida > Rhabditidae > Mesorhabditis > Mesorhabditis belari. The sequence goes on from CAUEEP010000736.1 coordinate 3,162,851, forward strand.
CGAAATTCCGATTGATTACCGATTTTGCAAACATTGCCAACCCTTTCCCCGACCCCGAAAACCCGTGTTTACACTGTTTACATTTACACGTATTTACAATTTTATACTCTAAATTTTATAGCCTATTAAACCAAGAATTTTGTAAGATAAACAATAGCAAAAATGAATCGAGGAAATTTAACAATGTTAATCTGTAATAAATTGCTTTTGTTATAGCAAAATCTCATTGAAAACTCGTTGATTTTCAGCCAAGCATTCAACTCAACCAATTTGTGTCAATTAGGCGCCGAAAGGCCGTGACTCTTCGCTTTCTTTCTCCTGTTTTTCCCTTTTCATATTGTTGGAGCGAAATTTTTGATGACGTGCCACGGATTCTTTAAAAAAAACCTTGATTAATTTCTGATTTTCATTTTTCTTGTTGTATAGATTTAATCTTGATTGACTGTTCAAACTAGGATTTCCTAGACAAAGTAGGACGAGAGGACGAGACAATTTCCTAGACAAAGTAGAATGAGACAAATCCCAAATCTGGCCTCTTTACGTAACACTTAAAAAAAACTCATTCTCTGAGATAGAATCATGCATTTTTTATGCGAAACTTTCTCATTATTAGCCTCAAAAAAAAGCTTTTCAGCTTTAAAGCTTTAAAAGCTTTTAAGCTTTTAAATGAAAGATTCTTGATACTTGTGGTGAATGATCAAACAGAAAAAGAGAAAACTTTAATTCACAAAAGCTTTAGCAACATTTTTCTCTTTTTAAACAAGCTTTTTTAAACTTTAAACTTAAAAATCAAGTTTTCTGTTAGTTTCTAGCTTTTTTAAACCCTTTTAAACTGGCTTTTAATCATGATTATTAAACTTTTGACTCATTAACAATCTTAAACCCTCACTCTACGGCTTTACATTTCTGGTAAACTTGTCTAGATTCGATTTAGCTTTTGTCAATTTTGGTACTTTTTTACTTTATGAACCCCTAAAGCATTAGAGGATAAAATTGCGCGTTTTACATTTAAATCGGATAATTCTTTGATGGCTTCCAGGTATACGACATTTGGTGGCCATACAAGTAGTTTCTATCATCTTTCTGTCATTTCATCAGTTTCTATACTTTCTAAAGTAATCATGTCTTTAAATTTATTTTCAAATTGAACATCAGCGTTTCATAAAGTTTCATAAACTATTCGTTTTCGTTGATTCAGCCCTCGAAAGGAAGTCTAGCGAATCCATTGTGTTTCTATCATCTTTCTATCATTTCATCAGTTTCTATCATTTCTAAAGTAATCATGTCTTTGAGTTTATTTTTGAAATTGATCATCGGTAAGTTGAATAGTTGAATAGTTTTCGTTGATTCAGCCCTCGAAGGAAGTCGACTGGTTAATAGTCTTGCATCAAAAAAGTGGAAAGTTTTTGGGTCCATAAAGTAAAAGAGTACCGTGGATTTTATACTTAAGCTCATAGATTACAAAATCTTTTCATTCCTGGGTTAAAACTTGATTAGTACTCAACTTTTTGTTAGCTAGATTCATCGAAATTCTTTTAAATCCCTATCCCTTTTAAATCCCTAACCGTTTCACATCTTTCTTTAAACTTTTCCTTTATTTACTCTTAAATGATTCCTCATAGATTACAAAAGATTTTGATTCTCTGGAGGGTGTTCTATGAGTGTGAATGCCCCGACGCGGCCTCGATCGGCTGATCTGGCCGGATGAGGGATTTTTGCTTATCGATCAAGAACCAGAAAATGGTAGTATGAGAAAAATTCGATAAAAGTACTTAACCATTGAAACTATTAAGAGAACTAACAACATTGTTATCAAAATATTAACCAATTTCAGCCTTTCGACCCGGTCATCATGGACCGGTAATCACCGTTGAAGACACCGGCTCTCAATTGAAAATTAATCGTGGTAAAGCGTCAATAACGTCCTCAATTTTGGATTCGACAAAATCCTCATTTGATAGAGGTTTTGCAAATTATCTAAAACTTTGAATAGAAAGATTTTAGGTAACAATATAACATTTGTTGAAACAGGAAATGGATCTGTTTGTGGAAATCACTCGAATTTTAATTTAAGGAGAAACAATAGCAGGTAGATTATCAGAACAATTTTTAAAAATAGATAAATATTGAATTGGCTTAAAAAAAAGATCTTTCTTGTAAACTTCTCCTTTATTTACTCTTAAATGATTCCTCATAGATTACAAAATATTTTGATTCTCTGGAGGGTGTATTTGTTGAAACAGGGAATGGTTCTGTTTGTGGAAATCATTCGAATTTTAATTTAAGGAGTAACAATAGCAGGTAGATTATAAGAACAATTAAAAAAAGAGAAATAGATAAATATTGGATTGAGCTAAAGCTCTTTTATCTCAAAACAATCGGTTCTGACCGAATGTCGCAATGGCTGACTGGTTAATAGTCTTATATCCTAGTCGGGAAGTTTGGCTAGTAAATTTCGCCATTTTTTCCTTATACATAGGATTCTTCTTTGCAAATCTTTAGGAGTATTAGAGCAGTAGAGGCTTTATGTTGTGTTCTGTATTTGTTATGTCATTGAATATATGTATACTTTTTAGATATGGTGTCCCGATCAACAGCTCTGCTGTCAAACTTATTTATCGTGTGAGAGCAGAAAGGTAGATTTTGATAAAAGTTAAAATTAGTATTTTAATGTTAACAAAGGTTATAGACTTGATTTTGTTAGAAAAATCTTTTCAGATTAAACAATCGAGTTCGAATCGTTGATCGGGCGCTGACTTTGGCGATGATTGGAGTTGTTTTGATGATTATTGAATCAGAAATCACTGGACAGCATCTATTCGGGATTTCAAAAGTATGTAATTTCTCTTTTCGAAAGAAAACTTGATTTACTTGATTCTTTTTACTGTGAAACATGATTAATATGAAAGGTTGATTACTGAAATGTTTAGGAACATGTGATCTCGCTGGTGATGCGAAGCTTCGTAGTATTGACAACGGTGGCTTTACTCTTTCACATTCTCTTGTATCATATCAATGAGATTGTGGTGAGTGATTGGAAAAATAAAAAAACATACGAAGTATTCAAACCAGTTCAAGAATTGGATGAGAAAGGGTAAAGAAACAAGCAAGAACCGACAAGCAACAAGCAATAGCAGGGCCAAGATCTTGCTATTGCTTTATCTTCATTTATGTCGAAATTCTGATTGATTACTGATTTTACAAACATTGTCAATCGCTTCCCCGATCCTGAAAACCCCTGTGTAGAATTTTTTAAATCCAAAACCCATCTTAAAGATAAGAAAAGAAAACCAACTAAATAACTGCAAAGTGCTTTTTGTGCGACCACGTAATCGCGCGCTTTCTAGCACACGACTCGACAGGGGGTGATAAAAAGCACCTGTTTTCTCACTGTCTCGTTCATTCCTATGAACATATACTAAAATTGGAACAATACAGAGAAGATTAGCATGGCCCCTGCGCAAGGATGACACGCAAATTCGTGAAGCGTTCCAAATTTTTTGCCCCTTTTAGACAAATTTTAGTTGAAGAGCTTTAACTTTTAATGTATTCTTGGGGGTCATAAAAAGGATCTCTTTTCCGCGATACCGTATTTTTGACTAGCTATACAATTCATAGAAAAATGTATAACCTTATCTATCTGCTTATTTGCTTTATTGTGAACATTCAGCTAGATCTTGTTGATTGTGGAGCGGACGATTGGAGAGTGGTGATGACAACCGGGAGAATCGCTCAATTCGTTGTCGAGTTCTCCGTTTGCGCGATTTGTCCTATACCTGGTAAAGTCCTATACCTTATTTTACCCCTTAGTTAAACTTAAATTTACCTATATTCTATACAAATTGTCTATTAAACCAACAATTTTTGTCTTGATCATAAAATCTTGCTTTCAGGAACCGGTCACCTCAAATGGGCCTACATTGAAACGAGTCGGAACCCAGTTTTTCAAGCGGATGGGCAACAACCGGTGAGTTTCATTGAGTCTTTTGATTATAGTCATCTTTTTGATTCCAGAACAAATTCATGAAAGTAGCTGTCATTTTAGAGTAATGGCTTTGCAATGCACGAGGTACCAGTCGATGTAATTCTTTCTCTTTTGATGCTCTTTCGTTCCTACCTTCTTGCGAGATTTATGGTGCTACACAGCAAACAATTTCAGGTAGATAAAAGCCAAAGATGTCATCATTTAGTTGTTAGTTAACTTAAGAAATTATTAAGGAAATTTAGAGGGATAAGGAACCAAATTTAGAGAGAAAAGGAGTCAGATTCAGATAGATAAAGGAACAAAATTTAAATATTATTAAAGTATTAAATAGTATTAAAACTTACAAGGCATATGGTGACTGCACTAACCTAACTGTGGCTTGTCCTATGTTAGCTTCTTGAATTTCGGATGGTCCGATCGGATTGGTAGACAGATAGGATCGGATTGGTAGACAGATATGGTAAATCGGATAGGTAGATAGAAGACATGCGATCCGATCAATCCGATCGGATTGGCCTCGATCACTTTCGCCTTTTTGCCGTTGACAAAATGCTTTTTTCTCAGCTTTCCCTGAACCAATTCTAAAACTTTTCGTATCACTCGATAGCTAATTTCTTTTCCTATCGAATGATACGAAAAGTTTTAGAATTGGTTCAGGGAAAGCTGAGAAACACGCATTTTGCCAACGGCAAAAAGGCGTAAGTGAGCGAGGCCAATCCGATCGGATTAATCGGATCGCATGTCTACTGGCCAGCCGAAATTCTAGAAGCTAACATAGGAAAAGCTACAGTTAGGTTAGTGCAGTCACCATATGCCTTGTCGGATCGGATTGACCGGATCGGATTGACCGGATCGCATCTACTGGCTATTAATGATTAGCTTCTAGAATTTAGCATTAAAAGTCTTTTGGCTGAAATTCTATAATAATACAAGCCAATTGGTGATCCCTTTTTTTCCAAAGATTACAATTTCCAGGATGCTTCCACAAGAACACTAGCTGCTTTGAATCGAATCCAAGTAAACTTCTCCTTTGTGATGAAAACTCTTCTCGATCAACAACCAATCTTTTTCCTTACTTGTTTTACTCTTGTTTTTTGGATTCTCACTTCATGGACTTTTGTCCAATGTGAACGGTATTGCTTAGTTAAATGCTTTAACTAAAGATTTGTTTTAGATATGGAAATAAAGAACAAGCTGAAGTGCCCTCAATCATGTACTCAAATGCGTTATGGTTTATTGGTTAGTGTTAAAAGTTAACATTAATAAAATAGTTGATAAAATAGTTGATTTTAAATTTTAAAACTAAAGCTGATAGATAAAAGTTGTTTAAGATTCGATTAAATTCCTTGAATGCTTGAATAGATTGAAGTTTTTACCGTAAATACTGTAATAGTACCCCACCGCCCTCGTACAGTCGCGTAGTCGCAAAAGTTTTTTAGTCTTTCATTCTTTTCAAAGCGCCCGTACTTTCAAAAAAATGTGTCTTTGGTATCAAAAAATAGCCCTGAATCTCAGCTATTTTTTGATACCTAAACGCACATCGTAGGATAAACCAGTGTCGAGAAAAACTCGTTCCAAGCTAGACTACACAACGCTCCGCACCGTCATTATGGGGAGGGGGTACTATTACAGTATTTACGGTATATTCTTTTCGATTTCTTTCCAAGGCCCTTTGCCAATCCTTTGCCAATAGAAATTCTAGGAAATTTGATATTCAAAACTCTTAAAGAAGCTTTTACCTTTGATTTATCAACTTTAATTCTATCAGAGAATATATAGAATTTCAGCTATCACATTTATGTTGAATGGTTATGGAGACATTGTGCCTCAAACGCATGCCGGAAGAATTATCGCCATATTTGTCGGAGTTGTGGTGAGTAAAAGTATTAGATAAAATAGGCTTTAATTTACTGCTTTTCTGCAAAGATAGTAAGCCAGAAAATAGTCTATTTTATCTATTATCGATAATATCAAGAATATTTCCAGGGAGCCATCATTTCCTCAATTCTGATAGCAGTCATTTCTCGGAACATCCTCCTTTCGCAAGGACAACGAAATGTGAACAATTTCATGAATGATTCGAAGTTGACAAGAGAACATAAGCATGCTGCAGCAAGGGTTAGTCACATCAAAACTGTTTATGATTTTGATTTACCAATTGAATAACTTTGATTTCCCACCTTCAGGTTCTCCAACACACTTGGTACATTCATAAATGTTTGCAATCAAGTGAACCAAGTGCCGATGGTATGCTGAGATTTCATCAACGCCGATTTTTACACGCTATACATAGGTTCGTTTGTATCGTTAGTGCATTCTGGGCTTGTAGAAATAGAAATTACTAATAAGGCCACCGAGGGTGACAGGCCTCTAAAAAAAGACAAAAAATCGAAGTGCTGATTCAAACCGGAGAGGGCTTGCCCTGTATTCTAGCCGACTACCACTCGCCAACCACTGCCTTGCAAGGGATCTGGGAAATCTGCTTCTAAACTCGAAGGATGATTTTTAAAATTCCATACAAAGTTTTGAGCGCCTAGGACTCTGACAGAGTAAAAAGTCTAACTCAGACTGTGCCACATGATCTTCATTTTTGTCGAAATTCCGATTGATTACCTATTTACAAACATTGCCAATCACTTCCTCGACCCAGAAAACCCTTGTGTACAATTTTTTAAATCCAAAACTCATCTTAAAGATAAGAAAACTGAAAAGAAAACCAAGCAAATGATTGCAAAGTGCTTTTTGTGCGAACACGTAATCGCGGCCTTTCTAGCACACGGCCGGACAGAGGGCAATAAAAAGGATCTCGTTTCTAACCGCCTCGTTCATTCCTATGAACATATACTAAAATTGGAACAATACAGAGAAGATTAGCATGGCCCCTGCGCAAGGATGACACGCAAATTCGTGAAGCGTTCCAAATTTTTTCTCCTTTTTTTAAACTTTAATTGAAGAGCTTTAGAGGCAAACTTTTAATGTATTCTTGCATCTTTACTATTGAAAAACCTTATAATTAAACGGCAGCTTTGACACTTTTCTAAACACAAAAGCAGTAGATTTTTGAACGAGTATAACCAGTTGAACTAGTATATTTTCTGTAGAACGAACCAAATCAAGAATCTCTTTAGGCTTGCCATTTAGAATCTGTAAAGGAAAAGGAGCGGCGACTGAGCCGATTCTTTTTCTCTATTTCCATATCTTTGGGAATTTTTGGCTTAAATTCGGCTATTTTGGGTATAAATTTTCTTTTATAACTTTTATAATTAAACGGCAGCTTTGAAAACTTTTCTAAACACAAAACCAGTAGATTTTTGAGTGAGTATAGCCAGTTGAACCATTATATTTTTGTCTAGAACGAACCTGAATCAAGAATCTGTTGAGGCTTGTTTTTTAGAGTCTGTAAAGGAGAAGCAGAAGGAGCGGTGAGCGATTGAGTCCATTTTTTTTGCCCAATTCCCATATCTTTGGGAATTTTTGCCTTAAATTTGGCTATTTTTTGTATAAATTTTCTAACCTGTTAAACCAAAACTAGTTTAAATTTAAATTGAAATATAGCTGAGCTATAAGCCGTAAAGCTGGGAATTTTGATTTATTTCAAGGATCCGTAGAGCCGGTAAAGAAGCCGGTAAAGAAATTAAACGGTGAAAGTCTGAAAGGGGGAGATATTGTATAGCTCATAGTCTACAACAAAGCATACAACAAAGCTTAGAACATTGCAATAAAGCGCATAACATTAGAATAAAGTCCATAACATCACGACAAAGCTTATAACATTCAGATTCCGGTCAATCAAGAATGAGATCCGCGTCTTTGGCGAAAACAACTCAGCTAACACTCAACAAGTGACAAGAGTGAGTTAGCTAGATTTTTTGCAATTTTTCAAACACTTTCAGGTCGTCCAAACACCGGCTAATGAAGCGGTTTCATTTTATAAACGATTCCCATTAGAACTTTTCGTTTTTTCTCTCCCCAAATCCTTTCACTATTTTTCCTTAAAATTCAAGATAACAAAATAGTTGACAGTAGTTCAAAAAGGAAATCGAAATAAATAAAATTTGATTATTTCAGTTAGTCGCTGAAATGCACAGCTCGATGCAGAAACTTTTGTCGGCTCATGAGGAGATGAGAGCTCAGATTGAAGTCTTACAGAGAGCCGTCAGAAATCATTATGCTCATCACGGGAATTGCTCATCACGGTAAATTTTATAGAAGTTTTCATTTTCATTTTGCACTGTTTTATTGAATCACTTGCAGCTTTTGTTGAAGTTTTTAAAGAAACTTACCGTAAATACTGTAATAGTACCTCACCGCCCTCGTACAGTCGCGTAGTCGCAAAAGTTTTTTAGTATTTCATTTTTTTCAAAGCGCCCGTGCTTCCAAAAATGTGTCTTTGGTATCAAAAAATAGCCCTGAATCTCAGCTATTTTTTGATACCTAAACGCCCATCGTAGCATAAACCAGTCTCGAGAAAAACTCGTTCAAAGCTAGACTACGCAACACTCCGCACCGTCATTATGGGGAGGGGGCACTATTACAGTATTTACGATAGATGTTTATAAGCATTTTTAGAAATTAAAGCTATTGTATTAGTTGGATTTTGTTTCTTTTTATTACCATACCATTTATTTCACTTATTTCAGAACAATACTGTAGTCGAACAATCATTTGACTCAGTTCAAGCTCAGTCAATTATAATAAACAAAGTAGCAAAGTAGACAGGTAGACAGGTCAAAAATCTCTACAAAACTGCAGAATTGATTCTGGAGTGATTTTCGATTCATTATTTGATCCAGATTTGATTAAGAATTAGAAGAGAAAGCTTGAATTGTTTACATTATTTTTCCTTGTTCCCTTGTTTACATTATTTTTCTTAAATAACTGTCTTTTAAAAAGTGGAGTCTAGAGGAAATACGCTAAAAGATGTAATGAATTTAAAACTAAGTTTTGATCAATTCAAAGCTTTGATTGAGTCACCGTTTTTCTTGCTTTCAGTGTCGTGTTCTTCGAGGAAAACCCAGCTGTCGAAGGAGCTGAATCAACAACCGATCAAACATACTCTCATCAAGTGTAAGTGCAGTCATTTTCAAGAAGATTTTGCATGTTTTGCTTTAAAGCTCCTTGTTTGTATTTGATGCTAATTTAAGAAGAAATTTAGTGGATGGGAAGGTTAATCGGTTACAATCCTTTAGACCTAATCGTAACCAGCCTTACCCAAGACAAAACATGATTATAACCTAGCTTACAAAGTAGCAAGCTTACAAAGCTTACAAAGTAGCAAACCAGACAGGTCAAAAATCTCTACAAAACTTCAGAATTGATTCTGGAGTGATTTTCGATTCATGATTTGATCCAGATTTGATTGAGAATTAGAAGAGAAAGCTTTAATGAAGCTTTGAAGCTTTAATGAAGCTTTAATGAAGCTTTAATGAAGCTTTAATGAAGCTTTAATGAAGCTTTAATGAAGCTTTAATGAAGCTTTAATGAAGCTTTAGTGAAGCTTTAATAAAGCTTTAATGAAGCTTTAATGAAGCTTTAGTGAAGCTTTAGTGAAGCTTTAAGTGAAGCTTGAATGAAACTTGAATGAAGCTTGAATAAAGCTTTAATGAAGCTTGAATGAAACTATAATGAAGTTTTAATGAAGCCACGTCAAGCTCTGCCAGCTGTCTCAAGTCTTTCAAGTCGCAAAAATCATTTTTAATTGTAGATTTGAGCAAACTGGAGCAGTTATTCATATGTAAATTAGTTGTAAAACCAATCAAAAGTACTTTACATTACTCTGTGATTTTTCAGAACCTCAAGTAATGGAAGTCCTGGCCGATCTGACAGCTATTCTCGGAAAGCTCGTCGTGCCTTCACCGTTGACTCAAATTTCCTATAAAACATGCATATTATAATAGATTTTTAGTAAATTCAAGTTTCAGTTTCAGTTTCAAAACTATATGTATGGATTTTAAGTATTTGAAGCTGCTTTAACTTTGACCTAGTTGCTTTCTTCTATGGCTTTATCTCGTTAATATGGCTTCTATGGCTTTATCTCGTATCTAGTTGCTTTCTTCTATGGCTTTATCTCGTTAATCACTTGATCTCAAAAAAAAATCTATTATTTTCGATCTCATTCTATGAATAAAAACTTATATTAGTCATAAAAATGTAGTTTTTTTTTTTTATAAAATTGTGATATTTTTATTATATGGCCTTTCATTTTCATTGTTTTTTTTTATTTCCTTTTTATTCTCATTGTAAATTAGTCATAATCGGGTCATAAAATGAATATTAATAAATTATTTATTCAAATAAACAAAGAAAATTGTCAAAGAAAACCCATTTTAAGAGGAGAACATTTTAAAATTTTAAAAGAAATTGACTAAATTACCCGTATTTATAAGTTATAATGAGCATTTGTTATTCGTTTACCCAAAATAACCGATTCTTTATGGATCAGTGATTTTCGTGAGACGCGACAATCCTTCGCTCCTGGGTTTTCCACTAAATAGTGAAGAATAAAGATTGATTGGAATGACTAATTTGTGGTCTTTTGCTTGGATTATGTCGGTATTTAAAAATAGAAAAAATTACACGAGTTCTGAAATCAAAAACAAAGTTTTTAAGGATCTAGAACTGGCTGAAACTTTGAGTCTAGAGTTCCTATAATTATCTATTTAAGTAGTTGATTTTATTAAGATGTCAAGTAAAGATTATCTAGTAAAATAAAGATTATCTAATTTGTGAAGTAAAGATTAAGAAAAGGATATCTAAATTGTCAATCAAATGAATTAGATAAGGATTTAAGGCAGGTAACTTTATAGAAAACTATTGGGTTGGTGAATTGAAAACTGCGGGCTATTGTCATATGTGACAGTTTGAGCACTTTCTTCAAAAGAAACCCATTTTGGTGTCAATGGAAAAGTTGTAGAGAATCAAAAAATAAAGCTTATATCCAAATTTTCAGAACGATTCAAAAACTGGTTTTCAAGAAATGCCGAAATTTACGAATTTTCACAAAACTTGCATTTTAAGCGAAACTACTAAGTGTATCTTTTTGGAAATCTGGCTATAAGCTTGATTTTTGATTCTCTACAACTTTTCCATTGACACCAAAGTGTGTTTCTTTTGAAGAAAGAGCTCAAACTGGGACATCTCCGGTCCTCCATTTTTGAGTCTCACACTTGTCTCACACACTTGTACTGGGAGTTGCTGGATAGCAAGACGACCGTTAATGCAATCAAAAAAACTTTGAGTCTAGAGTTCCTATAATTATCTATTTAAGTAATGATTTTATTAAGATGTCAAGTAAAGATTGTAAAATAAAGATTATCTAATTTGTGAAGTAAAGATTAAGAAAAGGATATCTAAATTGTCAATCAAATGAATTAGATAAGGATTTAAGGTAGGTAACTTTATAGAAAACCCAATAGAAAACTATTGGGTTGGTGAATTGAAAACTGCCGGCTATTGTCATATGTGACAGTTTGAGCACTTTCTTCAAAAGAAAAATAGAAAAAATTACACGAGTTCTGAAATCAAAAACAAAGTTCTTAAGGATCTCTAGATCCTTAAGACTCGCTGAAACTTTGAGTCTAGAGTTTCTATAATTTTTTTTTATTTCTTTTTATTTTCATTGTAAATTAGTCATAATCGGGTCATAAAATGAACATTAATAAATTATTTATTAAAATAAACAAAGAAAATTGTCAAAGAAAACCCATTTTAAGAGGAGAACATTTTAAAATTTTAAAAAAATTGACTAAATTACCCGTATTTTTAAGTTGTGAGGCGTTAAAGAAGCGATAAAAAAAAAGAAATTTTCTCAAAAGTTAAACTAATAAGTAAAGTGTTGTTTAAAAAGCATTTAAGAAAACTTTATAAGGATTATATTTTCAGAGTACTGCCCTCCAGTGCCCTCCTGGTGTCCCATTTGCTAGACAATCTACGGTATTTTTGCCATTATCTCCCTATCTACTGAATCAATTTTTATGATTTTTATATCATTCGACGGAGAATAAAATTACGCATTGAATGGTACAAAAATCATAAAAATTGATCCAGTAGATAGCGAGAAAATTGTAAAATACCGCAGATTGCCAATGGCAAGGGGACACCAAGGGTAGAGATGGGTTCAGTCGGTCGTTCTTTGCGCTCTCACGTAAGCTAAATGGATCTGGCACATGCAATTCATCATTTTTCTCGTAGCAGCTATTTGGTATTGGGAAAATTGGGACTTGGGTGTGCCAGATCGATTTCGTTTACGTTGGAGTGCAAAGAGCGACCGACCGAACCTATGTCTCGCCCTAGTGTTACCCTAAAAGTGTCCCCACACTCAGGCTCAGCTCAGGCTCAAGCTCAGGCTCAGCTCAGCTCAGGCTCAGGCTCAGCCCCGGCTCAGCTCAGGCTCAGGGCTCAGCTCAGGCTCAGGCTCAGCCCAGGCTCAGCTCAGGCTCAGGCTCAGCTCAGGCTCAGGATTTATACTTTTAGGGCGACACTGAAGAGCGGTACTCTGAAAGTAAAGTATAGATCTTATAAAAGAAATATAAAGATATTCAACTATAGAATTGTTATTAGGCCATTTCTGGTGGCAACATCCCAACGAATTTGTAATCGATGTAGAGACAAGCGTTCACAATAGAAACCGTGCAACCTTCATTTTTTGCTTTTCGAATAATTCTGAAAATTTAGATTCTTTATATAAATCTGTTAAGATTTATTTAAAATCCATAAAAATTTAATTATTTCAGTTAAAATAGCAATTCAAGTCGAGCTTTTACAAAAAAGATCTTTCAAGTTTAACGCTTTTTTTTTAACAGAGTTTTATTTTGTCTTTAATTTCAATCACTTACTTTTGTGCTATCTCATACTCGAGTTCATTTGTGAAAGGACTCCCCGTTGTGATCATCGCTGCCGCTTTGTTCGCCTGAACAAATTGTACAAGTACAAGTACAGACAATTGTACAAGTAAAATTCGTGTGAGCAATTCTTGAAAGGATCTTTGCATTATTAAATCCTTAAGTATTTTAAAAAAATCATTTACCGAACATCTCCGAGTGTGCACAAAAGTCATCGGAAAATTTGAAGATTTGGGTTCAGACTTCTGCTTTCACAAAGCATTCTCTGCTCCTTATATCCTTTCCCGTTTACCCCTTCCCATTTCTTAGTCATTCATCGGTTACCTGAAGCATAGCGACAGCCAAATGAGCATTTGTCATTCCTTTACCCAAAATAACCGATTCTTTATGGATCAGTGATTTTCGTGAGACGCGACAATCCTTCGCTCCTGGGTTTTCCACTAAATAGTGAAGAATAAAGATTGATTGGAATGACTAATTTGTGGTCTTTTGCTTGGATTATGTCGGTATTTAAAAATAGAAAAAATTACACGAGTTCTGAAATCAAAAACAAAGTTTTTAAGGATCTAGAACTGGCTGAAACTTTGAGTCTAGAGTTCCTATAATTATCTATTTAAGTAATGATTTTATTAAGATGTCAAGTAAAGATTATCTAGTAAAATAAAGATTATCTAATTTGTAAAGTAAAGATTAAGAAAAGGATATCTAAATTGTCAATCAGAAGAATTAGATAAGGATTTAAGACAGGTAACTTTATAGAAAACTAGATGCAAACTTGGTTAATGTTTTCAAGTCGAAGAAAAGCCTTTCACTAATGTGATTGAGTACTTAACAACTTGATAAAGTCATTGAACTTGAAGTTTAGTCAAGAAGTCAACGAAAGTCAAGAACTTGAATGATTTATTCTAGATGATTTGCTTGTAAAGAAATGTTTGCTAGCATTTTCTTAACTCACATGTTAATTCACTCTTCACCAACTCATTCTGGTAAGGATCATCAGTTGAACAAGCACAACCCATCGAGAACAAGCTCCTCTTTCGAATTCTAAACTTTTTTTCAAAATTAGAATAATTTCTAAAGCAAAAACTCGAAAACAGATTCGAAAATAGCTTTTTGAGGAAGGTTTTTGAGAAAATGAGATGCAAATTGCGGAACTCGATGTGGACTCAAAAAAAGAAACAAGATTTTAGAAGAATTTTAAAAGCTAACAGAAAATTGAATAGGGAATTGAGTGGTTTTTTGCAATTTCAATTTCCTAATGCTAAGACCAAGAAAAAGGCAAAGATCGACACGGACAGAGGTTCATTTTTCACGAAATTCTCATCAAGGAAGAGACATCAAGGAAGGAGTCTGAAGAAGTCTGAAGAAATTGGTGACTAATGGCTTTTCGAGGTATGAGTTGCTTCAGTTCTTCAGCTATCAAGTCTAAACTCTCAATCAAGCTAAAAATAAGTAATTATATTAGCTAAATTGTAAAAACTTTAGCTACTATAGTCAGAAAATGATTGAAAACTCAAAAACCCGTTGTGAAAATGAAAATCTTCAAATAAGTAGTGAAAAGTGATGAATTTTAGGTAAAAAAGACTTGTTACTAATAGATTTAAAGGTTAAGGTAAGCTTAAATAAGCTAAAAGTGATCCACTGACCAACAAAAACTAACTGAATTAACTCCTGTATTTCCTCTAATAAATCCCCTCCCTCGACCAACTTTAGACGCCTCGTTCTTAGTCCCATTTCGAGATATTTTTAAGTTTAATATACCAAAAGATAGCCCTTAACGTTTTCTATCTTTTAGTATTTTAGACATAAAAATCTTGCAAATTGGGGCTGAGAAAGAGGTGTTTAAAGTTGGGGGAGTGGAGACGTTTATTAGATGCCTCGGCCAACTTTAGACACCTCGTTCTTAGTCCGATTTTGAGATATTTTTATGTTTAATATACCAAAAGATAGCCCTTAACGTTTTCTATCTTTTGGTATCTTAAACTTAAAAATACCTTCAAATGGGGTTAAATATGAGGCGTCTAAATTTGGGAGGGGGGGTTTACTAGAGGAAATTCGGTATCCAGAAAATTTTAGTGAACTAGTTGAGCCCAACCGGAATCATTCTCTAGAAATCTAATCTATAACAAACTTTTCAAGAATGAGCATAATAAATACGTGTTTTCAGGGGGTTTTCCTCTCTTAATCTCTAATTTCAGCGCTAACCCAATAAATGCGCCACAGCGGAAGTCTAAGAAACGCTTTTTTTCACTTGATTCATCGAAAAGTTCAGTAAAAAGAGGATTATTTTTTAAAAAAAGAAAAAGGAAGAAGAAAAGGAAGAAGAAAAGGAAGAAAGAAGAAAGAAAGAATGATATAAAAAAGTAGAAAAGTGATTCTGGTGAATATTCCGAAAAAATCAATTGAAAAACAAGAACTGCACAAAAGAAAGATCATTGGATATTCTAAAATGTGGAAAACGATCATTGGCTATATAGATACTTTATTCAGGACCTGAGATAAAGTGCGCTAGATTTAAGATTAAAAAACATGAATTCATACACATAACACGAAAAGGGCTGATAAAAAGCAACACGATTATAATGGATATAATATATGGGTAGCACAGATAACATCAAGGATCCACTAGAGCTTCAAGATCAAGAACATCTACAGATAATTGAAAGGTTTCGAGACTATTGGACTCTCTCAAAACTCGAGTCGATTCCAAATTCTGGGAGTTATTATTGGAAAAGAGTTATAAACAAACTTATTGGAGATGACTGGAATTTCTAAAACGAAAGAACCTCTCCTTGAACTAACCGTGGGAATAACTTTGAATAAATCTCGAAAAAGAGGGATAGTTTGCCTGCCGCTATAGAGAGTTATACACAAACTTTAGTTTAAAGGGTCAAGTTATTTAACTCTCTTTAGATTTTATTTACATTTTGGTGTTGTTTATCTAGTGAGAATTATTAAAAAATATGTAAATTATAAAATACACAATTAGTAACATCTTATATAAAGTTTAAAATCAATATCTAAGATTAAAATAAAAGCTTGTCGATGATGGAGTCGATGAGAAGTCTGTGGGATCTTTCACTCATAAAAGCTCTTTGCTAAAGTTCTTAATAAACAAAAATAAAGTAACAAAAGCCATATTAATTAAGTTTAGATCGATACTTTACTCAAGAACTGATATAAAGTGCGCTAGATTTAAGATTAAAACACAGGAGAGCATATAAATAACATGAAAAGGGCTGATGGCTCTAAGCGTTCCATAAAAAGCTTCTCAGTTAGCTTGTTCTCAGTTAGCTTTAATTTATATCTAGATAGATACTTTATTCATGACCTGAGATAAAATGCGCTAGATTTAAGATTAAAACAAATGAATTCATCCACATAACATGAAAAGGGCCGATAAAAAGCAACACAATATAATGTAATAGGTTGATGCATAAGTCTTTTCGTTTTTTTCGTACTTCTGTTAAAAAGTAACAAATTCACCAATTAATCTATAGTTTGCTCTATAAAAAAAGTGTTTTTTTTTGTTCAATTTGCATCTTTTTAAATGAATTTCGGTTCACTTTCAAGCAAATTCGAGAGTGAAAAACGCCTTTTTCGTAAAAATCTATAAAAAACTCTACGGAAAAATTGGCTGAATGAATTTCTCTGAAATTTTGGCGAAATATCAAACTTTTTTTTTCTCTATCTTTTATCTATTGACACGAAGATAGGTTTTCTTTAGCTAAGGTGTCTAAACCGCATCATCGAGTTAGCCCTTTTTGACTACCCGACTTCATACTCTCAAGAAAATCCAGGCATTAAATATTTTTAAACCCATTTTAATGTTATTTTGCAGAAAAATAATTGGTTTTTCTAATGAAATCAACCGTAGTTTAATTGGTGCATTTGTTGGCTTGAAACGGCAGACGAAAAGGAACAAAAACACTTATGCATCAACCTAATAGATAGATACTTTATTCATGACCTGAGATAAAGTGCGCTAGATTTAAGATTAAAACAAATGAATTCATCCACATAACATGAAAAGGGCCGATAAAAAGCAACACAATATAATATACAGGGTGCGCCAAAAGTTCCCCTACTTGTATTTGCTGCATTTTTGGTAATTTTAGATAAAAGATACGATTTTAAAAGTAAGAAATTCGAATTCCTCGCGAAAAACTGATTTAGAAAACGTTTCTGGTCGATTTATAAGTGCAACACTATTTAAGACAGGTGATTGAGAAGAGGGTCCGCTCAGGGGCGCTTTGGTCGCACATTTTTTTGGGGCATCAGGCCTGTAACTGTAACTTTTATGGTTTTCAAAAAGATTTTCAAGATGGCGAGCCAAGATGTTTTTCGAAAACTAGACATAAAATGTGACATTTTGTATATTGGGTGTATGAAGTTTTGGCCAACGACCGAGTCTGTATTAGTAAAGAGGCAGACTCAAATCCCAAAATGAGTTGACAAGAATGACAAGAACCGTCAATGAGTAAAACCAATCATCATTCAGAAGCGGATCAATTGTTTATATATATGTTGTGTCCGATTTAGATTTCCGTCCGATTTAGATTGAACTTATCGCGGACGTCCGATTTAGATTACAGTCTATATCGGACGTCCGATTTAGATTCAATCTAAATCTTATATAGATTGAACAATAATACGTCTTGTATAGATTGAACAATAATATAAACATGCTTAATACATTTTCTTAAGCGTTTTCTGTAGTTTTCTGCATTTTTCAAAGGTCTGTTACTGTCTTTTTCTGAAAAGAAAACCCAACTATGAAACAATCTATTAGCGTTAACAGAATAGATGCGAAATTACAACACACAACAACAAAAAACCAACAACAACAACGAACGAGTTAAAAATTTCT
Source organism: Mesorhabditis belari (assembly GCA_958450365.1). Lineage (NCBI taxonomy): Eukaryota > Metazoa > Nematoda > Chromadorea > Rhabditida > Rhabditidae > Mesorhabditis > Mesorhabditis belari. The sequence goes on from CAUEEP010000736.1 coordinate 3,180,546, forward strand.
ATTTATTTTTGCAGCTTAGGCTATTGTGACATCTTGAATTGCAGAGTTGTGACATTGTGACATCTTGAATTCTTTGTGGCATCTTGAACATGCTATTGTGACATCTTGAATTCTTTGAAAAGCGCAGAAAATTGCAAAAAAACGCTTAAGAACATATATTAAGCACGTTTATTATTGTTCGATCTGTATCGGACGTCCGATATAGACTGTAATCAATAAAAGACCTTTGAAAAATGCAGAAAACTACAGAAAACGCTTAAGAACATATATTAAGCATGTTTATATTATTGTTCAATCTATATAAGACGTCCGATTTAGATTGAATCTAAATCGGACGTCCGATATAGACTGTAATCTAAATCGGACGTCCGCGATAAGTTCAATCTAAATCGGACGTCCGATTTAGATTGAATCTAAATCGGACGGAAATCTAAATCGGACACAACATATATATATATATAGGTACTTTATTCAGGAACTGAGATAAAGTTCGCTAGATTTAAGATTAAAACAAATTAATTCATCCACATAACATGAAAAGGGCCGATAAAAAGCAACACAATATAATGTAATACATGGGTAGCACAGATAACGTCAAGAATCCACTAGAGCTTTGTTTAAAATTTGAATTTTAAACAAAGTTTAAGTTTAAATTTGAATTTAAAACTTAAAACTGAACTTAAAAACGGTTTAAAATTTGAATGATTACAGCTAAAATCTAAGAAAACTTTAAAAATCTAAAAATTCCATTCATAACTGGTCTTTCCTTACTATAAAATTCAAATAACAATAAAAAATAATGTTGGAAAATTTCTTAGCTTTATGCAGGTGAGAATTTTTTTGATTTTTCATACGCAAATTGGGAATTGCTTTCCAAAATGAGAACTGTAATTCATTTTTTTTTTAAAACCATCGTTTTTTTTTTTCCTTTTTTTCTTACATCATTATTATTTTTAGTTGAAAAGAATAACGAAAATGAGGTTTATTTTTAGCTTCATTTTTGGATCAAGTTTTCAACAGCTTTTCATCCTAAATGAGTTATTTTTGAGTGTCTGGGAGTTGAATGAAGATTATCTCAAAGTTTAGTAAAGTGCAGTAGTGCAGCTATCTTGTGTAGCTTGTCATTTTCTTCTCAAATTAATCTTCATTCAATTTGAGAAGAAAATGACAAACTGCACAAGATAGCTGCACTATTGCACTTTACTAGACCACAAAAGTATCAGAGCTTTCGAGAATTCAGATTTAAATCTAGTTTATTGATCTGGCTTGGCTTATGAGCTAAAGTTGATTGGAATTTCTTTGATTAGGAGTGATGAAATCAAAAGAAAATATCAATCTTGATATTGGAAGAGATAACTTGAAGAGTTATCTGTTTAAATTGAGGAGTTATCTGTTTAAATTGAAAGATCTTGAGGAGTTAGCTGTTTAAATTGAAAGATCTTGAAGAGTTAGCTGTTTAAATGGCAAGATCTTGAAGAGTTATCTGTTAAATGGAAAGATCTTGAAGAGTTAGCTGTTTAGATGACAAGATCTTGTAAGTTATCTGTTTAAATTGAAAGATCTTGAAGCTATCTGTTTTCTAACTCTTTAAGTTATCTGTTTGAATCTTATCTAAGTTCAAGAAATCCAAGAAATCAGTTAATCTAGTTTTAAAAGTTAAAATTAAAAAAGAATCATTGTTTCCAAAGGTTTCATTTACTTTAAAGTGATACAATGATGAGGAAGTCTGTGAAATGTTCTCTCATCCATTTCTCTTCAGATGAAAAGAGCTCAACTCTAAGAAAAAAAAGACGCGAAAGAATTATCCACACAACGGGTCATTTCTTGCATTTTTGATGTAAAAGATGGAGAAAAGATCCAAAGCATCACAATCTTTGAGGTTTTTCTTTTAGAATAGATATATTTTTGGGTAAGAAACCAGAGCTCCAAGGAACCTTTTTCCAAAAACGTTCCTTGTTCGCACTTATAGAGCAATTACCCTCTTTGAATGAAGTTTCAGAAAAAAAAAAGAGAATTCAAGTTGCTAAGTTATAGAAAACTTCAAGAGCAAACAGAGATTTCGAAGGAAAATCTTTGACCATTTAGTAGTTAAGCGTAGATCGAGCGAGCAAATAATAATCAAGAAAAACTTTGTAGTTTTGAATCTAAAGTTCATCAAGTAGATGAGCTTTGAATTCAAATCTATATAATACCGTATTCTCTCTAATAGTAGTGCACCCTGAGCGTCGCCTAAATTCCTCGAAATCTCGAGAACCGCTTATCAGAACCTATCAGAACGACTTCATACTCTCAAGAAAATCCAAGCATCAAATATTTTTAAACCCGTTTTAATGTTATTTTGCAGAAAAATAATTGGTTTTTCTAATGAAATCAACCGTAGTTTAATTGGTGCATTTGTTGGCTTGAAACGGCAGACGAAAAGGAACAAAAAGACTTATGCATCAACCTAATAGAATGAATTTTAGGAAGAGAATTTCTACTCAAGTGATCTCACAGAAAATTACTTGGCCACCAACTAGAATGAGTTTTCATAAAGTGTAGAGAATGATGAAGATCAGAGATAGCTACCACACCATCAACATTCTGCTTCAACAATTTCTACAGAACAAAAGGATAATTCTTTATCTAGATAATTTGATTCCTAAAATAGCTACTGTTCAGCTTTTTATAACATAATAATGCCTTTTTGATCTAAATCATTGAAATTAAGCTACGGGTTGGCTTTATGTAGAAACTGTAGCCATTACTGTAGCCATTAAAAACGGTTATTTCCTTTCATTGACCAGCATCGTCACTCCACAAAATAATGATCATTGACTTTCAAGAGTTATGCTTAAGTTAAGAGTTTGAAGTCCTATTATGGCATTAGATAGTTTAGTTTAGGTTAGGGTTTCAATAGGATTTATTTCTGTATTATGGGGGTCGGGTACTATTACAGTATTTACGGTAGGTAATTTGATTCCTAAAATAGCTACTGTTCAACTTTTTATAACATAATAATGTCTTTTTGATCTAAATCATTGAAATTAAACTACGGGTTGGCTTTCTGTAGAAACTGTAGCCATTACTGTAGCCATTAAAAACGGTTATTTCCTTTCATTGACCAGCCTCGTCCCTCCACAAAATAATGAGCATTGACTTTCAAGAGTTATGCTTAAGTTAAGAGTTTGAAGTCCTTTCATGACATTAAGTAGGTTAGGTTAGGGTTTGTTTCAATGGGATTTGTTTCCGTATTGTGATTGATTGCTTGGATTGGTTGAATAAACCAGTATATACTTTTAAATGAATTTTGGGAAGAGAATTTCTACTCAAGTGATCTCACAGAAAATTACTTCGCCACCAACTAGAATGAGATGAGTTTTAGTTTTCATAAAATGTATAGGATGATGAAGATCAGAGATAGCTACCACAAAATCAACATTCTGCTTCAACAATTTCTACAGAACAAGAGAATAATTCTAGATAATTTGATTCCTAAAATAGCTACTGCTTCAACTTTTTATAACATAATATTGTCTTTTTGATCTAAATGAATTTTAGGAAAGAATTTCTATTCAAGTGATCACAAAATTACTTGGCCACCAACTACAACGAGATAAAATTAAAGAAAGCACCTGTTCCAAAAAGAAATTTCCAAGTCTAGTGTTTCTTATTTGAAACACAAACAATCAATAATATCGATTGCGAAAATGAAACTCCAAATAACACTATTCATAAATATGTCTGTAGCCGCTGAAGATGGAATGGAAAGCATCATTTGGTTTAGTTATTTATTGGAAATTCTCATTTATTTAATGACCTTTATCACCGTGCCGGTGTGTCATTTTATTGCATCGACAGCACAAGTAAGTACAGCTATACTTGACTAGGATTTATTTCCTTTGAACAATGTAGTTTTATCATTCAATCCGATGGGTACAGCGGTAACGCTGTACAGTTTCGAGCAAAAAAAATCGGCACATTGAATTGAGTTTGAGATTTGGATATCGGCTACATGACTTTTCGATCAGCCCTGTCCTCGTTCAGGGCTTGAAAAAGGTCGAAACTTGTCTTCTTTACAATTTTTTATTGAACTATTGGATTGCGGAGAATTAAATGGCGTCGAACTTTAAAGACACCCACACATAAAACCTTCAGAAAGCCGTTTGAACAGTTTCTTCCACATAAACCTTCGTTGGTGTCTAAATAAAAAAGATAGAGCACACTCAATTGCATAAATTGCCAAATTTTCAAGAAGATCCCTTTAATCATTTTCTCTAGATGACAGTTTATAGATTTTGTGTAAAGAATGGCCTTTTGTTGAGCTGAGGCGCTGTTTGAGCTCTCTTTTAAATGTCATTTTGTAAAGAATTACTTAATCCTTCTATTAATATTAATAAATTTGACAAAGTCTGTTAGAAGTTTTAGAAATTTCTTTGTTTTTCGGCACCATTTCATTCTCCTCAACCCAATATCAAACGTAGATCTGGATGGCGCTTACACGACTCGGTGCTTACAGAGCCTAAGCTTAGAATTTTTTATAAGCCATAAAGTAAGCTAATAAACAACAGTTCAATCTCACTATATAGTCATTGGGTAAACTCTATAAAAGTCTAAATCTGAATTTTCGTTCTGCACATATTATTGCAAGAACCTTATTTTGGCAGTTTATCAGATTATCAGATAATTTGTTAGATTTTTTTTGTGCTTTTATTTAAAAGTCTACTTTTATTATATACCGTATTTTCTCTAATAGTAGTGGACCCCGGCGAGCCGAGTTGGTGACTATTTTACGGCTTCCAAAGTTTTCACAGAAGTTCAACACTCTAATCCCCCATTAGATCTCATCGCTAGCTACATTTTCCGACCCCACACCGATAGGTTCTGATAAGCGCTTTTCGAGATCTATACTCAAATACCGTATACTCTCTAATAGTAGTGGACCCCGGCAAGCCGAGTTGGTCACTATTTTACTGTTTCTAAGTTTTCACAGAAGCTCAACACTCAAATCCCCACTAGATCTCATCATCAGCTTCTTTCGAATTGTCTTGATAAGTTTCTTGGTTAAGTTTATTGGTTATTTGGTTATTAATAAGTTCATTATAACATCTGAGCATTAGAATATTCCGTTAACAAAATCGAAGAGAATACCCTAATGAAAGAGACTAATACTGACAATGAGCAAGCTTTTTTCTGTACAAGATTTCTCAAATCGGGACTAGATCTTTAGTTTGACCTGGCTTGGTTTAACCATCAACCTTCTGACCTAGTAGAAATGGTACAAAAGGCGGCCCGGTCTTGTATCTGATTACCGTATTTTCCCACCGAGTTGATGACGATTTTACGGCTTCCAAAGTTTTCACAGAAGCTCAACACTCAAATCCCCCACTAGATCTCATCGTCAGCTACATTTTCCACAAAATCTCATCCTCAGCTACATTTTCCGATCCCACATCAATAGGTTCTGATAAGCGGTTCTCGAGATTTCGAGGAATTTAGGCGACGCTCTGGGTGGACTACTATTAGAGAAAATACGGTAATTACAATTGTCGCATATTTGAAAAGGTCAAAAATGACAACACAATCACCATTCGCCTTTGCATTTTGTTTTCAGATTTACCACACAAATACATTATTTATGATTCATGTTGGTTTTTATCATTTTTATCTTTATGGATTTGGTCGAATCGCTATGATTTACTATGAAAGTCAATTGATGCTTAGCTGTGAAATCTATGCAGAAAGTATGTTGTGGAAATTATTACCGATGAGTTCTAAGGAACTACTATGCGAGGAAGAGCTTTATTTAAAATCACATTGTTCCCTATAAATCTCATTCTCTTACAGAGAGACTTGCAGGCGGAAAATTGAATATCTTTTAGTTTTCAAAGAAAAAGTCAACAAAGGTAGCTTTTGTATATCAAAAGAGATTCAACTAACCGCTTAAAAGCCTGATTACAGCCACTGAAACGTGTCCGATTGGTCTACAAATTGCCTCCTTTGCAAGGCTTTATGTCATGATATTGATTATAGGTTTGTATTTGAAGAATTGATTTTTCCTTATTGCTTACTATAAGTTCAAAATTTTTTTGTCGCTTTAAAGCTTTAGAAAAAAAAGTATCACGTTTAAGCTCCTACCGTAAATACTGCAATTGGACCCCACCCCTCTAATAGTACCCTCCCCCCCTTTAATACTACCCCACCCTAGAGGGGGAGGGAAAAAATAATACCCCACCCCTCTAATAGTACCCCACCTAACGCGTAATTACAAACAACGCTTTTAAAGCGGAAAATTTTCATGTATTTTCAGAAATCGTTTGTATTTTTAATTTTATCCCATAAATTTGTTGTTTTCAAATTTGGGCTGGCTACTTTGTGCCAAATTTTTTGCACAGCTTGCCATAACTTTCTTCTAAGTGGGCCAACCTTTATGATTTTGGTGTTACTTTTTTGCACTTGTTGAGATCTACAATCATAAAGATTGGCCCACTTAGAAGAAAGCTATGGCGAGTTGCGCAAAGAATTTGGCGCAGAGTAGCCACCCCCGCGCCCCTTTACTTTATTAATTTTATTTTTTTAGATATGGATCTCGATGGAAAATTGCCCGATGGATTTGAGGAACATCGGGCTCGTTGCGAATACGAAGAACACAGGGAATTCTTCAAAGAACCGCGTGATGAACGAGCCGAGCAAGATGCCAATGGGAGCTCGGTCAACGCTGAAGTTGAAGGATCTTCAAGTGAATCAGATGAGCTACCTACAAAGAAAAAGAAAAAGGCCATTGATGTGAAAACGAAATTGGCTGTTGCAAAGATGGGCAATGATGTTTCGATCAAAGCAGCCGCTGCATTCTATAAGATTGATCGGAAATGTGTGCGTTCCTACATCAAACAAGAAATAGAGCTTGAGAAAGTCCACGGAAAACGCAAGAGACTCAATGGAGCCGGACGCCACTTGAACTCGGAGGAGATTGATATCGGTTTGGCTGAATGGATACGGGATCGTCGAGCCGAGAAGAAACGAGTGACACGCCAGATTATCTGGAATGAAGCCGCCAATCGATTCGAAAAAGCTGAAATTTCTTTCAAAAGAAGCCATCGCTGGATGGAGTCGTTCTTGACCAACTTTCTTTGAGGGCACCAACAACAACTTGTCAAAAGCTGCCGAGCGAATTTGAGAAGGCCATCGTCGAGCACATTCTGAGGCTGAACAAGACAATCAAAGAAGGCGATTACAAGCACATTGTTGCTTGCGATGAGACGGCGGTTTGGCTGGATGCTTCGACGAGCAAGTGCATCGAAGCGGTTGGAGCCAAAGAAGTTGGTGTTCTCACCCGCGGCTACGACAAGATGAATATATCCGTGATGCTCACTGCCCGTTCCGATGGGAAAAAGTTGCGCCCTTTTGTCGTGGTGCCTCGAAAAACGATGAACAAAAAATTTTTTTTTTGAGAACATAATTATCTTTGTAATTATCGATTTAATCGATTCAATTATCTTTAATCTATTGTACTTACAGGCGATGAGAAATGCTCGGACAGAGACGGAAATCGGACAGAGACGGAAATCGAGGACCTCTTGGAGCCGCTCGCATCGACGGGATTTCAAGGACATCGAGGAATTGATGATCAAGAAAATGATGAATTCATTGATTCGGATGTTTCTATTGATTTCGCTTGTTAGTTGTTTTTGTTTCGTTTTGCTGTTAAAGTTTCAAATGGTTAAAACCAATAAAAACTAAAGAAAAAGTTTGCTTTTGAACAAATTATTTGAATGTATCCTGATTTGGTAACTTGAATAGTGGTGTAAAATAGTAACCCACCCTCTAATATTGCCCCACCCTCTAATAGTACCCCACCCTAGAGGGGGAGGGAAAAAATAGTACCCCATGGGGTCCAATTACAGTATTTACGGTAGTTAAAATCTGCTTTTTTAATTTGTATTTTAATTTGGAAAACAATAAAAATCCTCTAACTGAACAATCCAATTGCAGTCGGCTTTTCTGGCATAATGTTTGAACGAATTATGGCTCTCTATTTTTATGCAACATACGAGCATCAATACTATCGATCATATTGTATTGTGATGACAATTTTTGGCATTCTCTTAGCTCTCACTCTCAGTGGATGCTTCTTTTTTGGTTTGTTTCTTTGTTTATTTCTTTGTTTTCAAGACTCTACTCAATTTATCTTTTAGCACTGCCATTTTTTACAAGAAATATCGCAAACGCTATCGAAATCGTGTCAACATTTATGACTGGATTGGTGAGTAAGAGCTTGGCTTGGCTTGGCTTGGCTTTGCTATTTGCTTTGATGCAATTTAAACACTGAAATTGACAATGAAATTAATAATGTAGTTGACAATGAAGTTGACAATGAAGTTAAACACTGAAATTGACACTGAAATTGACAATGAAGTTGGCAATGAAGTTGGCAATGAAGTTGACAATGAAGTTGACAATGAAGTTGACAATGAAGTTGGTAATGAAGTTGGTAATGAAGTTGACAATGAAGTTGACAATAAAATCAAAACATTAAAACATTAAATTAAAAAATCTAAATCGAAAATGAAATTAAAAAACTATAAAATAAAAATCCCTGAATTCTTGTTTTTAGGTGACTTTAATTATTGCTAAAATCAACGACGATTTACAAAGTAAACTTCAATTAAAAGATTATACACTCAGCAAGAGATATCAATTGACAATCAATGTGAAAGCGATTCGTGTAAGCCTTGGAAACTTTTGAGACAATCAAATTATATGCGTTTGGAAATTATCTAAAATATCGTTCTTGTAGATTATACAAATATATATCGTGCACACGATGATCAACAACATTATCTATTCAATTCTTTTCGGTATCCATCAGGCTCCAATTTCATGGACGGCTCGTAATATTCTTGGTGTTTTCATGAATTTACAACTAGCTCTGTAAGCAAGCTCAATTTTCTGTTTTTATCAAATTTAGGCAATATTTCACGTTCAGCTGGATGGGAAGCTTTTGCAATCAGCAAACTCGTGAACTATCGATAAAGATTTTGAGAGAAAAATGGAAGGAAATCATGTAAGATATTGAAAAACTTGTAGAAAATCATTAAACTGAATCGAAATATGGTACTCAATCTCTACTAAACTCTTTTTTCTACATTTACAGGCGTATCCATAATCATATTGATGCTGAAGAGGAAAGGAGAGATTCTAAGGAAAAGCCGGTGATTAATACGAGTGGAAAGGTTAGTTCGAGATCAAGGACAAGGTCAAGGCCAAGATCAAGGTCAAGATCAAGGACAAGGACAAGGTCAAGGTCAAGATCAAGGTCAAGACCATGGTCAAGATCATGGGCAAGATCAAGGTCAAGATCAAGATCAACGTCAAGATCAAGACCAATCATTTTAGTATATATAAAAGTATATCCAAGTTCTGTATAGTGCTCAAATTCTTATTCTTAAATCAGTTTCAAGATCGATTTCAGGTAATGTACATGGGCGCCAATCAAGATGACTACTTTGCTCAATTGAATTCTCAATGGGGATAAAGTAAAATGTTAGAGTAAATTTCACAATCAAAGATACAAGTTTGTTAATTTGCTCACAGTCAGCTCATCACAGCACGCACTGTACACATTTTGAAATTCGAAGTTTCCTAAGAAATGTTGATCATTTAGATGCTCGATTTCAGGTAATGTACATGGGCGCTAAACAAGTTGATTACTTCGCTCAATTGAATGCTTAATGGGGATAAAGAAAAATGTTAGGATAATTAACAATTTAACAATGAACCTTTTTTTTAGAACTTTTTATAGATAAGTCTCTCTAGTTGAAAAGAAAAGTTACACCTTTTTCATATTTCAAGCAAAAGAGAGAAGATTTCACTCAAAAAAGATGATGTCATTGAATGCATTCTGTTCTGAAAATAGAATGAATTGCATTCATCCTCTTTTCCATTTTTTACAAGAAATATCACATAGCGAAAGACTTGTCAAGACTTTTTTTTTACAAAAGAATATGATCGGACTACAAAATAGAAAAGTAGAATAAGAAAAGACAGCATTTTGTTTAAAAAATCTACAATCCCTAATATTTTCTATTTAAAAGCTAAAATTTTATAAAAAAAACGACTAAAGACAAACATTTACGACCGGCAAAGCTAAGAAATTGAAAAAATCAAAAGAAAATCTCTGGTCAAATTCCAAAATAAGAGACTGATACGACGTTTCAATTTCAATTTTTAAAAATTTTTTCAAACTTTATCAACTTTACACTTGTGAAATAGTAATTTGTACAATACTTAGTTTTTGATCTGACTCATTATAATTATAAGAAGCTAGATTTTCGACTTATAGTATGTAAAAGTATCAAAACCTATAACAAAACCAAAAAACTATTATGAATTATGAAAATAAGTACAACTTCTAAAAGATCGTTGCAATTCGGCTTCAACTTCTTCAGTTCTCATCATCGGCCTTCTTCCCTGCATCACCATTTTCTAAACCCTGTACAATACTGTCGAATTGATTTCAGTTCAACTAAGCTTAATAAATATATTTTACTTGTTAAGTAGCCACGTCAACTAGAGCTAGCTATTTTCATAAAAAAGCTTCATTTTTCAAGTGTACATGGTTTACACAAAAAGTTTCGAATCGCAAAGTTTCAAGGCCAATCTTTCATTCCGAATATCTAAGTCTTTTTTGGTGTAGCGGATTCAAATTTTTTTGATTTAAATTTGTCTGAAAATTTGTGTGTAAAAAAAACAGTCAAATTGGGCAAAAGTTTGCAAAAGCAATTTCCAGGGCTTTAATTCTTGTTGTAAATTTGCTTTGTTCCATCAAAACGGTTCGCCATCTAGTTAAAAGTCTAGTTAGACAGCTCCAACTTCTTCAGTTCTCATCATCGGCCTTCTTCTCTGTAACACGTTTTTCTAAACCCTGTTTTTTTTTTGCTTTCTTTGATGAGAAAGAGAAAAGAAAAAGAAAAGTGAACGCTGGTGAATTATTTGGAGCATCAGCAGTTGCTAGGATAAAAGATTTTTGAAATATGAACATTCTTTTTGAAACTGGGAAATTTCAATCATTTTTCAATTTTTTAACATAAAATTTCGTCTATTTTGTCTCGATTCTCGATTTTGGTTATCTCTTCTTAAGAAAATGATGTTTATGCGGAAATCTCTACTGATATTGGCATTCGTTTCGATGACTCTCGGTGATGGCAATATCGAGTGTTATGTGGGCTCACCGACACCTGGACAAAGCACGGCTCAAGTTGTGAGTGACGAGTTCTTGATCTGGTAAAGATCTGATAGTGAACTTGATGAACTTGATGATCTGATAAAATGAACAGTTCACTTTATCAGATCATTTGATCACTGTGATTTTGGATAATTCTTAATAAACGGTGTCAAAAGTGAGCTAAGTAAAAGCTTAGGATTTGATTACAATTTCGCGAATCGGATGAATGCACTGAATTGAATTAAATCTAAAGTTCTATTGGTAAATTGTTTTTTTGAATATTCAAGAATAGTTGATGTGATAATTAAAAATGAAAAGCTTAACAAACTTCAAGCAAAAATTTGCACAACTTCTCTGATTTGATACCAAATTCTAGCCAAAAACATGTTTGTTTCTCAATTTTTCAGATCAAGACTAGAATTCCATCAATTCTAATTCTAATTCGGATTCGAATTGAATTCGAATTGAAATATGGAATCTAAAGCTTTTGGATTTTCGATTACAATTTGGGTTTCTAGAGGGTGATCAAGAATTACCGCAACACACGAAAGGCCTGGCTTTTAACCAAATATGCAACGCATCTCGAAAAGTTAACTTAAATATCTTTATTCAAGATATAACAGTAACAAATCAACAATTAAATTAAAATTTACCTCCATCGGCATTCAGACAGGCCTGGAAACGTTTGAGAAACGCGTTGACCGTGGCGAGCAAATAGGCATCATCGAGAGTATTCCGTGCTTTGATGAGCGCCTTCTTCAAACTTTCGATATTTTTATGTGGTTTTGCACATGCCCTGGCTTCAAGAACACTCCAGACTGAGTAATCCAATGAGTTAAGATCGGGCGAGCTGGGTGGCCACTCAGAAAACGAGATGAAGTCCGGGAAGGTTTTTGAACAAAACTCTTGCACCTTCTTTGCCTTGTGAGCCGGCGCACCATCTTGTTGATAAGTCCAAATTCGATTTTTGAAGTGGCGTTGAGCCCACGGAACAACCTCCTTCTTTAGCAAGTCCAAATAATTGACCGCATTTACTTTTACACCTTGAAGAACAAAGATCAACGGGGTTTTCCCATTGGCGGTTATCCCGGTTAATTGAGATTTGCTCTTCTTGTACGGCTTCATTTTCAGCTTTTTCTTGATGATTGTCTTGACGGAGCTTCTCTTCAGACCCATTTTCTGTGCCATTCCTCGAGCCGATTGGTTAGGGTTTAATCTTAGACGATTGCGCACTTTCATGACATTAGCCGGAGTAACCGCTGTTCGTTTTGCACCTCTTCCAGGGCGATCAGAAACTGTGCCTAGAGTTTCATAACGTTGAATGATTCGAGAAACGAGGCTTTTGGGGACATTCAGGCGCTTTGAGATCTCGCTCGCTTGAACACGCTACCGCTTGAGCTCAAGGACCGATTGTCGATGTGGAGACGCTTTCACCATTCCTGAAAACAACCATACTAATGTATTAAAAGTTAGTAATCATACTATAAAATAAGAAAAATACACAAAATCCATAAAAACAGGTAAGCAAAAAGTGAAATGGAACTCATAACATAATACGACGTTGTTGCGGTAATTCTTGGTCACCCTGTAGCTGGGGAACCCGGAATTTAGGGAATTCTAATTTTTTCCCACGGTAATTTCATAATTTCACTAAATTTCAGTAAATTTTTGCATTCAGGCAACAGCGACATTGTGTGCAAATTGCAAATATTGTCTGAAATTGAGTGGAACTCTCGGCGGAGCGACGTTTACTTATCGAGGCTGTGGATGCTTGAATCAGCAATATCCCTACACTTGTTCGGTTCGATTTTTGAAAGAATTTACCTAAAGTTCTTTCTGGAAAAATAATTTCAAGATCTTTACAAGATCTCTCTGTTGGATCTTTACAATTCTCGGGAGAGGATCAAGTTTTTGTTTTTGTCAGTTTTTGACCATTTCCCAGACCGATTTTAAATAGATTTTTGTTAATAACTTTGAATGAAACAAATAGTTTCTGAAAGACGACGTTTTAACCTATCTAAATCTTATTAAAACTTTCTGATCTGACAAGTTTAAGGTGCTTTAAAAGGAGGTGAAAGTTAGCTAAAAACTTGATCCCTCTCATAACGCTAAAGGTCCTTTCAGTTTCTTAAATGAGATTTTTAAATTAATAAAAATCACTAAAAATCACTAAAAATCAATAAAAATCAATAAAACCAATAAAATTTAACACAAAAACTTTTATTTTTTTTCTAGTCAACGCAAACGCAAAGCAGCATCTCGAGTGTTCCAGGTTTTTCGGGAAACGCCTACTGTTGTTCAGGTAGAATTTGGAAAAATTTTAACCCAAATAAACTAGAAATAAAAGATTTTTGCTTTTTGATTTTGTTTCCTTTAAATGATCGTTTTTATAGAAAAATTTGGTAAAATTAAAGAAAAATAGCAATTAATTGCATCATTTGGCCTTACGTTCTTGGTCGTCTTTTTTCTGTTTCATTAATTGTACCAAGCGATCATTTTTAATCCAAAAAGAAGCTAGATTTTCAACTTATAGTGTGTAAAAGCATCAAAACCTATAACAAAACCAAAACGAAAACCTACAACTTTTAGGAGATCGTTGCAATGCGGCTCCAACTTCTTCAGTTCTCATCATCGGCCTTCTTCTCTGCATCACCTTTTTCTAAACCCTGTACAATACTGTCGATATAATCCATTGATTGAGAATCGAATTGATTTCAGTTCAACTAAGCTTAATAAATATATTTTACTTGTTAAGTAGCCACGTCAACTAGAGATAGCTATTTTCAGAAAAAAAAGGAAGGTGATTTTCAGGAAGGAAGATTTTCAATTATAATTCTCTTTTTAAACTATCAACTCAACTTTAATGTTCACATCATTAAACGAAAAGAAAAGGAAAAGACGTACAATGTTAGAAAGCACGTTAGAAACAAAAAAATTTCTATAAAACTTATCATTATTCATTTATAAATTATCAGGTTTATCGCCAAAATCATTCTGCAACAAAATCATAGACTAATTTTGGCTTTATTTTTTACAATTGACCTTAAACCTTTTCCTATAGGCTAAATGGATATTGACCTCAGATTAAGCTGAACAAACAATCAAAAACAATAGTCTCTATTGTTCTTTATTTGATTGAATTCATATAAAAGGAGAAAAGATCAATGAATAGTTAACAAAGCCAATGAAAGCTTTTATCATTTTCTGTTTTTCTTTTTCAACAATCGTTGCTCAGTTTCGAGCTGGAGGTGGTTTTCGGAACTCTTTTGGAAATGGTTTTCGGAATTCAGGTAGTTTTTTTCAAAGTTTAGTTCAATTTAAAACCATTAACGAAAGAAAATTGACGTCTTTTTCAAAAGCCTTCTTTTTCAGAACCAGAATTGATTGATCCAATTGATTGCGAGCGTCGCTTTAACGAGAGCGGTTTCTGGGCGGAGAAGGAGTTCGATCCAGAAAGAAATAATATTACAATAGTTCGTTTTATAGTTGATTTTATAGTTGATTTACTTCCAAAACTAATCATCAAATAGATTTTTGATAATAATTTTCAGGATGATTCTGATTTCTTCCTTCATACACTCTTTTTAATAGAGTGTGTTCCTCGTGAGTAATGCGTTTTTTAAAACGCAAACTTGGGCAAAAAAATTACCGTACTTTTAGCAAAAAATTATGGCAAAAAAAATGACGCAAAAATGACGAGCCTCGCGTTATATACGACACTTTTAAAAGATACTCAGCCGTTTAACTGATTTGTTGGGGAATTCCCTTCCAATGTAATGATTTTTTTGAAAAAGCTGCGCAAAAAATTGCTTTTATATTTTTTAAGTTCAGTTTAATTTAAAATCAAAGAACTTTGATGTCAAAGCTTTCTTTTTCAACAATTGTTGCTCAGGCGCACTTTTTAGAAAACGCATTACTCGACAATTACTCGAGTAAATTACTTACTCGCGAGGAACAGACTCTACACACTTTTTGACAATAATTTTCAGGATGATTCTGATTTTTTCCTTCACACACTCTTTTTAACGTCAATAAAGACAACGTATATGCAAGGATTGGCTGATAATTATAAAGTTTGTAAAGGAAAAGGAAATGCGAGTAGAACCAAGAGGCAAACGGATGAGAATTCGGTGAGTTTATGATTTCAAGATTTCAAGATTTAAAATCAAAACTTTAGCCTACTTCAACAATGTTTTGCGATTCGGCGCTAAAGGGAAAAAGCACTTGTCCTGTTGGTTTCGAGTGTGCACCAAATGGGGTACAATTATTGCGAAATGAGCCAACGA
Organism: Mesorhabditis belari; assembly: GCA_958450365.1. NCBI lineage: Eukaryota > Metazoa > Nematoda > Chromadorea > Rhabditida > Rhabditidae > Mesorhabditis > Mesorhabditis belari. The sequence continues at coordinate 3,196,035 of CAUEEP010000736.1, forward strand.
ATGGTGGATTTCGATCAAATGGTTTTCGAACAAGGATTTCACAAATTCAACAAGCTGACGTCAACCTCCCGTCAAGTCTTCGTGGCTACGGTACAATCAGCTATTGTCGACCGATTCGATTGGACACCGAATTGGACGCTCAAAGCTTTGAGGAATCAAGTTGGCCACACGTTCGACAAGTGATTGGTGATCCTCCAGAGGAGATAAATCAAGGGAATTTTAATCGTCTAACGGTTCAAGAAACAGTTTTGGAACAGTTAAACACGAAAAGTTTTGGGAGAATGAATTTGGCTGGAAAGTTGGCTGGAAAAGGATTGACAAGCAGGGATCTCGGTTTTGGTCAACTGCAAATGGCCTTCAGAAGTCAAGAAAGAGCTTTGGGAAGAATGGGAAGATCGTCTCGTCGAAAGAGATCTTTTTGGAAGAAATTGGGTCGAGCTTTCAAACGATTTGTCGGCGTCGCTCTGAAAGCTGTCACCGGTTTCGTTCGCTTTGGTCCTTTAACGATTCGATTTAACGGATAAAAAACTCTCAAGATATCACCTTTTATTATATTTAATAAAAAGATTTTGATAGCAATAGTTGAATGCAAAGAAAGTTTACAGAGATCGAACAAAAGCTTTAAAGAACAAAAGCTTTTTTTTAACAAGCATTATCGCTTTTTAAAACCAGGAATAGGAAATACGAGTAGAATCAGGAGACAAACGGATAAGAATTCGGTGAGTTTAAGGATTGATTGCAAATTTCAAGATCTAAAATCGAAACTTTAGCTTACCTCAACAATGTTTTGCCGGCGTCGCTCTGAAAGTTGTCACCGGTTTTTGATTCGCTTTGGTCCTTTCACGATTCGATTTAACGGATAAAAAACTCTCAAGAATCACCTTTTATTATATTTAATAAAAAGATTTTGATAGCAATAGTTGAATGGAAAATATTTGCAAATGTAAATGCAAAGAAGACTTACAGAGATCAAACAAAAGCAAAAAAGATAGCTTTAAAGATTTTTTTAACAAGCATTTTAAAACCAGAAATACCCTAGACAAATTTCTTCAACCCATTCGCTACAGCGCTAATTAAGCTATTTTCATTCAATTAATTGGTTTTTTTTTCTGTTTTTCAGCATTACATGTATATTCTAATTGTAACAGATCTACAAATTACGTGGGCAAAAAAGACGTGTCATATTTACCCGGTAACAATGCAGCCTCTGATTTGGCATTGAAATGTTCCATAATAGCTCTCACTGAAACTCATAAAAAAACCTCTTTTTCTATCTTTAAAACATTAAGGCCGTTTTATTGACGTTAATAAACCAGTTTTAAAAAATAGGTTGACTTTGGATACAACAAATTTCTTGTATTCTTGAAAATATCAATCCTTTGTCAAAAATTACAGAAGTTTAGTTAGTCAAATTTAAGATAAAAGTAAAAAGCAACTTTAGATTTTGACTGGGGCTAAGCTTTTTGAAAGTGAATAAATGCTAAAATTACTCTAAACAATGCTAAACATGCTCAACCAACCTTTGTCATTTAACCTTTTCTGTAACACAAAAATTTCTTACTTTTCCTTTCCATCATTTCTATGTAAAGAAAAGCTCTATTCTCTGCTTGGGTACTCAAAGTCTAAAGGATTTTCCACCGATTTAAAGCCGCTAAGCCACAGATTCAAAGCCACAGATTCAAAGCTCTACTCCTTTTTTTTCTTTAATGCAATGTGTGAAGCTTTTAACTTTCAATTTATCTTCTTTTGCATTTGCTACAATATTCTTTTTCTTTAAAGAATTTAAAAACAAAATAGTTTATTATATAGTGTCTATACAGCTTTTTTTCTGTACTTTTAGAAATTGGCTTGATTATCCAACGACTTTGGAAGCAAGATAGGCACCGGTTCCGAGTGCAGCTCCACCAGCAGCAGCCTTGAGGACTCCAGCTGTAATTTTGTATTTATTCAAATAAATTACATTCAAATTATCGCTAAATAGCCAAAAGAGTTCCACTTGATGAACCTGGTCTGTTTGCTTTGCCAGTTCTTTGATACGCAAATGGGCTAAATTGGTCAAATGGGCTCCGCTAAGTAACCAAATGGGCTATGGGAGCTTGGGCCTGGCCTATTTGCCCTAGCTTTGCCAGTTCTTTGATACGCAAATGGGCTAAATGGGTCGAATGGGCCAAATGGGTCAAATGGGCTATGGGAGCCTGGGCCTGGCCTATTTGCTCTAGCTTTGCCAGTTCTTTGATACGCAAATGGGCTAAATTGGTCAAATGGGCCAAATGGGTCAAATGGGCTATGGGAGCTTGGGCCTGGCCTATTTGCTCTAGCTTTGCCAGTTCTTTGATACGCAAATTTTAAATAGTTAGCTCATTATGCTTTATAATTGTTTTTATACATCAATTCTTAAAAATAGCGAAAATATTTACCGATTACAGATCTGTTTATGGGTAGATAGCTTAAGAAACATCTAAAACAAACAATTCAACTATGATAGATGTTTTCTTTTCTTCTTTCCATCTATAAGCTTACTAGATTTACAGGATAGCCCACAATTATGTCTTGGTTTTGACTTGATCTTTCCAAAATATCGGGTTTTGCCTATTCATTTTCCTAGTCCTACATCCATGACTACACCTTTGTATGACCCACAAATTATAGCGCCGCACTTCAGAGGGCCTAGATTGGCTAAAATTGGTTCAATCGTTCTGCTTTTTCTGGAGGTAAATCTTAAGCATTTCTCCTGAAACGGTACCCATTATCTAATCGATTCAAGCTTTCAACTTTTTTATATGACTTTCAAAAGTTGAGAGCCGAGTGTCGCCGCGCGCCCCTATAAAATAAAAAATGCTAAAAAGCTTTAAGATAGATTTTAATTAAATATATTTACTTATAAAATAAAAAGTTATAGATCGAAAAAAAAAAGATTCCGGTCCTTAAGGGGCTCCCCGAAGGGGTTTAAATCGTTTAAAAAAAAAAAGAAAATAAAAGTGAGTAGGGGGGCCCGAAATTAATTAAACTGCGTAGAGGGATGGAAATGGTGAACAAAAAAAAAAAAACCAACGAGATTTTGACAAAAAGCTCTCAAAAAAGTTCAAAACTCACGAGTGGGGTCAAGTGACCTCGGCTCCAACTTTAAAGGGAAAAAAAAAAAAGAAGGGAGGAGGAGGAAGATGGTGGTCTTTAGGAGATATACTTAGGGTTTACCTCGGAAAAAAAAAAAAGGTGGTCAATTTTGGCTAATCTGGTCCCTAATGGTTTGTGGGTAAAAGGGGGCAGTAGGAGGACAGAAAAAAAAGAAAAAACCCGATATTTTGGAAAGATCAAGTCAAAACCAAGCCATTTGACTTGCAATTGGAAAGCTACTTAGTATTGCAATAGAATTTTCCCCCACTCACCCGCAACAATCTCCAGCCAACAGAAAAGGAGGATGAGTTGAACAAGAGACTTTTGGAGGGACATTATTGCTGAAATTAAGGAAATTTGAAATGTTTACTTATAAATATAATCTTTAGACAATAAAAGAAAGAAATTAAAATGTTTTCGAGAATATCTACATTTCCCATCCTTTAAGTACGATGTTTATGAGAGAAAGGGAGAGACCGGTCTTTCTCTTTCCTCTTTCAAATATCTCCTTCATTTATCCATCAATAGACTTTTGCACTTTTTGCATGGAATCTCATTTCTTCTAAATTTACCGAGATATAGACAAAATATTTTTGTTTTGATCATTGAATGCATTGACTGCATTGACTGAATTTGATCATTGCTATAGTCGAGCGGTTCAAGAAGAACTCGAGAAAATTCAAACACTAACCCCGTTTCCGATCAATCAACTTACTTCAAAGTTTACTATGAGAAAATTAAAAAAAAAAACAAATTTTTTCTTTATCTTTATCTACATATATCTTTCATTTCTTCTTTACAAAATAAAAATAAACTAGACTTTATTTAAATTTAGATTTACAAGTGAAAGAAATGTAAAAATGAGTAAATCCAGCTCCATTCCTTTGAATTTCCACATTGTTCAGCTAAATTAAAGCCAATTCAAGATAAAAATATTGAATTTTACAGTTGTAATGTCTAATTAATGTATCTCGCAGTGAAAAAAAACTAGTGGTCATTTTACTTAAAAAAAGTTCTAAAATTTGTAATTTTTATCAGAAAATTAAAACAGAAACTGATTCACCTTTAGATTCATCGTTTCGAATCTCTTGCTGCAAACTCCAAAAGAAAAGGTTAATGAATAAAAATTAATTAATGAGTGAAACTGTTGCAAAAGATTTATGACTCAAAGAGCTTGATCATTGTGAAGCTATTTACAATCCTATTTAATATTTACAAAGTGGTTTCCCATATCGAGTTTATACTTATTACAAAGTTTTATTTTACTGTTACAGTATCGTTTGTTTTTAAAGCACTTTATTCAAAACAGGCCACCACAATATGCATCTTTCTGTAGTTGTTGTAAGTAGTGCCAAGACCGATCCGGGTTGCCTCCAGGCAATGATTCGGGTTTTTTGAACGGTCAGCGTCTAAAATTGGAAATGGTTAAGAAATTAAAAAGCAACTGAATTCTTGAACTATACGTTTTGGTACGCCGAAGAAGTTTCTTGGTTCTTCACTCTTTCATGCACACTAACTAACTCCCTCTGGAGAAAGGAGATCAAGTGCATTATGGTTTAATGATTAGCACAATTGCCCGGTAAGCGAAAGTTCGCGGATTCGCGTCCCAGCGACGCATGAGTTTTTATCTACTTTAGTTCCAACTGTTGACCATGGAAGGATGGACTCTGCAATGCTGGCTAGGGTCTTCATACCTAGTTTCGAGCGCACCCCATGCCTATAAATCGAGACGTGTGGAACCGTCTCGTCCAGAGAGGAGGGAACCTAACTTCCTCTGGAGTATAGGGATCAAGTGCGTTATGGTTTAATGGTTAGCACAATTGCCCGGTAAGCGAATGGTCGTGGGTTCGAGTCCCGGCGGCGTGCAAATTTTTGATCTGCCCTAGTTCCAACTGCGTCGCATTTTGATTCCTGTAACTTTACCAGTGATCCAACCAAAAGCGATGTCTGATGATGGATCCTCACCCATCCACACCGACATACAGAAACCGGATCGTGTGCTATAAATTTGTGCCATTGCCTCACCCTTTTTTGCACTTACCAAAACTCATCTCGATTTGCTAAATAGTCGGCCCAATTTTGTGCTTCATCACAAAGATATTGATCTTGATGAATACGTCGTACACCATTATCACTAAAGTTTGATTTGTTAAAAGTTAATGAGTTTATTCTAACTCTCGAATGTAATTGATTCGGTTAAATAAATGTTTCAATGAAACACTGTCAAAAGAGAGATTTCGATAGTTTCTTTGATATGCACATTCCTCATAGGAGATCCCTTCTTCGCGAATGTCATCAGTGCAACGCTCGCAGAAACGGGCTAGAATTTCGAGATTTGAATGCAGCGAATAACCATTTAAAAAAGTTTCCTAATTCTGGTAGTTTGAAAATTGGAAAATTATTGAGGAAATCCGTGCATCTTCATTCTATTTCGCGCCCCAAATCATTGTTGTTTTGCAGGCGGTTAGCTGAAAATCTTGTGTTTAAAGGGTATATAAGGCAACTCTTGTTCATTTGCCTATTCTTCTTTTTCATTTTCGGGGGTAGGCTAGTTTCTCCCACTTTTTTGCGCAACATGGTCATTTGCGCAACTGGGTCGTTTGTGCAACTCACCATAACTTTCTTCTAAGTCAGCCAATCTTTATGATTTTGGTTTCTTTTTGTTGCACTTATTGAGATCTACAAAATGAAACCAAAATCATAAAGATTGGCCGAATAGGCTAAAGATAGGCTAGATAGCAAAGATAGGCTAAAGATTTTAGTTTTAAGATTTGAGCAGCAGTTAGTTTTCCCTTTACCTGGGGTAGGCTACTTTGCGCCAAATTTTTTGCGCAACTGGGTCATTTGCGCAACTAGGTCTTTTGCGCGACTCGCCATAACTTTCTTCTAAGTGGATCAATCTTTATGATTTTGGTGTCATTTTGTAGATCTCAATAAGTGCAACAAAATGAAACCAAAATCATAAAGATTTTGGACCACTTAGAAAAAAGTTATGACGAGTTGCGCAAACGACCCCGTTGCGCAAATGACCATGTTGCGCAAAAAAAATTGCGGAAACTAGCCTACCCCCATTTTTGTGTGAAAGTTTTTTGTCCGAGTTTAGACGAAATTGTTTTCTGTTTATCGTCTCTTTTAATTCAATTGTTGATTCGTGTGGCTGTTTTTTTTTTAGTTTAAGAGAGTGAAAATCAAGTGAGATCTGCTATCTCAAAATATGAAATCGTGTGCCTTGAGTGAGGAGTACCGAGCACGAGCATGTAGAATAAGATTTCTTTACAAATTAGTTATCAGTTCTCAAAACCATTTTGGCATTGATTTCGAAGCTAGTCAGGTTTCATTTCATTTTATCCCGCTAATCATTTACGCTTTGATTAGCGCTTTGATTAACGCTTTGATTAGCTTTGTGTTAACACATTCACGACAATACGGTCCGCCTGTCAATATCGGTCAATATGGGCCGAACTAATAACGATTGTTTTTCATGTCAACACAAGTTTTCAAGAAACTTTTGTGATTTATTTCGTAGAAATTTCGCGCTAACTTTATACTCGTTTTCAAGAGGGGATTCAGGGCTATCGAATGACTATAATATTAGGTTGAGGAAAAAGTAATGTCGGCTTTGGTTGTGGGGGTTGACCTTTGATCGTCCAGACCGTTCCTCGTCTTGGAGACTTTCATTTCCATCTTTGAACCGCTGAAACCATCTTTGGCATTGTCTTTCGCTAATGCTGTCTTCCGTATAAGCAAAGAACTGGAAAATTGCCAACAACGGGAATTCAAAACCGACATTATTTTTTCCTCAACCTAATAGTTTAGTTTATCTTCGAATCTTCACCAAATTATCGGTAAAACAGTTAACGACTACGCGACTGTACACTCAAAATGCCGTCGTCGTGAATGTGTTAACAGTCTCTAAATGCTTAAACTTTTGTTACTTTCTTTTCGATCACATAAAGTCGGATGGATTGCACGAACTGAAATTAAAGATTAGAAGATTTCAGAAATAATTGAAAACTTTCTCTTTGATCACAGGGATTCGGATGATATGACCAACTTTTGGTCGACGAAACGTTATCATTGGTGGATGAGTCCCCAGAACAGGCATAGAACTTATCATAGTCGGCCACTTGAACGGATTCCTAAAAGGATTGGAAATCTATATTTCAGCCTAAACTATATTTTAAACGATTTTTTAGCTATTTCAACACCAAAAAGTTGGTGGAATTTTTGAAAATGAGGTTTCAGCGATGAAAAACTCAAAAACTTGCATTTTAAATTTTAAATTTGAATAGATTTTGATGAGATTTAGTTTTTAGTGCTTTAAAAGAAATACCGTATTTTCTCTAATAGTAGTGCACCCCGTCGAGTCGAGCTGATGACTATCTTACGGTTTCAAAGTTTTTGAAGAAGCTCAACACTCAAATCCTCCACTAGATCTCATCGTCAGCTACATTTTCCGACCCCACATCAATAGGTTCTGATAAGCGCTTCTCGAGATTTCGAGGAATTTAGGCGACGCTCAGGGTGCACTACTATTAGAGAAAATATGGTATTTTTGAGTGTAAATCATTATCAAATGCTAATTTATCAAAAAAATCGATCAAATAGCTCACCTGACTCGAAACCGAAATCAAATATCCATCAGCCGTTCTCCTCTCAATCTGTTTCCAAATCACTTTCTCAAGGGGTTTCGGTCGATACCGATAAACAATTTGATTGTGTCTCATTGAAATCCAAAAAAAATACGTTAGAAATCTCTAAAATTCAATTATTTTTAGCTCAACACCAAAAAAAGAGATCGGAAAAAAAATTTTTTTACGGGAAAGGCATCCAATTCAACCTTAACAATACCCATCGACAAACACAAGGCAAAAAAGAGATGATCGTAAATAGAAAAATCTTTTGAAGTAAAAGAATTTAGTTTTATCATTGTATGGAATATTGAACTTTACAGATTCTTATGGTTTTTGCTAGGACTTGTTTGATTTGGTATTTTCCTTACGAAGGACTTTAGCTTTACACCGACATCCGCATCCACATCAGCATCCAAAACTTATCCATTTTTATCCTAATTAATAATAATTATCTTTTCTCTACATATTTGAATTAAATTCAGTGTCTTTTTCTATGCTAAGGTCTTCGTTTCCCTAGCTTCTTTGTGTATCAAGTGCCTAAGCCATTCCATTTGACATCTCGTCTACCGTAGTCTTTCCGCCTTTGCGAGAGAAATCCCATGGCAACTACGCAGATCCAATACCCAACCTAGTTGAAAGAGACAAAGCCTTTAAACTGGCTTTATTCCTATTTTGTTGAGAATGTTAAAAAGTTGTTAAAAGTAACAAAAAGCAATGAGCCAAGAGAAAAGCTCACCTATACCAAGTCCCGATGAGGTTGGCGGTGGATCGGAGATGGCTGCAGGTAAATCAAAAGAACTAGCCAAAATACTTGCATTTCGTAAAGCCTTAACATTCATTTTTCCAGGTATAATGGCGGTAATTCAGCCTTCCGTTCAGCTGCTCGATTCCCAGATCGTTTCGACAAAAAGAGCTCAAGTGAGTTTGTTTACAAAAAGCTTGAGTTTTTGTTTTGAAAAAAAATCCAATCACTAATTTCCAGGCAGTACTCGCTGAGAAGATTCAAGATATGGCCGATTTATTGCACAATCTCGGCGAGGAACCTGAGTATGACTTGGATGTGTACACAAGGAAAATCGATGACTCTAAAAGGTAGGGGAAAAGAAAAATCGAGCATAACTTATGGAAATTTACAGAAGAATCACAAACGCTGGTTCAACTCTTGAGAAAATTCACGATCGACTCTCGAAACTTCAACGCGAAATCGCTAGGCAAGTTCATAAAGAAAAAACCGAGATGACTGCTCCGGCACCAGCTCCACCAAAACGATAATTTCCATTTTTCAATTCCCTTCTGTTTGCATGTTAGTTTCTGTACAGCTGGTTTTTGATTTCATTTCATAACTACATTTTTGGTGCATTGACTGATCTCATCTCTTTTTGTCGCATAATCATTTTTGTCAATTGAGCTTAAAAGAGTTTATTGCAAAGGATAAAATTTATTCACAGACATCAATGATAAAATTTATTCACAGACAAAATCAAAATAATTGATGAGCACCCATATGATAAGAGATGAATAGAAGGGAAGTGAATACTAAGATGAGAGAAGGTTGAGAATTGAATGTGGATCGGCTGTAACGAGAGTGTTCTTCATCGTAGCCGGCGAGTCGCGAGTTCACATCGTTCAGGAGTTCCTCTTCCAACCGTGTCAATTCAACCTAAACAAAAACGGCTAGAACCTTACGTATTACGTTACTATTATCTAGGTTTTATCAACTTCGGTATTCATAGAAGCATCAGTGAAACAGTTACCTGAACCCGAGCTGAACGCTTCTCCTTTGTGAGGGTGACTTTCTTCGTGACCGGCACGTACATTGGATGATCAAAAGTCACCTAAAACAAAACTAAAACTACATCAAATAAGTTTGAGAAACTTCAAAAGAACAAAACTAGATTAGAGCTTGAAAAAAACCTCATATTCACCAATATTTGCAAGACGCCAAAATTCTCCGCCATCATATGAAGAAACAATCTTGCTGCGGAAGTCGATGGACACAGTTGCGTTTGGTATACCATGACGGGTTTCTTTGTCAATGACAAAGCCAGTGATCGCACTAAAAACAATCAAATTGAAAGATTACAATGTGAAAAGCGCAAAAAAGCCAGCGCACACCTTTTTCAAAAAGCATTAACGATTTAAATATCAAAATTACTTGTGAACTTGTGCGGCATAAAAGAGCAGTGCGTATTTGTTCTCATCCCACAACCATTTCATCTCGGATTTTCGAGGAAATTTCACACAATTCGTCTCAACAGTCACCTCGAAGCAATTCGTATGGATATAATTCCAATCCTAAATCAATTGGAATCTTAAACATTACAAATTAATGACGAAAAGTTACTAAACCTGCATTCCGCCAGGAACGATATACCACTCGGCGCCATTCACAATGCCATGCTCCGGGTCAAGTGCCATATTTAGTTGATCGTTGACGCATCGTGGACCCTAAATAAAAAAGAATATGTAATCAGATAACAATAAAATTATGTTCCCAAAACAATGTGCTAACCGGTTTCCACATTCTGGTGTGTGCTCGAGCATACGAGTAGGCAAGTCGAACGAAGAGCGCATTATCGGGAGATGGCGTGTACTTGTGAGCTCGAACTCGAGTCGGCGCATCATCGAATGGATAGTTGACAATTGTGCTACCTAAATAAAACAATGTAAACTCACAAAGTCTACAAAAATACCTCCATGAAGGTTGGCGGATAGAACAAATGGGACGTTTCTCGACCATTTGATCACCGCTAATGTCTCAGGTTCCGGCCGTTGTGATGGGAAGTAGTTGGGAAATCTAAAAGAGTAAATTAAGCCCCAGGAATTTAAGATCTAACCTAGTCGGAAAGTTGCGATTGAGATCTTTACGATTCGCGTTGTTACGTCCACGGACACCCGTTTCGTCACCCTCGACAGATTCCTCGTAACCATCCGGGTTCATTGAAGGCATCAAGTGTATTCTAAAACCAAAAAATTAGGTATTTAATTTTCTAACCGCCATACCTTGTTGTGTCAACGAGATTTTTTATCCAAGCGTTATTGGTGTACTCATGAAGCAACGTCCAGGCCAAGTATAACACGAAATTCCTCCCAGATACCTAAAAATAAGTGATATTGAAGTGATGCTGTTATAAACTTTCATACTGATAACCATAAACTTTTTTTAACGTAAATTTATTTAAACTGTAAAATCAAGCACACCTCATTTCCATGCATATTCGCAATGTATTTGAATTCTGGAATGCCAAAGGTGTGCCTGGCGGGAAACCTTGATATACACAACACCCACAACTCTCGTCCATTCACAGACCGACCAGCGCTGTAGATGTGCGTCAGATTCGGGTATAATTTATGCAATTCCTAAAAGAAACCAATAAGAACTTATTTTCATAAAACAAACTTTCAAATAAGCTGTCATTTCGTTATAATCATAGTGTCGATAGTCAGGAATATCCGGTAAAGGCCCGACCTGCAAAAATACAAGTAGAATAATTCAAAGGATGCAAAGACGCTGAACGCCACTTAAGTTTATCCATAATTTACCTCTTCTTTAAGATCATCAAAGGTATAAACATCGCCTTGATTTGTGAAAATGTCAACTAGTTCCTGAAAATAAAAGAGTAACTCACTGTCGACAAGAAAAACATTTCCAAAGCAATATTTCTTTAAAAAATTAAAAAGAACTTCATAGTTAAACTTTTCAAAGTACAAAAAGTACCAAAAGTACCAAAGTGACTTTAATTAAAACTTCAAACAAACTAATAACAACTTAAAATCTCAACCAACTTTTTCTGTTCGAATAGCTTCAGAGTCAGCAGCGGAAACGAGTAAAAAGTCGATGTAAACGATCCCGAGTAGAAGAAGATAAAATGAGCGCATCATCACGACGAACAATGTGTAGAAAATGAAGTCGGCTTACATCAGCTCATCGTCGATTAACTCTAAAAATGGAAATTTGAACAAGACTTAAAATTTTTAAATAAAAAGCACAAGTGAAACAATAAAACAGGTTTTCATCATAGCTAAAGGGTTCAATTTGAAAAGGAAAACTTATAATTTAAAAAAAAAAGGAGCAGAAATTGAATATGTGCGTGTTTGAGAAAATTTCGCAAAGATCAAGAGAGTCCTTTGGTTTTTGGGTCAAAGAGAGAAGCTTGGGGAATCGTGGAATTGCACAACGAATGTTGAAAAGGAGGAAAGATCCATGAAACCCCGTCACACTATATTTCCCTAAAAAATTGTCGCAAAAACACTACAAGCTATGCAAAAAGCTTTTTTTTGGCTTTTTAAATGAGAAACCATTTTGATCATTTTAAGAATTTAACTGCAGAAAAAATATCATTTTTATAACTTCACTAATGTCCAAAGCAATTTCTCAAAGAAATCCCTCCTTTCACTACTTGATGGATCCAGATTTTGTTCTTAAATAATGCAAAAATTTCCGCTCCAATGCCGGAGAACACTTAGCAAAAATCGCCAGAACATGGCCAGTCTAGCGGTCACTTTCTCACTCACAAAAAGCCTTTTCCAGGGATTGACTAGTCAGTGAAAAGAGTAAAAAAGATCGAATGAACAAGTGTAATTCAAAGGGGCACTTTTATAAAAAGAAACACGTCCCTTTTGCCCCTCAGCAACTTGTACCCAAGTTTTTGATTGAAAAGAAGTAAAAATCTGAGCCAATACTTGAGAGTTTTTATAAGAGAATAGTATTTTTCTATAAACGTCAAAAATCTCTCGAATCACTGTCATAACGTGTTAGGTAAATGTCGATTTTTCTTGAAAAACGAAAGTTTCTAGGCTTGAGTTTTTAAGAGTAGAACTGGTTCTAGATAACGTTTCACCCATTTCTAACAAGCTAGATTTGTCTAAAGTTCACTATGAGTCTTGAAAATTTTCATAATTCTTATCAAAGATTAACAGTAAGTTCAAGAAAAACTATAGAATGTGGCAAGAAATTCGATAAGCATTTTAAAGCTCAGAAAAGCACAACAAGTTTAGTAAAAGTTACCTCCAGTTTTCTCTCACAAACTGTCACAAAGTCGGCTTTTTATAAAGTAAATGCATAAAGAGAAAACTGCCATTTGGAAGGATATGGTGTCTCGAATCGGAAAGAAAAAGAAGAAAGAGATCCGAAAATTACCGGGAAGAGACTCGAGTTGTGCCATCGACGAGAAAACGATTTGCATAGCAGAGAAGCCACAGAAAGGGTAAAAGATGAGCAAAATAGAGCCGCCATTGCCCGTGCAATTGGATCAGTCTTCACTTTCTTTTCGCTTTCTTTTGTCGCAAAGTTGTGACCCAAGTTAGGCTGGTCAGGTATCCCCCAAGGACTTATGTAACTGGAAAGTTCAATTTCCCCGAGCACCCCAATGGGACTTGGAAATTAGGCACAAGATATTTGGGGATACTTATATTTTCGATAAAATTTCAGCAATAGTACGAAAAAAATTGCGCACAGCTGTGTTGGAGCAACGATTTTCAATAGACGCTTTCTTTTATCGTTCGAAGATTTTCTTACTAAATAGAGATTTGAATAGAGGTTTGAATATTTCAAAAAGCAATCCAAAAAGCTATATTAAATAGGCAACAAGACAAATGTCTCTATGAAGCGTTGAAGATTTCGAAGAAAAAATATGACCTGTCTAGAGGAAAAAGCTTTTTTTCAAAAACAAATGAGACCACAAAGGCAAAAAGGCGGACACTAGCACGAGATTTTTTTTTGAGGAAAGAAAGAGGGGTGAAAAATTTGCACACCGAGCACGCTCACAGCGCATCAAATGGAAAAGGGACAAAAGTAGGATCTTTTCTCTAGTGGGCCCAATGAAGAAACATTTGTCTACTGAACCCCATATCAAAGGAATCAAATCTCTTGATGGGCTTTTAAAAAAAGACTGAGATCTGCCCCGTGATTGTCCAGAATGAACACTTAACGAGAGGCAAAGACGCTTTTTGCGAGATTGAATGATGGCTTCAAAATAAGAACAAGATCTTTGGAATCTGGGCTTGAACATAAGCAATGAATAGTTTTGTTTTCTAATTTTTAAGTTCTAAGGAAAAAAAGGAAAGTTCTAAAGTTTTCTACAAAGAAAAACTGCTTACACACCGTGTACTTTGTGCTCCAGTTGTAAAAAAACATTAGCTTTCTGCCACACTAGAGCTAGATACTAGATTTAGATACTTTTGATAGTTTTCTTGTCGTTTAGATTTAGTATGCCGGAAGACAAGCGTTTACAGAGATCCAAGCACAAAGTACCGAGATGACTCTTGTGGAGCTTGAAGCTTGAAGCTATCAAAGCCTTTTTTAGACTCAAATTCCATGTTACCTAAATAGTTTTAGGCATAATTTGAAAATTATAAAACGAGAAAGCATTCGTAGCAATTTTTAAATCATTTCTTTTGCAAAAGCACAAACCCATCTGGTTGGCCCATCTCTTTTGGACTTTTATTGGAATGGGGATGTCTGTTGACCCCCACGAGGCAACAAAAGTCAAACAGTCACGCTAAAATCAAAGACAACAATCATAAACCTTACTTAAAATTTAAAAATCTTTAAAGTTTTTCAAAGTCTAGCCAAAATTCTTGTTTTGATTCATAAACAAGACAGAAAAGTGGCCCCAATTTTGCCCATTTCTGCCTAACAAACAAAACCAATGTTAGAAATTTAAACAAATTTTTGATTAGTTACAAGAATTGGGAAAGAATTCAATACAGAAAAACTGGTTTTCAAACTTTTTTTAATAGCCAAGAGTCAAGTTTTCTCGAAAACTAATGCAATTTTAGAAATTGTTAACGAGAAAGGAATTGGAACAGATAAAAAAAATCTTTAGAAATGTCATGTTTTAGAAAGTTGAATGACTTTGACAAGATGTGACAAGATTTTGGTGGATTGGGGGTACAATGACGATGCAACAAATATTACACTCTAGTGCAATTGGTGGGGGAGAAAGGGAACAAATTTTGATTAAGGAGGCTGATTAAGGAGAATTGAGATCCATTCTCACTAAAATTAACTTCAATATCTCAGCTATTTTGGTTTAACGGGATGTAGAATTTGCGTCAAGAATCCAGCCAAATTTAAGACAAAACAGATCTCAGAAGTTTGGGTATAGCCGCAAAGCGAGCGAGTCAGCCGAGCGAGTGCTCGGTGCTTTCCCTTTCGAGAAAGGAAACCCTTATGTAACGGGAGGGTGTGCCAGACGGCGAGCGATTCGCACAAAGAACATCTCAGCACTCACTTACACAAGGGTTTGTCTTTTGCATCGTAGATAATATTAAAAAGATATTCAGTTGTAATTTGTATCCAAGGGTTTTCGGGATCAGGGAATCGATTGAAAATATTCATTTTATTAATTCTACCAATTAGAAATGGTTTAATTGTTGTTAAAGTAAGATAAAAAGTATTTAAACAAATTTCTTGGCTCAAGAATTTGTAAGAAGATTGCGATCCAAGAATTGCGTGGGTATGAGTCAGTAATAACTCTTAATCACAAATCTTATTTAACAGTTAATTCAAAAAATTCAAAAAGAACACTTTTTCAGTGTTCACAAGCTTTAAACGAATTTATCTTCAAAAACAAAAAAGTCTTTTGGAGCTTTTGAGTGGAAATGATGAGCATTGTGAGATGACAATGGATCTTTCAAAGTCAATGAGTTCTCGACTAAAAAAATCTCCAAACTTTTAACCGGATTTTTGAACTTGAAAATTTCAAGTGCTTATCTCCCAAGGATTAGGGATTTTAGCATTGAAATTTCATGCAACTTTTTAAAGTAGAGAAATTGTAGTATTTTAAAGCTCAATCATACTGTATTCAGTTTGAAAAATAGACCATTAATGCCATAAAATTTTGAAATTTTTAAGTTTAAGTTTTCAGTTTTAAGTGATCACTCAACACACTTCATTACGGGATTTTCAAGCAATTCAAAAAGCGGGAGTGGGACAAATGCGACCTTTTTTTTTGCGCACCCGGACATTTGCGCACCTTTTTTGCCGCACCTTGCCCATTAGCGCACCTTTTTTCGGGTTTTAAAAAAGCTCTAAAAAGCTAATATTAACCAATTTCTATTCCAAAAGTTGTTTTTCTAGGTAATTTTAGGGTGTCGAATTCAAATTTTGACATAACAGAGCGTGTGGAACCAATTTGAAAGACAAAACATTACAGAAAATCAAATTACAGAAAATTGTCGATTTTTCTCTTTGTATAACTCCGTCCGTTTGCTTCCACAAGCTCTGATATGCCAAAATTTCGATTCTACGCCCTAAAATTACCTAGAAAAACAACTTTTGGAATAGAAATTGGTTAATATTAGCTTTTTAGAGCTTTTTTAAAACCCGAAAAAAGGTGCGCTAATGGGCAAGGTGCGCAAATGTCCGGGTGCGCAAAAAAACGTCGCATTTGTCCCACTCCCCAAAAAGCAATTAGAGAGGTTAGGAAAGGAAAAGGAAATAAATAGTATAAATAAGTAAATAAAGTACAAAAAAATTTTAATTTTAAATTTTAAAAAAATACAAAAAAAGACAAATGTCAAATCCAAAGAGATAATGAGTTTAAAACATTCAAAAGTCAAACCAAAACGTTTACTCATCACTTCTTGTTTCTTCGTTTTTCTTACGAAAGTCATTAGTAAGGTCTTACCTTTTCCCTCAAAAATGTGAGTAATTGGAGAAGTAACCAAAAAAAACGTCCGTTATGAGAAACCCAACAAGATTAGGATTTCTCAACTCTTTTCTCAAATAAAGGAAAATATTTCTTGCTCATAAAAAGGCTAGGTTGCTGGTGATTCAGCAGGCAAACCTTTGATAGGGATTGGTGAGTGTGCGGGGATTAGTGGATAGTAGAAATTGCTGATTTTTTTTTGCAATATTTGTAAACTTGTAAACAAGATTTGTAAAAATTGGTTTAATTTTTTAAGAGTTTTTGATGATTTAACGTCGAAGGATCACTAAAATCAACTTTATATTAGGTTGAGAAAAAAGTTCTGACTCAGCTGCGAAAAATTCAATTTTTATGCATTTTTTGCATCTGGCATCTGGTTTTTCGCGCTGTTGTACCAGTTATGATCTTTGTATTCTAGATGAGTTTGCAAGAAAAAGAGCTTCGAGTTTTGATCCGCTGGAAAGGGAAACTTTCGACAAGAGATGCTTGCAGATCGATGGAAGAAGAAAGCTTGCAGATTAATGGCACAAGAAAGCTTGTAGATCGATGGCAGAAGAAAGCTTCCAGATCAATGGCACAAGAAAGCTTGTAGATCAATGGCAGAAGAAAGGTTGCAGATTAATGGCACAAGAAAGCTTGTAGATCGATGGCAGAAGAAAGCTTCCAGATCAATGGCACAAGAAAGCTTGTAGGTCGATGGCAGAAGAAAGCTTGCAGAGCAATGGCAGAAGAGAGCTTGTAGATCGATGGCAGAAAGTCGTAGATAATCATCGTTTATACTTTGAGGAATAATTGTTATTTTTGTTGTTAAAGTTCGCTTAAGAATTGAATTTTTCGCAACTGAGTTAGCATTTTTCCCTGAGCCTAGTAATACACGTTGATCGTACCCTCATGGTCAACAACGGGAAACGGAACATCAATCATTTTATTAGAGTGTGTTCCTCGCAAGTAAGTAATTACTCGAGTAAATTTGCATGAGTGATTTTTTACTCGAGTAATTGTCGAGTAATGCGTTTTCTAAAAAGTGCGCCTGCGCGAAAAAAATATAAAAGCAATTTTTTGCGCAGGTTTTTCAAAAAAAATGGGAGTGGGACAAATGCGACCTTTTTTTCCGCACCTTGCCCATTAGCGCACCTTTTTTGGCGTTTTAAAAAAGCTCTAAAAGATTTGCCAGCTGAAGTTCTTTGATTTGAAATCGAAGGAGTGAGACTTCGACCAGATTCGAAAGCTTGCAGATCGATGGCAGAAGAAAGCTTCCAGATCGATGGCAGAAATTCGTAGATAATGATGGGTTATACTTTAAGGAATAATTATTGTTATTTTCGTTATTAAAGTGCGCATAAAAATTGAATTTTTCCTGCAGAATTAGGACTTTTCCTTCAACCTTGTATTAACATGATTTAAGGCTGGTAACTTTTAAGATCACTTTTACTCTATTAACTTAAAAACAAAATCTTGTTCAAAGTTTTGTAAAAATTGTTTTACTTTTCTATAAAAGTATTGTTAATCTAATTTTAATAAGAAATTGAGCTTTAAAGATGAAACGTTTTACTGTTCGATAAAATTGAGCTGACATTCAGCTGACATTGATGGAACCATGGGGAACACCGCCACAACCATCAGTTAAAGTATGAACTATTATAAGTTAAACAGGAAAAAGATTATACCCAACGGCTTTTTAGGTAAAAGGGTTTGAAACAAATGATCTCCAATGAGAGCTTTGATTGATTCAGCTAAAGCTTCTGATTGATTCATTCTCCTTATCGAATACCGTATTTCTTCGAATAGAAGACCGCGTAAAGAGTATCATCGCGTACTCCTGCGTAGCAGCCCTTTTTAAAATTTCTTTTCTGCATAAAAGCTTTCAATCAAGTGCTATAGGGCTGAAAAATGGCTCAAAAATCTGTTAGCTCATGTGGTATTTTTGAGTCATTTTCCAGCCCTATAGCACTTCATTGAAAGCTTTTATGCAGAAAAGAAATTTTAAAAAGGGCTGCTACGCAGGAGTACGCGATGATACTCTTTACCCGGTCTTCTATTCGAAGAAATACGGTAATTAAAAACAAATTCTTGTTCAATGATTTGTAAAAATTGTTTTACTGTTCAATAAAAGCATTTTAAATCATAGTATTTCTATAAAATTATTGTAGATTTAGAAATTCAACTTTAAAGATGAATCTTTGCCTTGAAACAGCTGAACTCAAGAATCGATTGATGCTTTGTGAGGTTTAAAAGCCATACATTTCATGCTAAACTGAACAATTCAATTCACAAACTATTTTAAACTAAAAGAATCACAATGTTCTTCAACATTTCATCTTTATATTTTGTGCTTAAGTTTTCTAGTTCAACTTAAGTAGCCCAACACCTCGCATAGTTTGCTCAGAGCTGTAAATGCTCAGAGCTCAGAGCTGTAATTTCCTGGCCTCCAAAATCTCTCTCAATTTTCGACAACCAAAAAGAGTTTTTCTCTAAGTTTCTCCCAAATTGTCAATATTTTCCTCCCTTTTCTCAAACACATCTAGTTTTCTCTGTTCTTTTTTCTTTTAAAAAGACTCTCTTTCTTACTCAAAAGGCTCTCCCATCACCGCCAAACAACCCGAGTTCAAAGAATAGAACTTTTAAGTCATTTTTAAATAACTTTAAATAACTTTTAAGTTATTTTTATATAACTTAAAAGTTCTAAACGTTTTCCTTTGTCATTGAATAACAAATTTATTTATCTTTTACGTGTATTATTTTTATTTTTGTTTAAGTTCGCTCAAACAATGGTCGCTCTACGAAAACTATCAACAAATGTCCAGGTTATTTTTCAAAAACACCCCAACTACTCAATTCATTCAATTCAAACTCTGTAATTTAATCATAAACCGAAATTTCAATGATCTTTAATGCTATTTCTTTTTTTTTCTTTTCTGTTTTTATTTAGTTTTGCTCTCTGCCCGTAATGTAGTTTGTTTCATGCACTTTTCACTGATCACTTGTATGATAAGAGAAAAGAGAATTCGAGAGGATAAATTAGAAGAGAATTATCAAAAATCCATCTATCTCTGGCTTTTCAGCTGTCTTTGAGAACTCTACCCATCGTTCAAACGAGAATGGTCGCCTCTGATCAAGGTTTGTCTTTTGATTAATGAATTGAGTTCTTTCCCTAACTAGGTAAACTTTAAAATCTCAGCTTTTTGTTTATAACTTATTTCTTTATAAGCAAATAACAGAATTTTAGCTAGAATTGCAAAAATTTCGTCATGTTTTAGGCAAAACTCGATATATCGGTCAACCCAAGCTACCAGCGCCTGATCCATCACTTACACTAAAGAAATATTTCGACTATGGACTTGCCATTTCAAAACAAACAAGAACTGGTGAACATCGAGAAAAAGCAGCTGAACAAGATGTGCAACAGGTAACTTGAAAATTCAATCATTCATTCTATCTCTTTCAGATCATCAACAACTTTCGTGACAATGAGATGCCAAAATTGCAAAAGCTGCTAGAAAATCGAGCCGAGAAATTGAATAATTGGGTAATTGACTTAATTTCTGTTAATTTTTTCTTTAATCTTTATTCAGTTAACCCCTTGGTGGTTAGATGTGGCATATTTGGCTGCAAGAACTCCACTACCAGTTGTCACTTCTCCCGGGGTTCTTTTCCCGCAATGGCCATCGCCAAGCAAAGATCCTCTAGAAGCTCAGGTAAAAAAAAGGCTTAAACAATTGATCTATGATACAAAACTAGCTAAATCCATTTCCCTGATTCAGATCCACCATGCCACAACGATCACAATGGGCGCTCTCCAGTTCTACCATGACGTCACCAAGTAAATTTTTGAGCTCATGCTTAGCCTAAGCTTAGCCTAAGCCTGAGCAAACCAGCTCATGCAATCATCTCTTTGCAAATCATCAAATCATCTTTTATTTTTTTTCTAGAGAATTACTTCCACAAGATACTGCTGGAAAAGAATATATGGATATGTCTCAGTACAAATTTCTTTTTGGTACCTCAAGGCTACCGAGAATTGGAAACGTTTGTAATCACCATTTATTCACATTTTTCTTTCATTTCAGGATTTGATTCGTTATGGTACTGAAAACAAAAACCCAAATAAACACATTGTGCTGATGAGAAATGGACATGTAAGTAAATCTGTAAAGAAAATTCGAAGCCATTTGAACAAAAAAACTTTAGGCTGTCGTTGTCCCAGTGATCACTCAACACACTTCATTACGGGATTTCCAAGCAATTCAAAAAGCAATCAGAGAGGTTAGGAAAAGAAAAGGAAATAAATATTAAAGAAGAAATAGTATAAATACTGTAAATACTGTAATAGTACCCCACCCCTCTCGTACAGTCACGTAGTCGCAAAAGTTTTTTAGTATTTCATTTTTTTCAAAGCGCCCGTACTTTCAAAAAATGTGTCTTTGGTATCAAAAATAGCCCTGAATCTCAGCTATTTTTTGATACCCAAACGCGCATTGTAGCATAAACCAGTGTCGAGAAAAACTCGTTCAAAGCTAGACAAAGCTAGACTACGCAACACTCCCCACCGTCATTATGGGGGTGGGGTACTATTACAGTATTTACGGTAAATAAATAAAGCACAAAAAAACTGTACTTCTCAACAAATTTCAGGCTGTTTCTGTAACTGATACAAGAAATATCAATCAATTGGGCATTGTTAGCGGTGGTGAGCGAGATCAATGGGCAAAAGTTTACAAGAATCTAGAGAGTAAGCGTCAATTTTTAAGCCTGTCCTTCCAAACGTTCTTCCAAAGCCAAAACCAAATTTCTAGGCAATATCACCAATGCCCGATCGCTTCGACTCATCGAAGAAGCTCTCTTCATTGTTTGCATCGATCAACCAACAAAACCCCTTGCTGGATATACAGAAAAAGATGAACAAGCTAGATCGGTGAGACAAATTTAGTGACAATTTAAAAGTGACAAGCTGAACATCTAAAATCTATTTTTCTAGAATCTTTCAAGGAAAAATCATTTTCAAATCAACTTTTTCAGACTCTCCATGGCTCTGGCTCTAAAGCCAACTCTGGGAATCGATGGTTTGACAAAACTATTCAGGTAATGCAAAGTTTAAGCATTAAATATTCTCTGATGCAAGTGATGCTTAAATTGATTATGTTTTCAGTTTATTATTGGCCAAAATGGCTTTTGTGGAATGACTTATGAGCACACGCCGGCCGAGGGACCACCTGTAGCCCGGCTGATGGATTTCATTTGTGATAAAGTGTACGTTTACAATTGTCTCAAATAAAATCTATTCAATCTCAATTATCGATACATTTTCTATAAATCTTTTTCAGAAATGATGCATCTTGGCAATCTCATGGCGATTCCGAATCAATCAAAGTCGAGAAACTCGAATTTGAGTTGGACGACTCGGTCAAAGACTCGATTGCAAGGAATGCTAAAGAAATGGATAGGTAAAAGTAAAGATATAATAAAGATTACAAGATTGTATTTCCAAATTTTCAGTGTTGTCGATGATCTCGAAGTGAGCACGTATACTTTCAAAGATTTTGGCAAGAATTTCCCAAAGAAAGCCAAGATCTCACCGGATAGTTTCATTCAAATGGCTTTTCAATTAGCTTATTATAGGTTGGGTGGTTTTTAAGTAGACTTAGACTTGAATAGACGTAGATTTTGTTTTGATTCAGTTATCAGATCAAACAATAGATCCAGTGCTTCTAGGCAATAGATCTAGGCAATAGATCTAGGCAATAGATCTAGGCAATGGGTCAAGGCAATAGATCTAGGCAATGGGTCTAGGCAATAGATCTAGGCAATGGATCTAGACAATGGATCTAGGCAATAGATCTAGGCAATAGATCTAGGGAATAGATCTACGCAATAGATCTAGGGAATAGATCTACGCAATAGATCTAGGCAATATAACTCTACTCTTGATCGAATCTGGTATCGTCTGGTAGTGACGGTTCTGAAACTCTACTCTACTAGCAAAGAACTCTAGTAGTTAGATTATAATCGCTGGTAGTCACGTATATCACTACTTTGCTGGTAGTGACGGTTCTGAAACTGGTATTGAAAGTGATTGAATGAGCCCTTTCAATGCCAGACCTTTTCAGACTAAATGTCATCATGATTCTGAAGAGTTGAAATGAATAATGTATATGAAAATGTTAAAGATTACACCACAAAGTGCCACCCACCTATGAGACGGCCACGTTGAGACTCTTCTCCGAGGGACGTACTGAAAACATTCGCTTGCCAAATCGAAAATCAAGAGATATGTGTGAAATGGTAAGAAATATACTCGAAAAAAACTCTAAAATGCGATTTCCAGTTATCAAATAAGAAAGCAGCACACAATGATATGTACAAAGCTCTCCGAGAAGCCACCGAATCACATCAAAGCCTCGCCAAGGAGTGTATGAGCAATAAAGGTTAGTTACAAATGCTGGAAACTATCAAAAAAAACTGAATAAATTACTTAACTAAGCATCCGATTTTACAGAGTGCTCTATATTTCTATTTCCTTTCTATAAAGCCAATTAAAACTTGAAATCCGATTTTATGAGTCAACTTTTTAGAGCTTTTACATTTCAGCTAAAAAATCTGAAGTTTTTTTTATTTGTTTAGAAAGAGTTTAAAAAATAGAATCGTTTTTGATTAACTAGGTAATTAGAAATTTCAGAGAATTTAGCTTTTTGAGAGAAATTCAGAGTGATCAGGAACTTGGGTTAATTCTGGCGATATATTGTTCTTTAAGCTTGGGCTTTACTTGCAAACCCTTAAATTTAACATAAACTTACTATAATTACAAACTTTTATAAGAATATTTAGCATTAGATACTTTTTTGTTATCTTAAAAGCTGAATTTGAGAACTGAAAAACAAGGTGGCTTTGAACTTTTGTGTCCTTTGTATATTCTGATCTAGGAATGGATCGCCACTTGTTAGCGTGGAAGCTTTTGGCTGCTGAGAATGAACTTCCCTTGCCAAGCATTTTCAAGAATGATATCTACAAAGAGATGATGCATTTCAGAGTATCCACTAGCCAGGTAGAAAAGATTAAATTAGAGATGAAGATCAGCAACCGTACAAAGTTTTTCATTGAACATTACATTGAACTTGAAATTCCACCGGAACTTATAACGTACTTTGCCAGCTCAGGCCTAGGCTCAGGCTACTAGCAAAGAACGCTACTCTAATAGCAAAGAACTTTACTCTACTAGCAAAGAACTCTACTCTACTAGCAAGGAGCTCTACTCTACTAGCAAAGAACTCTACTCTACTAGCAAAGAACTCTAGTAGTTAGATTACAATTGCTGGTAGTGACGTATATCACTACTTTGCTGGTAGTGACGGTTCTGAAACTGGTATTGAAAGTGATTGAATGGATCTTTCAATGGCAGACCATTTCAGTCTAAATGTGTCATCATGATTCTGAAAAGTTGAAATGAATAATGTATATCAAGCTTTTGATTTCCATTAGTGTTTTAGTATCTACTTCTATTCTAATCTAAACATAGAAAAGTTTCCCTTTCAGGTTCCCACCAAAAATTTCATCCAAATGTGCTTTGGACCAGCTGAGGCGGACTGCTATGGGATTTGCTACAATCCACAAGAGCGAGAACTCCACTTTGCCATCTCTGCCTTTAACAGGGATAAATCTACATCAGCAAAAAGGTAGAAAAATCTTGGATTATATTAATTTCAACTAGAGTTAGCTATAAATTAGTTAGCTATAGCTTTACCATAATCAAATCATTTTTAGATTCGCTGAAGCTCTTGGTCAAGCACTTCGTGATTTCAAATCCCTTTGCGAGCCCTATCTAGCAAATCCAGAAAAGAAAGAAAAGTCTAGATTGTAAAATTTAGAACTCTAGTAGTTAGATTACAATTGTGATTTAAGAATTGCAAAGAATACGAGTATTTTTTCGACTTTAAGTGTCCTTGTACCCTTGTCTTCATAGAGATTCTTTTTGTAAAGCAAATAAAAATTTTAATTGCAAATAAAACAAATCTTTATTGCCAAAATACTAATAACAAGATTATAAGCGAATTTATTCAAAAAAAACTAGACAACCATGCCATGCCAGCCATAGGCGAGGTCCGTGAGAGCTTGCAGTGAGCGAAATGTTTGGGAACCGGCTGTGCTTGTGTATCGTTTGTACATTAAATAAATGTATTTTTTATTCTTTAATCATCCCAAAATAAGTGGTGGTTGTCCAAGTCCATTTCCATTTCCACTTGGCAGTGATGCTTTGACAGTGGTTGTTGTCGGTGGTTGTCCTTTTCCACTCACTGCTGTTGGTATATCTCCCTTGTCAACGGCTGGTGGTAGTTTTTGACCAGATCCTGTTGTTGGTTTTGGTTGAGTGGTAAATCCTCCAACTGATGGTACTCCATTCGCTATTCCAGTTTTCACTTGAGCTAGTCTAAAGTTAATCGTTAAGTTCTTCATTTTTACGGCATTGAGTTGGTCTTGATAGTTGTGAGTTTGGTTTTTGAGTCTTTTATCTTTAAAAACTCGCCTTGAATATCTTCATTAACTCTAGAATTCTAGGATTTAAGTAAAAAACAGTAACTTTTGTCTTAAATAAAAGAAAGATCTGTCAAAGAACTCACACAACAATTGCACAAATACAGAAAAAGAAAAAATTGAACGAGAGACCCATTAGACTAGATTGGAAAAGGAAATTCCCTGTCTTACTTCTATATTGTAACCTCCAATATTGTAGCCTTTTATAGTCGATTTGAAAGCTTTCAAAAGTCGAAATATTGTACCCCATTTCGTTCATATCAACTTTGTTTGTTCATCAGGGAATGACATCATGTATAATACATTTCTGGAATTCATTCCCTTTCGATCCAAGATCAATGTTCAAGTTTGCAGAGTTGTTGTCTATGAAAGCTACTATATTATAATTTAGAAAGATTTAAGATCAAGGTGGTAATATTGGCTGTGGCTTAAAAGATCCAAAAAATGATTTGGATGACTCTTTACATATTGACTCAAGTCCATGCAATTGAACAACGATTCAGAGTTCATTTTTGAAAAATTAAATAAATGTTTAAGCGTTGTGAATAGGGTTGTTTACCAGCAATTATTTCGTTTGCGTCTTTGGCATTGTCTTCCTTTCTTTATGTTGTTAAATGTAAAATTTCGAAATCTTTATTTATACACTAAACGAGATCAAGAATGACTAATAAATACCCATAGTTGTAACCGTTTCAAGGAAAAAAAAACACAAAAATATCTAGCATTCTAAAATCCTATCATTTCCAAGTTATCCCACCACGTCAACACCTCAGGACTGTGATCGATTAGTGGAGAAGAAGTGAAATCCATTGAATGAACCGATTCCTTTGGACCGGTGACAACTTGATGATTCGGTGATGGGGTTTGATTGAAGGGTTTTGGAGATAGTTCTGAAAATGTTAACTAATGAAAAAGCTGTTCTTGGATTGATCCACCTTTTGCGTTTTAAAATAAAATGAACCAGCTCAACAGCTTTGGCAATCTCTGTAACACTATTAAGTTAATCTAACAGTTATTTTAAGGATTCTAATCTCAAAGGGATATTCTAACATTTTAGCTTTGAGTTTTGAGCATTTTGATTCAGAAAATCCAATTTAATTCAATTTTTCAACCAACCATTGAACGAAGTAGACAAATTCGCATCCAAAGAATGTCTTCTTTCTTCTTCATCTTGAGTCTCTTCCACATCAGGAAGTTCGTAGGTGGGTAACTAAAGCGTAAATGTTGCAAATATTTGAAGTTTTTGTTTCAATTTATACCAAAGTTATCTGTGTTATTTTTCCACACTTAAAGCAATAATTTTGGCTTACATGAAATTGCTTCATCGTCGCCCTTCGATCTTTCACGGCTTGCTTCGTCTCACTTTTCTCAAACCTCTTTGTCAGGCTGTCAAGCATGAACTTTTTGGCTTCCTGAAAATGCTTATTTCTTTAAACTTTTATTTTCCTACCCCAACAAGTTCTGGAATACTTCCTCTTCGCCGTCCTTTATGTCGCCGACTTCCTCTTCGATCGTCTTCCAGCAAACTCTCACCACTATCCGCTATCTCAAGCGATTGTTGACTTTGTTGTTGAGCTGCGATGGCAGCTGCTGCCTAAAATAGTTGTGTTCGATATCGATATTTGTTCTAAAGCTTTTAAAATGCAAGCTCAGAAATTTCTAGCCAAATTTCACCTTTCTTGGCAGAGTTTTGAAATTTGGCCTATAAGCTGACAAGGCTATCTGTAGACAAAATTCTGGATCTGCCAAGAAAAAAAGTGGAATTGGGTTAGATATCGACTCTTGAATGAGCTTAAGAACCCGTGAAACTCGTAAATGTATACTTGTAAGTTCTGAATCGGCGTTGGTGGAGCCAAATTCGCAGCCAAGCAAGAGAGCCGATGTAGAGGAACAGCTGTGGGCATTAGTGTATCGCCCTAAAGTTTTTTCCATTGATAGACAACAATTTCCCTTTCTACATTGTTCGTTTTGTGCTTGAGTTTCCTCAAGCAATGCTCTAGCCAATGTCTGATCGTCTGCTTGGCCACTTCTTCTTCAATAATATACTCTAATTCTTCTCGTTGCAACAATTCTTCCAGTTGAAGACTTTTTCGAATGTCGACACTTCGATAGGAAAGCATGCTGAAAATGAAAATGTAAAGTGATTTCGTTTTCTAAGTTCTTTACTTCAAAACATCATGGAACGAGATATCGTCTCCATTGTGTAATCTCTCCATTTCGTAACACATGTGCTTGAAGAGAAGTCGGTCTTTGTTTGGGTCAACCTGGAAATGATTTGATCCGTCTTGGAATAATCACTGGAATACAAGTACCAATTTTGTGACACAATAGATTCATGCACTTTGAGCGCTGGTAAACGCACACTTGCTTAGTACTCCCAACTTTTCAATAAGTCAAAGTCAAGATGATATTCTTGTTACCGACCGATAGCAATTGTGCATGTTTTTCTCATCATAGGCGGGGATCGAACCCCGATTGTTTTTATAGATTAAGCTAACTATCCATTTCCATGACAAGCCAAGCAAGGAGGTCGGCAAAGGTCAGGCAAGACCAGAAGTCAAGCCAGGACCTAGCTTTAGGCTTGACCGGGTTTGCTCAAAGAAACTGTCTTTAGAACAACCCCAACATGAACCGAATATGCATTTACAAAGCACTTCAGAGTTTTTGTTAAGTTTATTTCCCCTTTCTTTACCTCCAATCGTCCTTTCAACAACCGCAACAAGAATTTGACCCTTCTAACTGGAATCGATCTCTAAATTTGATCTCTCTTAGCCACATTGTTTCACGATCCCACCTTTTGCTCAATATCGACCATATTCCAGACCTGCTGGAAGTTACGGATATCTGCGTAACTCAATAAAGCATCTTCTTCAGATGAATAAAACAAGGAAAAGTTCTCCATAATGATAGCTAAATCAATTCTTGAAAGTAAAAATCTTATCAACTCACCGACAAGCAAATTCAGCACAATGTAAGTGATGATCAAGTAGAAAGAACAGAAGTAAAAAACTGCACCAAAATAGTTCCCACAATCGGTTTGCCAATAGTTTAAACCTTCAGACCAATAGCAGAAAGGTGGTGATCGCTAAAATGATCAAAAACTATTTAAATATTAGTTTTTTTACCATGCAATCGTGCATGATATCGTTCCAATCTTCGCCGGTGACACTTCGAAAAAGTACAACTAGAGCTTCACGACCGGATCGGAAATTGACATGCCTGAAATTTGCGGATTTGTAAAGATGTACTTAAAGTGCTTATTGTCAGCAGCTTTTAAATTCAAAATAAAAACTTGAAATGGTACCCTGGGAACAGTTCTTGGGTTTACTTTTGTTTAAAATTGTACTATTTGCGACAAATTACTTACTACAATGTACTGTTTGCTATGGGCCCTACAAATGCTTCTAACTTGCTTCAAATCTGCTGGATTAACATGATTTATAGCTCAAAAAATAGAGAATCTCAAGAGCTTTCGAATGAACTAAAGCACATCAAAAATATCAATGCTAAATAAAGTTACAGTGGTTTGTAGCCTGACTAGATCGCTTCGATTACGTGCGAGTCAAGACTATAAACCACTGTTATTTTTGTTGATATTTTTAAGTATGCTTTAGTCCATTCGAAAGCTCTTAAGATTCTCTACTTTTTAAGCCATAGACCATACCAATTCAGCAGATTTGAAACAAGCTAAAAGCATTTGTGTAATAAGAATGACAGTTCGTCATTCTTATAGTTTATAGTGCCCCATGTCTACTCACTTGCTCACAGCTTGCCCATATTTGACCATCCCAAAGAGAATCACTCCCGTGTACGCATAGAAAAGCACCAATAAGAACATGGCCGCAATAATAAACATCGATCGAACCATTGACATCAAAACAGTTAACATCAACATTTTAAGAGTCGATTTTCTTGCTAAAAATACAATTGAAAAGCTCAAAAGGTCGACAAACCAGCTATTGTGAAAAACCGCAAGATGACAACAATGTATCCAAATGTGTATGATGAGCGACGCCACCATGTTTCCGTTTCTTCACCACCAGCTAGACCAGCTGGGAATTTGAAGATGAAGTGAAGCACGATCCATGACAAGCCTAAATATGATGAGTTATTGAGTTAGCAACCATTGAACCTCACCAATCCTTTTTCTAAAATAATTAGATACAGAACCCATGAAGAAAAACCCCAAGATCGCGCCGATTTGATTTGGTAGATCTTATACGTTTTAGTTGAAAGAGAATTGGTTAAGCTAAGTTTATACGGCGCGTACAAAAAGATTCGAAGACAATAGAGTAGAAGGGAGCCGAGAGAAACAAAACAAAACCATTTTAGACCACTCAAAACATTAGATCCAATTAAGTCAGGATAAAAATGGCCCCTCCCAAACACCAAAGTACCACAATATAAAAAAGAAGGGAACGAACGAGGGGAGAGGAGAGAAGTACTTTAAAAACGCGCTATAAGAACATACCGTAAATCCTGTAATAGTACCCCACCCCCATAATGACGGTGCGAAGTGTTGCGTAGTCTAGCTTTGAATGAGTTTTTCTCGACACTGGTTTATGCTACAATGCGCGCTTAGGTATCACAAAATAGCTGAAATTCAGGGCTATTTTTTGATACCAACGACGCATTTTTTGAAAGCACGGGCGCTTTGAAAAAAAATGAAATACTAAAAAACTTGCTTTTGCTTTTGGAAACTTTGAAACTTTTGCGACTACGCGACTGTACGAGGGCGGTGGGGTACTATTACAGTATTTACGGTAATAGATTTTACGAAGGGGGAGAAAACTTAGCGGGACTCGGTACAAAAGCTGGACAATATTCACGATCACGAAAGCCAAAAATGAAAAGAATGGCAAAAGGGTAATTTTGTGAGGTGTACGGTAGCATATCCATGCTTTAGAAAGCGCGCCGCGCCGCTTTCGTGCCAGTCCCTTTAAACCGCACGTAAATAAAAGTCTTACTATTGGCATTGTCATTCTTGATCTCTTGTAGGCTTTTTTTAAAGCCAGATCCTTACTAGATTTGTTTTCAAGTGTACTTTTATGCAAAGAATCTAAACACAGATTTCCTGGCGTACATTATGTGCCCTGTCATGGGAAAATCAAGTGCACCAGGAACGTTATGTTTACATTTTTGGGCAAAAGCACAAAAAGCACAAAAAGCACAAAAAGCACAGCAAAAGCACCAAAGATCTGTAATTTACCCAATGCTGTAATGATTGAGTCAGCCTTGTTCCTCCTCGACTGCCAAAAACCCAACGGAGTGAAAGCGATCATTTTGAACAAAATCTAACAATCGTAAATACTTTGGTAATCGTTCTACTAATACAAACCTCGATAATAAAGAGAATATTTGAGATCCCAGCAAATAAAGTAAGACCAAAAAGCACATGTGCTCGTTGCTTTTCCTCTTCAACATTCCATGGAACAACCAAAGTACACGAGTTCAACACAACCAAAAGATCGAAAGCCTAAAAAGTTGTTGTTTTTGTTTTTGTTTTAAAATTGATTTTACATTTTTGAATGGCTTGCTAAGAGCAATCTCATAAAGAAAATTTCTCAATCGAGCGCTTTCGGCGGGCCTTGGAGGGATGTGAAGTGGTTGAGCCATCTTCAAACGAGCCTTCAGATCGTGCCAACGACGTTGGTCCACTGTTAGCAAAGCTGTGCCCTAGAGTTGACTATAAAATACATTTATTCTTTAAACAAATCTTAGATGAACTGATTAAATCAGTATGATTTTGGGACATTTGATTCGGGTCCTTTTCCATTGACAATCTAACTTTAAGCTCAAATTTCTTGGTGTTGGGCTATTCAACTTAAATAGTTTTTGTACCAATCGATAGAGAAAGACTTTGCGCATCTTATGGTACCAAGAGGATTTAAATTGGAAAGCCTAACACCAAGAAATTTAGGCTCAAAGTTAGATTGGAAGGAAGGTCCGTCACCCCGCCCCTTCCCCATTGGCAATCCAACTTTGAGCTCAAATATCTTGTTGCTGGGTTATTCAATTTAAATAGTTTTTGTATCAATCGATAGAGAAAGACTTTGCACATCTAATGATACCAAGAGGATTTAAATTGAATAGCCTAACACCAAGAAATTTAAGCTCAAAGTTAGATTGCCAAGGAGAAAATCCAGGGTGACAATTTTGGATATTCTAGAGATTTTAAGTGATCCATCAACAAATGAAAAACAAATTTATCAATAGAATTTTTAGAGCTGCTTTTCTCATTCAATCACTCACCCGATTCTCCGTGTAATTCGCAATGACAACACCGACGAAAAGCGTTAAACCGATCATACAACCAATGAACACATAAATGTGAATGAATAAAACAGCCCACTAAAATGATTTTGACGATTTCTAACAGTAAATTTACCGCTCCCTGTCGTAAATACAAAATATCTCTGATCACGTTCCATCCCTTATACGAAAGTGTCTCAAATAAGGCCAACATTGCATTTCCAATGTGATCAAAGTTGAAATTTCGAGGATTTGTCCTGAAATTTTAGATTTTTTTCCTTATGAATGAAATTTCAAAGTACAAAAATTACTAACCAAACGCGTGGCACAAAAATTTTCGGATGTAAATTCTCATCGTTTTTCCCAAAAACTTCCATTCTTGTCACAAAGAGTTTCTGCTCGAAAAGCCCAGTGCAATTGTCCTAAAGTTTTCTAAGATTTTAGAGACAAAGAATCACATTTCTATTAGGTTGGTGGATTGAAAATTGCCGGACTTTGAACTAAAATTTATTCAACATAAAACCATGAATTCATTTCAAATAACTTCCATTATCATTGCGGACTTCTGCCCATTTTACAGGCAATTTGCGGATTCCTCTTTCGTAGTAGGATTTTAGTTTTGAATCGAAAAGCTTTCCAAGCCAATTTTTGACTGCTTCTTCCGAATCGAAGTGTTCTCCCGCAAGCTCATTACTCATTACTGATCCGGAATAAGTAGTAATCAAAAGGGGCGAGGTCCCGGCTGTATGGGAAATGCGCCAAAAGTCCCCAAATAAGGCTATTTATTTTAGAGCGAGTCAGTTTTGCAACATGAGGGGCGTTGTCGTGGAGGGAGAACGATCTTTGACTTGGATTTTGGTTTGTGTGTCAGACAAGTGTGAGACTCAAAAATGGAGGACTGGAGAAAATGGATGTCCCAGTTTGAGCACTTTCTTCAAAAGAAATCCATTTTGGTGTCAATAGAAAAGTTGTAGAGAATCAAAAATTAGGCTTATAGCCAAATTTCCAAAAAGATACACTTAGTAGTTTCGCTTAAAATGCAAGTTTTGTGAAAGTTTCGTAAATTTGGCATTTCTTGAAAACCAGTTTTTGAATCGTTCTGAAAATTTGGATATAAGCTTGATTTTTGATTCTCTACAACTTTTCCATTGACACCAAAATGGGTTTCTTTTGAAGAAAGTGCTCAAACTGTCACATATGACAATAGCCGGGAGTTTTCAATTCATCAACCAAATAGAACCAATTCAGTCGTGAATCCTGATGATGAATATCTAGTTAACGCCCTCTGGAGAAAGGAGATCAATTGCTTTATGGTGTAATAGCTAGCACAATTGTCCGGTAAGCGACAATCACATATGACAATAGCCGGGAGTTTTCAATTCACCAACCCAATATTTCTATTGCCATTTATTTCTATTTCTATTTCTATTGCTATTTCTATTTCTATATCTATTTCTTTTCTATCTCTTTCTATTTCAAAACCAACTCTTGTCGTAATATTTGGATCATTGCAAGCAGCCAACTTTCCACCAACAATTTGTACTCCGAAACTCGCGAAGATGAACATCAAAACAATCAGCAGGATTGTTACCTAAAAGAAATTTGAGATTCAGATTAGTTTACGGTATTTAAAAAGTTTAAAAGGTTATTGGTTTAAAATAAACCAATAAAATCTCGCGAAATCCTTTGCACAATTCGACTACAACTCGTCGAATATGTGGCACAAGTGTATAAATTCTCAATGGCCGCATTGCTCGAAAGATCATCAACAATTGAGCCAATGAGTTTATCTCAACGTGATTCGGCATCCAAATCAAGTAAATCAAACTTGTCTAAAGATTTCTTCTCATTTTTTATTTATTTTATTTTTACAATGTAAATGAAGAACGTCATCACTCCGCCAACATCTTTAATGACAGCTTTTGGCGTGAAAAAGAGCCCATTTGCAAGAACTTTCACGACAAGTTCAAAAGTCATTGAAAGAACGAAAAGATATTCAGTTATCTGAAAATAGATCTTATGATTATTCTTATTATTATTCTTATAATTCAAGGTTTAGAGAACGTTCTCACTTGTAGATAAGGATTATTGAAGATGAGATTCTCGCCAGTTGTCGGCCAGGGTCCCTCAAATAACATTGACCAACAGGAGACTGATGTCACGATCACCATTGCCCAATCCAAATAGGTCATCAAGCCAAAGAAAGCGCTGAATATTACCGTACTAGAACCCATAATGACAAGCGTACAGTCACGTAGTTACTTTGAACGTCCTGTACTGCTTTAAGCGACAGTTTTCACTTGGGCATCAAATGATAGCCCTTGAAATCTATTTTTTGCTACCAAAAGTGGTTGGGAAAAACTAGGAGCTAAGAAAGATGATTTTCTAAAAAATAGTTAGACTACGCAACTGTACGAGGGGCGCCCGTCTATACGGGCATTTTCTCAGCCATATTTTGACCAATAAAGATAAAACTTTCTATTAGAGTATCTATTAGAGTATTTACAATACCGTATTCTCTCTAATAGTAGTGCAGAGCCGCCGAGCCAAGTTGATGACTATTTTACGGTTTTCAAGCTTTTGCAGAAGCTCAACACTCTAATCCCCTGAAAGATCTCATCGTCAGCTACATTTTCCGACCCCACATCGATAGGTTCTGATAAGCGGTTTTCGAGATTTCGAGGAATTTAGGCGACGCTCAGGATGCACTACTATTAGAGAGAATACGGTATATTGAACGCTCTACAATATGTACACAGTCAAGTTAATGACTGGAATTACGTTTGTGGATTAGAAATAGCTTACCGTATTCTCTCTAATGGTAGTGCAGAGCCGCCAAGCCGAGTTTATGCCTATTTTACGGTTTCCAAGCTTTTGCAGAAGCTCAATACTCAAGTCCTCTGCAAGATCTCATCGTCAGCTACATTTTCCGACCCCACATCGATAGGTTCTGATAAGCGCTTTTCGAGATTTCGAGGAATTTAGGCGACGCTCAGGATGCACTACTATTAGAGAGAATCCGCTTATTCTTGATCATAAATTGTTATAAAAATCGTAATTTTATCTATAAATAAGCTCAAACTTATAAATATCCTTGAAAGACTTCAAAAATCTTGTGAACTTTATAAGAACTTATTTTTCATTTTCTTTCTTTTATTCAACTTTTATCGAATGATTTTTTATCTAACTTAAAGCTTAAAGCTTTTTATTTTCCTAAATATCCCGCTCATGGTGCACTACTATTAGAGAGAATACGGTATATGATTTAGATCTTTATCTCATTCAGAAGTAAATCAGTTGATAAGATTGATCTTTCAAAGATTTGAGTGAAAGAAGAAACTATAAGATACAAGAACTCCTATTAACTAATTACTTTTTACTCTCTTACTGTAGTGATTACGATGTCTTTATACTTTCTAGTTTGATATCCATTGTTCTAATTCTTGCTTTACTTACTGCAATTGCTTGTATTTAAGCTGAATCTGTTTCCCGGTGATTGGATCGATTTTCTCCGGATTGTATTGAGCGTAAACGATTTTCTGGCAAATCCTTCTAAAATATTCATTTACAATCGATTAGATTATAAAGTTTGTTTATTTTTTTAGGTAGATTTTGTGATCGTTACATTCTTCATTCACCTGAATCTTGAATCTCTACCCATACAGAAAAGAGGACGATCGAAAAATGGATGATTCTCTCTCATTTCTTCCTCGATTCGATTCCTGAAAGTGCATTGAAAAATATTGGGTTGTCCAGTTATGAATTCGCGTTTTTACTATTTTGTAAATTTCTCAAGATATCGAACAGATGTATATGAGTGTTATATATCATTCGAAAGCTGAAGATCGCCTCTACTTTTTGATATAAAAGCCTTTGGAATTTGTTCAGTTTTTGGGCAAATTGACTGCACAAAGGGAGAGGTCGTTTTCGAAAAAAATTCATTCCAGCTTAGCTATTCCTCAAGTTTTATGCTGTAAAATAACCGCCCAGAAAAGTAAAGATGCTCTGAAATTAAACTTTTAAAGAAACTAGAATACTTTTAAAGTAAATAGAATACTTTTAAAGTAATTCGAATACTTTTCAAGAAATTAGAATACTTTTAAAGAAACTATTGGGTTGTCCAGTTATAAATTCGCGTTTTTACTATTTTGTAAATTTCTCAAGATATCAAACAGATGTATATGAGTGTTATATATCATTTGAAAGCTGAAGATCTCCTCTACATTTTGATATAAAAGCCTTTGGAATTTGTTCAGCTTTTGGGGCAAATTGACTGCACAAAGGGAGAGGTCGTTTTCGAAAAAATTCATTCCAGCTTAGCTATTCCTCAAGTTTTATGCTGTAAAATAACCGCCCAGAAAAGAAAAGAAAAGTAAAGATGCTCTGAAGTTGTTATATTTAAAAAAAAGTTGTATTGATATATCTATTGGCCAAACATCAAACGGTTAACTCAATTTGAGCGGAGCCAAAACTTGATCCAAAGGCACCCGTCCATTTTTTGGCCACCTCTCCTTTTGTGCAGTCAATTTGCCCAAAAGCTGAACAAATTCAAAAACTTTTTATATCAAAATGTAGAGGAGATCTTCAGCTTTCGAATAATACTCATATATATCTTTTTCTTGATTTCGGTATCTTGAGAAATTTACAAAATAGTAAAAAACGCGCATTCATGACTGGACAAACCAATATTTAATCATATTTTTTGAAATTTCAATTTAAAACTTAAAAAAAACTGCAATCATTTAGAATATTTTGGATTATTTACACCTGAAAACCAATTTGTAAACCTTGTGATTTCAGCATGAGCTCGTTTTTGTTGAAGTGCTTTTATATCGATTTCTCCTTGCTTTTGATCCTTTTGAGGAGCCTAAACAGTAATGAAAAATAATAAATTCATTGAAATATAAATATTAAAGTTTCCACCTGATCAGTTGGTCGAATATCCCCATTCTCTTTCATCGATTCCATCAGATGCAATTTCCCTTTCACCGATGCCGCTAATCCTCGATTCCTCGTTCTCCTAAACACTCTATCATTCTCTTTTCCTTTCCACAATCACCACCGCAAACGAAAGAAAGCCATAGGCCATCTTTTGAAATAAAACACAAAAAAAAAACATTCAAAAAATTTCTTTGGAAACATTTGGGGTGAGACACACTGGGGGTTAGAAGCCAGATCAGTTGAGGCGAAGGAAGAAATCTAGTAGAGGAGTGCTAAAGAAAAAGCTGAAATTAGGGCAACAATGAGGGGGGAGGAATGGTGAAAAGCAAGCACACAAAGGAGCAAAAAAAAACGAGCGCTTTTGAGGGTAAAAGGGTGTGGCTGAACTGGACTTGGACTTGGGTTTAACTTTATAAGATTTGATACTAATTAACTAAAAGATTAGGTAACT
The DNA here is from genome assembly GCA_958450365.1 of Mesorhabditis belari. NCBI lineage: Eukaryota > Metazoa > Nematoda > Chromadorea > Rhabditida > Rhabditidae > Mesorhabditis > Mesorhabditis belari. The sequence continues at coordinate 3,232,604 of CAUEEP010000736.1, forward strand.
TTATAAGCATTGGTACTAATTAACTAAAAGATTAGGTAACTTCATAAGATTTTGTACTATTTAACTACAAGATTAGGTAACTTTATATGCTTTGGTACTAATTAACCACAAGATTACGTAACTTTATAAGATTTTTTATTCATTAATCACAAGCTTAGGTAACTTTATAAGCTTTGGTACTAATTAACTACAAGTTAGGTAACTTTATAAGCATTGGTACTAATTAACTAAAAGATTAGGTAACTTTATAAGATTTTGACTACTAGTTTTAGACATTTCGTCAACAACTACATTGGTTCATTGTTTTGAGAAATTTTTCAACGTCACACTTGCCAATTTGAAACCACTAGGTTAGAAACTATCGGTGTTAACAAGTTCTGACATATGCTTAGTGTTTTACTAGCAGTCAAAATAGAGACAAATTCTTTCTGATGCAAAAATGACAAGTTGAATGCAAGGATATTCCTGGCCATGGTATTTTGAGTTATGCCAGCGCAGGCAAAGCAAGGTCAAAGCCGTCTAGAAACTAGATCCAGGTCCAGCTTCTGGCGGGTCAAGATCCGGTAAACCCAGGTTAAGCCTGCAGTAAGGCAAGGTTAAGCCAAGCCAGACAAGGCCAGAAGCCATGTCAGAGTCTGATTTCTTTGGCATTGCCTGATCTAACTGGCCCGGGATAACCCTGATTGCTTGCGCCAAAAGATAAGCTTTCATTTGAGTATAAAGTAAACAAGAAACGTCAAATTATCAAGAATATCATTATTTCGGTATCTTTGCCGCGTCAATGGGAAAAAAGAATAAACGTAATTTTTCTCTGCATATCTCTATTTTGGTAAAGGGGTAAATAGTCTAAATGACTTTATTTAATAGGTTGATGCATAAGTCTTTTCGTTTTTTCGTACTTCTGTTAAAAAGTAACAAATTCACCAATTAATCTATAGTTTGCTCTATAAAAAAAGTGTTTTTTTGTTCAATTTGCATCTTTTTAAATGAATTTCGGTTCACTTTCAAGCAAATTCGAGAGTGAAAAACGCCTTTTTCGTAAAAATCTATAAAAAACTCTACGGAAAAATTGGCTGAATGAATTTCTCTGAAATTTTGACGAAATATCAAACTTTTTTTTCTCTATCTTTTATCTATTGACACGAAGATAGGTTTTCTTTAGCTAAGGTGTCTAAACCGCATCATCGAGTTAGCCCTTTTTGACTACCCGACTTCATACTCTCAAGAAAATCCAGGCATTAAATATTTTTAAACCCGTTTTAATGTTATTTTGCAGAAAAATAATTGGTTTTTCTAATGAAATCAACCGTAGTTTAATTGGTGCATTTGTTGGCTTGAAACGGCAGACGAAAAGGAACGAAAAGACTTATGCATCAACCTAATATTTTATCTTCATTTCTTCTAGCTTAAACCTATTAAAAACCATCTTCAAAACAAGAGAAAATCACTTAAAATTCAATGAACTAAAAGTCAAAGATTAATTAGCATAATTAACTATAGAATTTTGTTAAATCATTATATTAAAATCATTTCAAAATATGAATTTTCTTGATTTGAAAGGCTATTATTATTTTATTATTAGTTTATCAGCCACACCCTTATAACTAACAATTCATTTATAGATCTCTCTCATCTACTCACTGCGAGGCGATGTGTTTCGCCTTGAGTGTCGATGCTCTCGAAAGATGCGCGACGAGGAGTGTCGAATCAGAAAGGAGAGCACGGCTCCGATTCGATGAACTGAAAAGCTGACCAGCCCACCATTTATCCCACACCAAAAAATAACCCAGAAAAGAAAGCTGAATGAATGACTAGCTCATCTCTGCAAAATTTTTGCTTAGCATTTTGTTTTTTTCTATTTAAACAACATTGGGAAACGAGATATTGATTGAATGTGCATTGGGGCTATTCACGCGGCAATTTGTGTGAGAAAAAAAATACTATTTACAACAAGCGCTCAATTCAGATCATTGAGTATCACTATCCAAAGTAGAAACTCATCAAATTATACTAGTTTTTAATCAAATTTCGTTTACAAATGTACAATTGTATCTAATAGTTTTGAAAGCTATTGGAAGAAATGATTATTATCTTCTAGGTACAACTAAAAATTGAACTTTGGATAGTTGATCACTGTTTAAGTATAGGAAACCCACTCTAGTATTCTGTTGACAATGTTTCGCTCAGAAAGTCGACCAATGTGACGAAGGCGAAGGCGATGATGCTTTGGAAGGGCAACTGTTGGAGAAAGGAGTCTCTTCGAGCAATCCTCAGACTCTTGACCGTCTAAAGACTAGACATGGGCATCGGGTCGGGTCGGGTCGGGTCGGATCGGATCGGATCGGGTCGGGGCGGGTCGGGTCAGCTGTTACCGCTGACCCGACCCGTGACCTGGCTTTTTTCCCGGGTGATCCGCTGACCCGACCCGGTCGCCAAAATGGACATGTCTACTAAAGACATTTCAAGATCGCTAGTACAAATAATAATTCAATCTTTGGGATTAATTTTTGGCATAAATTTGTTTATATAAATTTTTCAACAATTTCTGGACTCATCGGGAACTCAAAACCTTCGTTTTCTCAGCTACGCTAGTTTAATTGTTTCACAATTCTCTTCAAATTAGCTAGCATGATTCAAGAACTCTAACAAATACGTTCAGCATTGTAACCACTTGAAGCTCTAATTTTGAGAACTGTTTTTGGGAGTGGGACAAATGCAACCTTTTTTTGTGCACCCGGACATTTGCGCACCTTTTTTTCCGCACTTAGCCCATTAGCGCACCTTTTTTCGCGTTTTAAAAAAGCTAATATTAACGAATTTCTATTCCAAAAGTTGTTTTTCTAGGTAATTTTAGGGCGTAGAATCGGAATTTTGACATATCAGAGCTTGTGGAAACAAACGGACGGAGTTATACAAAGAGAAAAATCGACAATTTTCTGTAATTTGATTTTCTGCAATGTTTTGTCTTTCAAATTGGTTCCACACGCTCTGTTATGTCAAAATTTGAATTCGACGCCCTAAAATTACCTAGAAAAACAACTTTTGGAATAGAAATTGGTTAATATTAGCTTTTTAGAGCTTTCTTAAAACGCGAAAAAAGGTGCGCTAATGGGCAAGGTGCAGAAAAAAAGGTGCGCAAATGTCCGGGTGCGCAAAAAAAGGTCGCATTTGTCCCACTCCCCTGTTTTCGAAGTGAGCTCAATGAAAGAAAGAATAGCCGAATAAGACTTTCAGAAACTGTTAGAATATTAAATTCACTTATTAGAATAGCTAAGTTAATCGAATCTTAATTAATAATTCAAGAATTAAAGATTATTGATTGAAATTCGAAAGAAATCTCTCAGATTCCATTAAGCCAACTACATTAATATCTTTGCCAACCTTCACCCTCCAAAGTCACCGCTGAGTCTTCGATCTCTTCAGCGAACTGTCTTGTGAAAGAGTGCCGAATTTTTGGTAATGGAAACTCTCCATTCATCTGAAACACATATTTTCGAATCTTTTTTTTTTATCATTTTCGTTTTGCTGATATAATATCGAGATTTTTTAAGTTATTAGGGTGGTGAATTGAAAACTGCCGGACTTTGAACTAAAATTTATTCAACATAAAACCATCAATTCATTTTAAATAACTTCCATTATTATTGACGACTTCTGCCCATTTTACAGGCAATTTACGGATTCCTCTTTCGTAGTAGGATTTTGGTTTGTGTGTGAGACAAGTGTAAGACTCAAAAATGGAGGACTGGAGATGTCCCAGTTTGAGCACTTTCTTCAAAAAAAAAACCCATTTTGGTGTCAATAGAAAAGTCGTAGAGAATCAAAAATTAGGCTTATAGCCAAATTTCCAAAAAGATACACTTAATAGTTTCGCTTAAAATGCAAGTTTTGTGAAGGTTTCGTAAATTTGGCATTTCTTGAAAACCAGTTTTTGAATCGTTCTGAAAATTTGGATATAAGCTTAATTTTTGATTCTCTACAACTTTTCCATTGACACCAAAATAGGTTTCTTTTGAAGAAAGTGCTCAAACTGTCACCGATGACAATAGCCTGCAGTTTTCAATTCACCAAGCCAATATTTACCCTTTTTAGAGAAACCATTTGTGGCCTTGTCGGGAAACGATCGAAAACTCGAAGACGCCATGGAAGAGTTGTTCTCATAGAGTTCTGAAAAGAATCTTCTAGAAAAACCTATAGACTTTTCAAACCTCTTCTCTAACTTTTAATTGCTTCACTTTTTTCAGCTCTTCATCCATTTCCAAGTTGTCAAGAATGACGGCAACAAAAAGTGAAAGCACAATCTAAAATTCAAAAAGAATCGAGGTCAAAATTGAAGCTAACACTTTCAATGACACTTTTAACTCACCAGTGTCACTAACAAATGATAACCGACAAAATAAATGGCAACAAATGGAACCATTGTCTCATTTGTGGTTCTCAAAATCTCGACAACCAAATCCGTCCACCCTTCTTGCGTAATGATTTGAAACATTGTCATAAAGGCCTAAATAAATAAAAACAGATTTAAACAGATTCAGAGAAAATTCAGAGATCTACCTGTGGAAATGTGATAAATTTGTTCAATTTTGGAACATAACAGAAAAGTTGAAGCGAAATGCCGGAGGTGATCACCAAAAGAACCATTGTAAAAATTACCAAACCACCCAATTTCTTTCCAGGACCAAAAATCTGAGAATTTATTTTATAAACTGAGATTGAGAAACAGAATTGATAATATAAAGAGTAATCATTGGGTTGATGAATTGAAAACTGCCGCCTATTGTCATATATGACAGTTTGAGCACTTTCTTCAAAAGAAACCCATTTTGGTGTCAATGGAAAAGTTGTAGAGAATCAAAAATCAAGCTTATATCCAAATTTTCAGAACGATTCAAAAACTGGTTTTCAAGAAATGCCAAATTTACGAAATTTTCACAAAACTTGCATTTTAAGCGAAACTACTAAGTGTATCTTTTTGGAAATTTGGCTATAAGCCTAATTTTTGATTCTCTACAACTTTTCTATTGACACCAAAATGGATTTCTTTTGAAGAAAGTGCTCAAACTGGGACATCCATTTTCTCCAGTCCTCCATTTTTGAGTCTCACACTTGTCTGACACACAAACCAAACTCCAAGTCAAAGATCGTTCTCCTCCACGACAACGCCCTCATGTTGCAAAACTGACTCGCTCTAAAATAAATAGCCTTGTTTGGGGACTTTTGGCGCATTCCCCATACAGTCCGGACCTCGCCCCTTTTGATTACTATTTATTCCGGATCAGTAATGAGTAATGAGCTTGCTTCGATTCGGAAGAAGCAGTCAAAAATTGGCTTGGAAAGTTTTTCGATTCAAAACTAAAATCCTACTACGAAAGAGGAATCCGCAAATTGCCTGTAAAATGGGCAGAAGTCGGCAATGATAATGGAAGTTATTTGAAATGAATTGATGGTTTTATGTTGAATAAATTTTAGTTCAAAGGCCGGCAGTTTTCAATTCACCAACCCAATATTAGAACTTAACCAACAACAAACCTTATAAACAAAATCTTCAAGCATTGGCGAAGCTTTGATGAGACGGACTACACGAAATACCTAAATTAATAAAGTAAATTTAGCTATTTTAGTTTATTCAAAATTCTTACTTGAAAATATGTAAAAACATTTGTTTGATAGAGATATTTTATGCAATTTAAAGTCGATCCAATGCAGAGAATTATCTCGAATTTATGCTGTCCTCTTCGAATAAAAGCACTCCATCCATAGCCAAAGATTTTCAGCGCTAACTCGAGATTAAAAATTGCCGTGAAAAAGATCTAAAGGCAATTGTTGGATAAATGATGATACTATTTACTTCTATATAATAGTAGATCTCTTTTCGGATCACATCAGATTCATCATGGTAGTAGACAAAAGAGGCATTGATCAACGCGTTGATCAACACTAAGCCCATGGCACCGATTTGGAAAGGAGTGGAGGTGACGATCTGGAAGCTAGTATTGATATCAGAAATTGATTCCAATTCTAAACTAGGATCTAGTTCAATCATCGATCTAGTTCTTGAGTTCTAATATCTTTCAAAACTTCTCACTGTATGCAAAAGTTCTGGGGTGTTCCCGGTCCTCGCGTATTGATCAACTTCAACAAGTTGCCATCCATCAGCTCCTCTTTCAAGCTTCTAAAATTGTACAGAGATTTTGAGATCGAGATCGAGATCGGTAAATTTGGGTCGAAAAAGTTTGGATTTAAAAAACAAAAAAAACTCTACATCATTTGCAATCTACCGAAAAATTTGCATAAACTTAATCATCATTTATCGAATTATTTTGCAGAGTTGCTCTTTATCAGAAAGTTGGTCAGGATCTGATTGAAAAATGACATGAATTTCAATGAATTTACAACTAAATGACAACTAAATTCTGCTGTTCTTACCTCCAGAAGTCAGGCTTTCATTTTACGTCTTTTTATGTTCGTTTTTCAAACTTAAACTTTAAAGATATATTCAAATGTATCTAGAGGGCCTAAAAACTCAATAAAACAATTGTTTCTTAAACATTTTTACCTGTGTATATGTGTCTTCTACTGTGACATCTCGACTCTGCCACATTTCACTGAATTGCACACGAATCTCGGCGAAAGTCTCCGTAATAACGGCAATGAAAACATTCTAGATAATTTTGAAAAGTTTTTAAGCATTATCTCTTGATGTTTTCATCTAGCTCTAGCTCTAGGTGATCTCTAGATCTCTAGATAGCTCTAGATCTCTAGCTCTAGCTCTAGATCTCTAGCTCTGGCTCTAGCTGATCTCTAGATCTCTATCTCTAGCTCTAGATTTCTAGCTCTAGCTCTAGATCTCTAGCTCTAGATCTCTAGCTCTAGCTGATCTCTAGATAGCTCTAGATCCCAAAATTTCCATCCTGCTACTGATTTTTCATCATTTATCTATTACAATGATTTTTTTATAAAAAGAAAAAATCAGCCTCTGCTTAAATCGGTGTAACATTTTTATCCACACTATACTTCGGCGTGGTGCATGTTTTTCTCATCACAGGCGGGGATTGAACCAGGGCCTAGTGAGTGAGAGACAAGGCTCTGCACCACTCGGCCATAAAGGATTGTTGGAGGGGGAAAGAAATCGCCCCTTTTAGCAAAGAGAGACGGTTAATTTTGAGTATCAAGGAGTTATTTTGGAGTAGTTTGGAGTGTATTTAAGTTGTTTTATAAAACTATTTATAAATTTTCTTTGACAAACCTTGACAAGCCAAGCAAGGAAGAAGATGAGAGTGACAAAATAGAAGAAAGCTACGTAACTGGGGAGAGTGTCGAGACAGTCATACAATACGTAAACCCATCCCTCTTGTGAGGCTGCCATATAAACGGTGAAGAGAGAAGAGGCTAAATTCAAGGCATTTACATTTTAATAATCGAAATTTTTAGTTTAAATAGTTTTCTTTTGGGGAAATCTCCTTTATTTTGACCTCAGAGAGAGGCTTTTTGAGATTGAATGGCTGAGAAAAGCTACTGGACAAAGTCGCTATTTAAATGACTTATCTAATTTATCTGATATAGTATTTTACTTATTCTAGATATTTTATCTTTAGCATTTTATCGTTATCTTTTGAATTTTAGCTTTATCTTTAACATTTTAGCTTTAGATTTAGCATTTTAACGTTATTTTAGCATTTTATCGTTATCTTTAACTTTTTTATTATTATCTTTACCATTTTAGCTTTATCTTTAACATTTTATCCTTAGCAATTCTATTTTAACTTATTTTTCTCCAACTTTTTGAAGTCTTTCGAAATTTCTTTAGATTCAAGCTTATTTTTAGATGTGAATTATAGTTTTAAAAAATAATTTTGTTTAACAATAATAGAAAAAGATCTTGCAGCTATAAAAACTTGATTTATGACAACTTTTGAGATTTTAAAAACAATTTATGACTTTTGATAAGATGCTTTTTGACTCGGATTGACCGAATTTGACTGGAATTACGTTTGTTGATTAGAATCCGCTTACCATATTCTCTCTAATAGTAGTGCAGAGCCGCCGAGCCGAGTTAATGCCTATTTTACGGTTTCCAAGTTTTCACAGAAGCTCAATACTCTAATCCTCTGCAAGATCTCATCGTCAGCTACATTTTTCGACCCCACATCAATCGGTTCTGATAAGCGCTTTTCGAGATTTCGAGGAATTTAGGCAACGCTCATGGTGCACTACTATTAGAGAGAATACGGTATATTGAACGCTCTACAATATGTACACAGTCAAGTTAATGATTGGAATTACGTTTGTGGATTAGAAATAGCTTACCGTATTCTCTCTAATGGTAGTGCAGAGCCGCCAAGCCGAGTTTATGCCTATTTTAAGGTTTCCAAGCTTTTGCAGAAGCTCAATACTCTAGTCCTCTGCAAGATCTCATCGTCAGCTACATTTTCCGACCCCACATCGATAGGTTCTGATAAGCGCTTTTCGAGATTTCGAGGAATTTAGGCGACGCTCAGGATGCACTACTATTAGAGAGAATCCGCTTATTCTTGATCATAAATTGTTATAAAAATCGTAATTTTATGTATAAACAAGCTCAAACTTAGAAATATCCTTGAAAGACTTCAAAAATCTTGTAAACTTTATAAGAATTTATTTTTCATTTTGTTTTTTTTGGCAATTCTTTCTTTTATTCAATTTTTATCAAACGTTCTTTTTATCTAAATTAAAGCTTAAAGCTTTTTATTTTCCAAAATATCCCAATCAAAGGATTTATATGTTTCTTTTCCCCGTCTGCTCACCAAAATCGTTGAACATCCCGTAAAAGCCTTCTGCATGAGCGGACATATCCAATTTCATACACTCCATATTCTCCGGACACTCATAACCGCCTACAAATAAGCCAAATAAGCTCATTTTATAATAAATAAGTTGTAAAATAAGACTTTTCCTCTAATTTACCTCCACCCTTTTGTGAGCACATTGTGTCGGGTATCGCTAGATCCCAAATAGTCACATTTTTTGGATCAGTCCCCGGGAGAACACAATGATAATCCATACGACCTAAAATGAAAAGTTGTAAAAGAACATTTTTAAGAAGATTTTAGTTAAAAAGGTTGTCAAATCTAGGTCAAAACCTGTTATTTTAGATCAATTACACCTTCTACACCATATACAATATATGTATAACTCTACACCTTATGTATGACTCTACACCTAACTCTACACCTTCTACACCATATGTATAACTCTACACCTAACTCTACACCTTCTACACCATATGTATAACTCTACACCTTATGTATGACTCTACACCTAACTCTACACCTTCTACACCATATGTATAACTCTACACCTTATGTAAAACTCTACACCTAACTCTACACCTTCTACACCATATGTATAACTCTACACCTAACTCTACACCTTCTACACCATATGTATAACTCTACACCTTATGTATGACTCTACACCTAACTCTACACCTTCTACACCATATGTATAACTCTACACCTTATGTATAACTCTACACCTAACTCTACACCTTCTACGCCATATGTATAACTCACCAAAGAGCTGAACTCCCATAATAGCGTAAAGAGCCATAAAAAACAAGAAGAAAGTCGTCACATTTTTGATTTGTTGAGAGGAACGTCTAGATTTCTTTTTTTTCTATTTCGTGAATGAAAATCTACTTGATAATTTGTTGAATTCGATTTTTTGGCAACTTGAATCGTACAATGGATCGAATGAAACGGACCATGATGAATGGACGCGGAGAACGGACAACACCATACCAAGGAGCGTACTGGAAAGTGTTCATAATTTCAAAATCTTGGTAGATATCAATCTTCGTAGATATTCAATCTTTACCTTGAGGCCAGCCAATGGAAAATTCAATGTAATCATTTGAAAACCGTGCACAGAGATCGACAAATAGTGCATGAGCAACATGAAGAGATCAAAACGACACCATCGATCACATAGATAAGATCGAGCGTTCTGAAATTGTTTCTTTGAAAATAATAGTTTAAAGAAGAGGAAGGGCTTGATATTTTTGATATTTGACTGATTTTAAAGAATTTATTCGATTAACTGCTTCAAAACAGATCCGAACTGAAAAAGCCGGATAAAAGTCTCAAGTTCCGGTATACAGGAGCGGATAAAATGACAAATAAATCGATAGCTAGATTATTGACAAATTACAGGATGGCTTATTATATATAGGTGCAGTAGCTTATTTATCTATTATTAAATATCTTGATCTCTTAGTGATTGTGGGACACTTGATGCCCATTTTCCCATTGACAATCTAACTTTGAGCTCAAATCTCTTGGTGTCCAGCTGTCCAATATAAATTTGGTACCAATCGATGCAGAATTGAATTCACTACAAAATTATATAATATTATTCTCATAAATTAAAGAATTACTCTCCTAGAAAGGTTCGTCAAAAAAATTTCATTCATAATCGGAACAAAAGAAAATTTTAGAACTAAAATCCTATTTAAAAACTAAACTCACATCAACGAGGCCGTGCTGATGAATGTGAACTCCGGCTTCAAAAGTGAAGATCAATGTTACAAGGCAATCGCTCACAAAAAGCACCCAATTCAGTGGACTCCATAATGTGAGAGTTTGCGGGGTGTTTAGACAAACAGAAATCATCGAAATAATACAAGCCAACTTGACAAGCTCTTTTAGGAGATCATTTTGCAGAATATCTAAAAGGAAACAAGTAGAGAATGAATTGCTACGTTACCAGTTCTTTTGTTGATTGCACTTGGCTCTAAGTTTATAATCTCTTGCAAAGCGATCACACTTTCGCGAGCTTTTTTAGCCGTTCTTGAGCCACTCTAAAATTGAGACACAGTAATTCGCATATAAGATTGTTTAAATGTTTTACAAAATACAGTTCTTTTAAAAAATTACAGTTTCTTTAAAGAATTACAATTCATTTAAAGAATTACAATTCCTTTAAAGAAACCTGTGACGATTGTGCTCCATTTGTTGGCTCTCCACTGCTCTTTCTCCTTGTGAGCATTGTGGCCGAAAGGCCAGCCGCTTTGAGCGCTGAAAATGGAATAGTTTAAGTTAAAGAAAAGAAATCTATAAAGTTAGAGTAAAGGCTGAATGTGAAGAGGGGAAATCCCAACAACGGAATATCTAAGCATTCTTTTTTTCTCTTTTTTTGAAAGATTTCACTCTCCATACTCTCTAATTCAATTGATTTTGCGCTAAAGAAAAGGGAAAGTATTGAAATTTGCAAAAAAAGACCACAAAGCAAAGATGAAATCGAAATTGAATACGGAAAATTAGCTTTGTAAAATGTTGTAAAAGCTTGTAAAAGCTTATAAAAGCTTGTAAAGTGTTGTAAAATGTTGTAAAAGCTTGTAAAAGCTTGTAAAAGTGTTGTAAAAGCTTGTAAAAGCTTGTAAAAGCTTATAAAAGCTTATAAAAGCTTGTAAAATGTTGTAAAAGCTTGTAATAGCTTATAAAAGCTTGTAAAAGCTTGTAAAATGTTGTAGAAGCTTGTAAAATGTTGTAAAAGCTTGTAAAAGCTTATAAAAGCTTGTAAAGTGTTGTAAAATGTTGTAAAAGCTTGTAAAATGTTGTAAAAGCTTGTAAAAGGTAAAGTTTTGAGTTTAGACTCGGTTTAGTAATGCAATTGTCATAGTTATAGTACTATAACTTTTAAGAAGTTAAAAGAAGATAAAAATGACTTGTTCTATCAGTGTTTAGACTACAAAACCTCAAGGAAAACCTTAACTTCTAGAAATCTTAGAAATCTCGAAAACTTTTAGAAATCATTAGCTTCTAAAAACCCTTGACAAAGGAAAGATTTTTCTTCTGATTTGAAAAGGTTTAGCAAGTAATTAAGCTGTTAAGCTTTTTGGCTATTAAGCTAATACTAATAGCTAAACTTGAGCTAAAACTCTTGCTATAGATCTCTAAACGTTTCCATTCTGAAATGAGTCTCATTCAAGTGACATTTTCCAGTTCAAACCCTTTCCTTTACAACAGAAAAGGCTCGTTGGAATTAATTAAATGAATTTTCTGTGTCCACATCCGACTTTCAGAAAAGAACCGCTTGAAAAAGAAAGACTTTTCCTCTTTTGAAGCGATTGTAACTGGATATTGGCTCCCGTTTGGCATAAAGAAACAAAGAAATGTGTCAAGAACAGAAATTCACTAAAGAATGAAAACATTTAAATGAAAATCTATACTGAAAAATGTTTTTTGGTTTTTTGAGACTTTTTGATAAGTTAAACTAGTATTGGATTGATTGTCAAGCAATAATTGGAGAGAATAGCAATAATTGTACAGGTATTGAATACTGGCTGAGATGTTAGCCTTATTGTATTGTGCCTAATTGGTACTTTACTAGTACATTAAATTTCTTAAATCTGAATCTGAACTAATTTGAATTAGAATTCAAGATCATCATCATCAGATCATCAAGATCATGATCTCATTCAAGCTCATCAAGATCTGATTCAAGATCATCAAGATCTGATTCAAGCTCAGCAAGATCTGATTCAAGATCATCAAGATCTCATTCAATCTCATCAAGCGCTAATTCAAGATCATCAAGATCTGATCCAAGATCATCAAGATCTGATCCAAGCTCATCAAGCTCTAATCCAAGCTCATCAAGCTCTGATTCAAGCTCATCAAGCTCTCGTTCCAAGCTCATCAAGCTCTGATTCAAGCTCATCAAGATCATCATCAGAGAATTGAATGAATAAATTTTCTTCTAAATTGATTAAGAACTATTTTATGCTAGAAAATAAAAAAAACTGGTGTTGGAAGTTCAACGAAAAAAAGCAATTTGGTTGGTTTTACTGATGAAAGCAAAGACAAAAACTCGTTTAAGTTCCAAACAATAGCTTTGTTTATGAAAAATACTTTAAGCTTTTTCCATGAAATCATGCAAATTGTGAAGAGTAAGACGAGCTTTTTAGTGCTGCAAGAAAAAAAGGGCATAAGAAGTAAAGGAAGGGGAAGAGGTCCCTTTCCTTTCCCCTTCTCGAAGCGCAAGCCACAATTGAGATCTTCCGGCCAGCTTCACCCCGTTTCTCTTCTAAAAGCACCTCGAAATTCTCTTTTCAAAGATCAAGGAGAAGGATTCAAAGATCTTTAATCGAATCAAATTCTAAAGTTTTGAGAAATCTTTGTTCAATTTGTGATTAAACTTAATGGACAAATTGCTCTTGAAAATCTGGTATTTATTGGAAATCTTTTGGAAATCAAAACTATAGAAATCTTTTTTTAAAAAGAAAACAGGTGATTTGAAAGGTTGGTTTGAGAGAAAAAGTTGTTTTGGATCCAGATTAACGAAGCCAATTGGATTAAGACGTGAGATGAGATTTTGAGAATTGGCAACATTCGTTACCTACTTGAAAAATCGGTTTTGCACTAGTAAAATAAGAAAATAGCTTGGAAAAGGTAAAGTTTTGAGTTTAGATTCGGTTTAGTAATGCAATGGCCATAGTTACAGGACTATAACTTTGAAGAAGTTAAAAGAAAATCGGGATTTATCTAAATCTTAGAATTAGAGCTGCTTTTAGCTTCTCTAGAACTTCTTTAGCTTCTTTAGAACTTCTTTTAACTTCCTTTAACCTCTTTTAACTTCTTTTAACTTCTTTTAACTTCTCTAGAACTTCTTTTAACTTCCTTTAGCTTCCGTTAACTTCCTTTAACTTCTTTTAACTTCCTTTAACTTCTTTTATACAAATAACTGCTAATTTCTTTTATAGAACTTCTTAAAATCTGTATTTTCCAAAGAACACAAATAACTCTAAACGGAAATGGAGTAAAAGGTAAATGGAGAAAAATGAGCCTTAATGAACTCTTTCTAAAAGAAGCCCACATTGACGAGTCTTTTCGGTGAACTTTTCAGCACCCTCACATTCACACAACCATTGGGGCAAAGGGAAGGTCCCCACCAAATGCAATTTCGCATTCTCGCGCATTGCTCAGGCTCCCCTCCTCTCCTTTCCCCCTCCCCTCCACCCCTTCCCGCTAAGCACTCCTCAGACCTCACGACCAGCATTTTTGCCGTTTTTTTTCCTTTTTTGGAAGAACCCTTCACCCATAACTGAATCCCTACTAAGCCTGAAGGGTTTTTCTGAGCAGACACAATCATGCTTTGAAAGATTGACAAGGGTCATGGTTCGAAATGGAAAAACACTGGTCTATGCTTTTTGAATGAATTTAAACAATGCTCTTAAAAAGTATAGTTATTGAACTTTTTCTCTGGCTTAAAAACAACTGGAAAAGCTGGAAAGCTGGAAAATATCAATACGAAAATCGAATCGAATATCAAAATCGAATCGAATACCAGTTGATTGGATTGAGTAAAGAGTTTGGCAAAAAAAAGTATAAGCAGTTGAAAATGCAAAAATAAAACTAAAGGATCAGTGTTCATTTCTAAAAACAACAAGCAACTAGCAGATTTGAGCTGCTTTATAGTAAGCCAATTCCCAAACGACTAATCATTTGCTTCGGAAATGCTTATGGAAATGTTTAAAAAGTTGAATTAGACACGTGCAACTTTTCTTCAAAAAACGTTTTCCCTCCTGGGGCCCGGTTTTTGCGGAGAAAGAGAGTCTCGGTGTAATCAAGCGCAAAGTGACTCTTGCTTTTTCTGAGACTAATAGAGTTGCTCTTCTCATCTTATAGGCTTTTTCTCAAAAAAACTATTTAGTTATTGTTTTCTTTTTGATTGTATAGAGATAAGGAGTCGATTAGAGGATCAAAGGTTTCACATAATTAGTCAATACTTTATTCGTACTGGTATTGAATATGGCTGAGATGTTAGCCTGATTGTATTGTGCCTAATTGGTACTTTACTAGTTCATTAAATTTTTCAAATTATCTGAATCTGAATTAATTAGAATTAGAATTCAAGATCATCATCAGATCATCAAGATCTGATTCAAGATCATCAAGATCTGATTCAAGATCATCAAGATCTGATTCAAGATCATCAAGATCTGATTCAAGATCATCAAGATCTGATTCAAGATCATCAAGATCTGATTCAAGATCATCAAGATCTGATTCAAGATCATCAAGATCTGATTCAAGATCATCAAGAGCTGATTCAAGATCATCAAGCTCTGATTCAAGATCATCAAGATCATCATCAAAGAATTGAATGAATAAGCTTTGTTCTAGCGATTGTACTGGATATTGGCTCCCGTTTGGGATAAAGAAACAAAGAAATGTGTCAAGAACAGAAATTCACTAAAGAATGAAAACGTTTAACTGAAACTCTATACTGAAAAATGTTTTTTGTTTCTTTGAGACTTTTGATAAGTTAAACTAGTATTGGATTGATTGTCAAGCAATAATTGGAGAGAATAGCAATAATTGTACAGGTATTGAATACTGGATGAGATGTTAGCCTTATTGTATTGTGCCTAATTGGTACTTTACTAGTTCATCAAATTTTTCAAATTATCTGAATCTGAATTAATTAGAATTAGAATTCAAGATCATCAGATCTTTACAAAATTTTAAGAATTTTGCGATTCTTTTGTTTGATCTTAAAAGCTAGCTTTAAAAATTTTATTCCTGAAAATCTTTAACAAAAATCTTATAAGATTATCAAGAAAATAACGCTAATTAAAAATACCGACTGGGGCTACCAGTGGTGAATTTATCGCATACACGAAATATATCAATCACAATACTAGGCTATATCTTAACTTAACCCACGTCATGACAGACGGCTCCCTAACCCTAAGCTCAATGGGGAACTAAATAGCTTTTTTGGTGGTGAAGGGAAGATGACGATGAAGGAGTGGCTTGTCACTTTAAAGAACTGGGGCCACAACCACCAGACTGCCCTCCAGAAAACCTCTCAACCCGAAGGGAAAGGAAATCCGAAGGGGGTGACCATGTCGCATGTGGGGTTCGAACCCTAATATGTAAAGTAAAGAAAATTTGGGAAAATTTGGCTAGACTATTGAATAAAGATATGCTTATCATTGAATCAGTCAAAGACAAAGCTTTTTCTCATAACTGTTCAACTTTTAAAGACTAAATAAGAAGTTATTTTAAAAAAACAAGGTATAGCTAGGTGTTTGAATAGTGAAAAGAGAAATTGAGCCCGAAAAAGAAAAGGAGAGGTGAGTGAACCTAATTGGGAATTGGGGGAATTCTCTCCTTTCTTTTCCCTCTTTTTTTCAGATTCGACAAGATGTGTGAAAGCGTTTCTCTTCTTTTTTTTCCTTTTTTTCTAACAAAGACCCTCATTACGCTCTGATAGAATGGATTTGTTTTAGAGAAACCGGAGAATTGGATTGATTTGTAGATTGGGATTTGATAAAGGAGGTAAAGGGGGTAGACTAATTTCCGCAACAGAATCGTTTGCGCGACTCGCCATAACTTTCTTCTAATTCCGCCAATCTTTATGATTTTGGTTTCATTTTGTTGCACTTATTGAGATCTACAAAATGAAAACAAAATAAGAAAGATTGGCCGAATTAGAAGAAAGTTATGGCGAGTCGCGCAAATGATCCAGTTGCGCAAAAAATTTGGCCTACGTAGGCCTAAGTAGCCTACCCCAGGTAAAGGGAAAACTAACTGTTGCTCAAATCTTAAAACCAAAATCTTTAGCCTATCTTTGCTCAAGCACAATAATGGAATTGTATTGGGTTGGGGAGAATGAGTCGGCGCCCAACTTTAAAGGGACTTTTTGCACACATAAAGCCTTCTTTAAACATACGTTTGGTTTCATCAAAAGGATCCACTATTTCTCTACAAAATCACTTTTGAGAGATTCCACAAAGCTTTTCTTTCGTGGAGTTTATGAACTTCCAAACGCAGCTGGTTAAAATGGCAAAGAGTCCGACTCATCATTTGAACATTTTCTTTCACATAAACCTTCTTTGGTGTTTATATAAAAAAGATAGAGCACATTCAATTACTTAAGTTGCCAAATTTGCAGGAAGATCCCACCAATGGTTTTTTCTAGATCACAGTTTGTAGTTTTTGTTAAAAAATGGCTTTTTCTTGAGCGGAGGCGCTGTTTGAATTTTCTTTTAAATGTCATTTTGTAGAGAATTAGTTAACCATTCTACTCATATCAAACGCATATTATTTGACGAAGTCGAATAGAAGTTTTAGATATTTTTTTCATTTTCGGCGCCGACTCATTCTCCCCAACCCAATAAATTGAAAAGGAAACTTGCAAAACTTAAAAAATTGCACTAAATTAATTGATAAAGCAGTTTTTTTTGTTTACAAGAATATCTTATAGCTTGTTATTCTTCATTTAATATTGATTGATTATCAATTGATTGATGGATTGCCAATTGATTGAGTGTCAATTGATTGATTGATATTGTTTGACTTTAGCTTTATCTGATATTACTTTTTCTTATTCAATACATTATAATTTAATAGAATGCAAGATTCTAGAGCACTTAGGCAATCAAATTCGACTTATCCAATGCAGAAAATGAAGTGATTGAAAGATAAACGAACCCAGCAAACGCGTTGTATTCGTCGCCATTGTTTTGTCAGTCAACACTTGCCAAATTTCGTCAATCAACACTTGTTAACCAACACTTGTCAAGTTTTTTCGATCAATATCATCTCTGAAAGTTTAAAAAGCTTTATGTAATGGAAATTAAGCTTTAAATAAGGAAGAAGCATTGAATTTAGAGTTGTAGAAATCAGATTTTCATAAGAAAAGTTCGATAATGTAGTGAAGATTGAGAAAAATAAGGAAGAAGCATTGAATTTAGAGTTGTAGGAATCAGATTTTCACAAGAAAAGTTCAATAATGCAGGAAGATTGAGAAAAATAAAGAAAAACAAGTAACAGATTGAATTTAGAGTTGTAGAAATCAGATTTTCATATGAAAAGTTCAATAATGCAGTGAAGATTGAGAGAAACAAAGAAAAACAAGTAACAAGTTGAATTTAGAGTTAATAGGTGTCCAATAAGAAGCGGTACATTCGAAACTATGAAATCGCTTCGAGCAAATATATGCTCTTTTAATCACAGCATCTTGTGTTTATATATATTATTTTATTCATTTGCCTTTGTTTTATAATAGATATGTTGTTTTGCAGATGAAAGACAAAAAGTTTGTTGTCCGCGCATCAATGCTGTATGATTTCAAACGAGGTAAAACTGCAGCGGATTGCCATCGAACTATCTGTGCCGCATTTGGAGAGGATTCAATTTCAATCAGCCAGTGCCAGCGCTGGTTTAAACGATTTGCGGACGGAAACGAGTCAAAAGTGTTGACGAGGTGCAAAAATGGCTCGACGATTTCTTCTCATCGAAACCAGCTTCATTCTATTATGACGGACTTCACTCTTTGCTCGGACGATGGAGAAATGTTGTTGATTGTTGTGGAGAATATATCGATTAATAAAGTTCTCTTTTGTTAATTTTGTGATATTTTGAAAATCGTGTCAAAACACGCATTACTTATTGGACAACCTAATAGAAAACTCAGTATAAGTTCAAATAAAAGAAATAGATTCAAAAAGTCAGTTCAAATAAACGAAACAAATTCAAAAAGCCATTTCAAATAAACTTTCTTTACCCTTAATTTATGGATTGAAGAAATTATACAGAAAATTGAGCCTTCCTGCAAAAAGCTTCGAAAGAAAAAGATTTTAAAAAAGCCAATAAGAAAAAGACATGGAGATATTGAGTGAAGATATTCAGAGATGAGATTTTTTTTCGGATAAATAGAGATACTCAAATGAATACCCCCATGAAGATGATTGAAAGAAAGGAGAAGAGAGAAGACACTTTCAAGAACACACACACAATTAGGTTATTCTTTTTTTATTCTTTTTAGATTTTGAGTAAGAAAAACCCAGTTCATTATTAAACTAGAGCTTTTCGAGAGCAACGTGAAGCAAGCTTTTAAGATCAAGCTGTTTCACTTAGCCAAAACAATTTGTAACAGCACTTATATTACAGATACAGAAAATATTCCAGACAAGATATGGGAAGTCAGCTGTGAAAGGTGACTTGTTAGCAGGTTGGCTAAGGGGAAGAGAGAAGACACTTTCAAGAATAGATTGGCTGACTGGTAGATTGGCTGGCTGGTAGATTGGCTGGCTGGTAGATTGGCTGACTTGTTAGCAGGGTTTTAACAAGGATTCTGAGCTAGCTCAGCTCCCGGCCTGACTGTTGGTTTTGCCTGGGCTAGCCTGATACAAGCTTGGCTCACAAAAAGTCCAGACCTTGACTTTTTCATAGATTGGCTGACTGGCAGATTGGCTAACTGGTAGATTGGCTGACTGGTAGATTGGCTGGCTGGTAGATGGGCTGACTGGTAGATTGGCTGGCTGGTAGATTGGCTGGCTGGTAGATTGGCTGGCTGGTAGATTGGCTGGCTGGTAGATTGGCTGGCTGGTAGATTGGCTGGCTGGTAGATTGGCTGACTGGTAGATTGGCTGGCTGGTAGATGGGCTAACTGACTTACAAGTTCTAGATCTATGCCACGAGAAACCAATCAACTTATTTTAGTCATTCCTTTCAATCATTCTACAATAATCTCCAAAAAATTGTTGCAAGTGCTGGATTTTTGTAACAAAACGTTTTATAAACATGCTTTCTACAAAACCAGTAGAAAACCAGTATTTACAAATCTACAAAAAAACAGACTCTAGCTTCTAGTTCTTCATTTTTAAAAGCAAAACATAAAACAGGATTCAAAATTTTAATCTCATTTCCTGTTATTCATTTTGTGATCGAATTTTTCAGTGAATTCAACAAAACACAAAATTTTTGCCAACTCAATCACATGTTTATTTAGATTCGTGCAATGATTGAAAGCAAATCGATTTGCTTTTCGTTTAGAGAATTCATTCAAACTATCTTCAAAGTTTAAACTCATTTTTTTTTTGGCAAATTATCAAGGATTTATTTTAGTTAAAGTTTACAATTTTAATCTATGCACTCTTGAAAAATATTTATTAAATCTTTACTTTCTATGGTTGTTTATTTTCTTTTATTTTCTTTTAAAGAATTCTGTGCCATAAAAGACAAAATAAGCTGGGAAAGAGTGAAAAGAATCGTGATAAACACAAGTGAATCATTTCACAATCTCCTTTCTGTTAGATAGGGAACAAGCAAAAGGAAATGGTATTCAACAAGAAAGGAATCAAGTGGGTTGATTCACAATCACTTAAGCTTTACAAACACCGTTCATGGTGACTTTCTTCGTATCGAAACTCCTATCTTTTCTTATTTGCCTAATTTTCAAGCTTATTTATATTTTCATCTATTGATCTAGCAAACTAAAGAATCAGATTTAAGCAAATTTTCTTCTAAAAGCAATCTTGAGCAATTTGAGTAATTCTTGGCCAATTATTTGAACTCTTTTTGAACATATTGCAAGTTATAAGAGCTAGAATGGATCCAGTGGATGGGAAATTCGAAAGTAATAGGCTAGCCGACTAATCTGTAGAATTTCCTTATCAACTTTTAAAGTATAATTTCTCAAAAACCCCATCATCAAGTCTCTAATTGTATGCTATCTCAAAAATGACTTTTAACTCAATTGAATGGGAAATTCGAAACTAACCCAAGTATCATCAAGCAAGCTGGTAAAATAATAACAAATTTCTAGAAAAGCTCTTCAAAAGTTGCTCTTTGTGGCCACTGATGTCTAGAAGAGATCCCTTCTTCTCTACACTCTCAAGTTTCTTCTAAAAGCAATCTTTTTGAGTAATTCTTGACCAATTATCAATCAGAGCCAGGAACAAAAAACATATTAACACGCGTTAATATATTAGGCTGGTCGATAAGTTTGTAGAATTTCCTTATCAACTTTTAAAGTATAATTTCTCAAAAACCCCATCATCAATGTTTTGCATAAAAGTTTTGCAGCAAATAAAACCTATCATTGAAAACGTTTTTATCAAAATACGAGATCAATCTAGTGGTTAGTTTTGAAGATTTTTTTTAATTGATTGGTTTATGGCGCCTTTTGAGAAAACTGTCTTCAATCAAACTTTCCTTAATCCAGTTTTTAGATAAAAAGATGAACGCAAAAACAAAATCAAATCAGAAAACTGGAAATTTCTCTATTGGAACCGTTTTTTATATAAAGTTTCAGTTTTAAACCTCGCTTCTAAAATATCGCCTAAATTCCTCGAAATCTCGAGAACCGCTTATCAGAACCTATCGATGTGGGGTCGAAAAATGTAGCTGACGATGCGATCTAGTGGGGCATTAGAGTGTTGAGCTTCTGCAAAAGCTTGGAAACCGTAAAATCGTCACCAACTCGGCTCGGCGGGGAAATACGGTAATCAGATACAAGACCGGGCCGCCTTTTGTACCATTTCTACTAGGTCAAAAGGTTGATGGTTAAACCAAGCCAGTTCGAACTATAGATCATCAACTCGGCTCGCCGGGGTGCACTACTATTAGAGAGTATACGGTATTTTGGTATAGATCTCGAGAACCGCTTATCAGAACCTATCGATGTGGGGTCGGAAAATGTAGCTGACGATGAGATCTAGTGGGGCATTAGAGTGTTGAGCTTCTGTGAAAACTTTGGAAGCCGTAAAATAGTCATCAACTCGGCTCGGCGCGGTGCACTACTATTAGAGAAAATACGGTATCTGTATCCATTGTATCTATTTTAGATTCCCATTGGATCTTATCTTTGTTAAAAATCTTATTTATAATTTGTATAAAACTCAATTCCAGTTCTAAAATTGATAAATTGAAAATTTTTTGATATTTTTCTGATCTTTATAAAGCTTTTAAACTTTCCCCTAAACAGAAATTTCTATTTTCTTTTATTTTATTATAAAATCTAGCAATTTTAAATGTTTTGCAGATCTTTTTAGAGTTTTAAACAGATATTTTATTTTTTTTAAAACGATTAGATCAAAATTCCCATCTCAATCTCTTTATTTACGTGAATTTCCCTGTTGATTCAGCTGTTTTCTTCTTTCAACCCCAACCTTTCTAAATCTAAATCTCATTTTTATTTCTAAATTTCCTGTCAAATAGTTTCAAAGTTTAGAAAAGTCTTTTATAAACCATCCAATAAAATATTGGGTTGGTGAATTGAAAACTGCGGCCTTTTGTCATATGTGACAGTTTGAGCACTTTCACTTTGGAGCTAGGGCAGATCAAAAACTCGTACGCCGCCGGGACTCGAACCCGTGACCTTTCGCTTACCGGGCAATTGTGCTAGCTATTACACCATAACGCAGTTGATCTCCTTTCTCCAGAGGGCATTAACTAGATATTCATCATCAGGACTCACGACTAAATTGGTTCTATTGGGTTGGTGAATTGAAAACTGTCGGCTATTGTCATATGTGACAGTTTGAGCACTTTCTTCAAAAGAAACCCATTTTGGTGTCAATGGAAAAGTTGTAGAGAATCAAAAATCAAGCTTATATCCAAATTTTCAGAACAATTCAAAAATTGGTTTTCAAGAAATGCGAAATTTACGAATTTTCACAAAACTTGCATTTTAAGCGAAACTACTAAGTGTATCTTTTTGGAAATTTGGCTATAAGCCTAATCTTTGATTCTCTACAACTTTTCTATTGACACCAAAATGGGTTTCTTTTGAAGAAAGTGCTCAAATGCTCAAACTGGGACATCTCCAGTCCTCCATTTTCGAGTCTCACACTTGTCTCACACACTTGTACTGGGAGTTGCTGGATAGCAATACGACCGTTAATGTAATCAAATACAGTGAACAGTTGGAAAAGGTGAATGAATCCCTGAAGAAGAATAGGCCCTCCAAGTCAAAGATCGTTCTCCTCCACGACAACGCGCGCCCTCATGTTGCAAAACTGACTCGCTCTAAAATAAATAGCCTTGTTTGGGGACTTTTGGCGCATTCCCCATACAGTCCGGACCTCGCCCCTTTTGATTACTATTTATTCCGGATCATGAGTAATGAGCTTGCGGGAGAACACTTCGATTCAGAAGAAGCAGTCAAAAATTGGCTTTGAAAGTTTTTCGATTCAAAACCAAAATCCTACTACGAAAGAGGAATCAGCAAATTGCCTGTAGAATGGGCAGAAGTCGCCAATAATAATGGAAATTATTTGGAATGAATTCATGGTTTTATGTTGAATAAATTTTAGTTCAAAGTCCGGCAATTTTCAATTCACCAACCCAATATAAAAAATGATTATTGTGATCTTATTTTATCGCTATTCAAACGAATAAAGCATACCTTTTTACTGATTTCTTTTATACGTTTTCTCATTAGCTTTTTTTGTTTTTAATATTAAATTTTTAGATATGAATAGTTCGAGAATATGCTTATGTGTGAGCATTTTATCACTCACTCTAATCGCTGTGATTATTTTAATAATTTTGATTCGATTTCGATGGTTGATTAACAAGGAACACACAAAAATGTGAAAGATCAAGTGAGTTGAAATCAAACAAAAGTAAAGGATAGGTAAAAGAAAAATCGAATAAAATAGAAGTTTTCTAGAATTATCGTAAATATTGTAAGGGGGAGGAGTGAGAATTCGATCTGAAGGGAACAGGGTAATGGCAAGGGAAAAGGTTTTAAGCCTTAAAGTTCAGTAACTTGGAGAATCTAAGCTGTTGTATCATTCACTGTAAGCCTTACCGTAAATACTGTAGTACCCCACCGCCCTCGTACAGTCGCGTAGTCGCAAAAGTTTTTTAGTATTTCATTTTTTTCAAAGCACCCGTACTTTCAAAAAATGCGTCTTTGGTATCAAAAAATAGCCCTGAATTTCAGCTATTTTTTGATACCTAAGCGCGCATTGTAGCATAAACCAGTGTCGAGAAAAACTCATTCAAAGCTAGACTACGCAACGCTCCGCACCGTCATTACGGGGGATGGGGTACTATTACAGTATTTACGGTAGGCAATCTATTAATATGTGAAATATGGAATTGATTCACAATTTCTGTAGGTTTTGATTTGTTGTGAATCAAGTGGGGTTGATTCACAACAAATTAACCCACTTGATCAACCCACTTAAGCTTTAAAAGCACCGTTCATGGTGACTTTCTTCGTATCGAAACTCCTATCTTTTAAAAGACAACATAAGCTGTGAAAAGAATCGTGATAAACACAAGTGAATCATTTCACAATCTCCTTTCTGTTAGATAGGAAACAAGCAAAAGGAAATGGTATTCAACAAGAAAGGAAACAAGTGGGTTGATTCACAACCACTTAAGCTTTAAAAGCACCGTTCATGATGACTTTCTTCGTATCGAAACTTCTATCTTTATCTTATTTGCCTAATTTTCAAGCTTATTTATAGTTTCATCAATTAATCTAATAAACTAAAGAATCAGATTTAAGCAAAGTTTCTTCTAAAAGCAATCTTGAGCAATTTGAGTAATTCTTGGCCAATTATTTGAACTCTTTTTGAACATATTGCAAGTTACAAGAGCTAGAATGGATCTACTGGATGTGAAATTCGAAAGTAACCCAAGTATCATCAAGCAAGCTGGTAAAATAATAACAAAATTCTAGAAAAGCTCTTCAAAAGTTGCTCTTTGTGGCCACTGATGTCTAGAAGAGATCCCTTCTTCTCTACACTCTCAACAATCTCTTTTCTCTTCATCTTTTATCTTTCCCATGCTCGACTGATCCCTTTCAATTCATTCAACATTTCTAACTAACAAAACAAAGGTTTATTTCATGACTTTTCTTTTCTTTCTAGTAGAATTTTATTCCTTAGCCCTTCTCTAATTGTAAGCTATCTCAAAAACAACTTTTAACTCAATCCTTAAGTCAAAAATGTCTATGATATCAGAAAGTTATTATAATTTTATGGTTTTATCTCAAAAATAATATAATTTTGTTATTTTATAACAATTGTCATGAGTGAATTGAGAGCTAGAATCAAAAAAAGCATGTTAACGGACTGGTTTGCTGGTCGGTTCATTCAGATCTCGAGGCACAAGCTTCTACAGTCAATCCGAAGTTTTGCTGACCCAGTCTATTACAAAAGATAATAATTATCTTGTTAATAATAAGCTAATAAGCCTCTTGACGTAAATGAATCGACTTACGAGCTCTGTTCAATGCTTTTCTCAGAATCAAACAAAAGAAAGTCATAGTTTTAATGGTTAATGGAGATAGATAAATCCAAGACTTGAATATAGTCAAATAGTGCAGCAATATTCCTAATCCATTCTTCTATTGTTTTTTCACGGGTTTAATCAATTCATAGGTCTCATTATGTCTTTAACGTCAAGTACAAATAAATCTGAACAAACTCACAAAGAAAAAGAACACTTCAGTCATAAAAAAAAGTAAAGCAAAGCTACTCTTCATTCACATCTCGAGGCACAAGTTTCTACAGTCAATCCGAAGTTTTGCTGACCCAGTCTATTACAAAAGCTAATAATTATCGTGTTAATAATAAGCTAATAAGCCTCTTGACATAAATGGATCGACTTACGACCTCTGTTCAATGGTTGTCTCAGAATCAAACAAAAGAAAATCAGAGTTTCAAATGGTTAAAGAAGATAGATAAATCCAAGACTTGAATATAGCCAAATAGTGCAGAAATATTTCTAATTCATTCTTCTATTGTTTTTTCACGGGTTTAATCAATTCATAGGTCTCATTAGTGACGAATTGTTGGTTAAATTTCTGAAATTTCTTCAAATCACTTGCAAAAACAGAAGATTTTTATGGATGAAAAAGTGAATTCAATAATTTTGAAGCATTCTAAAAGCATGCTAAAAGCTAAAGTTAAAAGAAAACTTTTCCTAAAAGGAAACGTTTGGAAAAAAGGTTTTTGAACAGGCTTCAATATCTAGATATTACTAGAAGTCAATCAAATAGTGCTCTGTTCAATGCTTGTCTCAGAATTAAACACAGAGAAAATCAGAGTTTCAAATGGTTAAAGAAGATAGATAAATCCAAGACTTGAATATAGCCAAATAGTGCAGCAATATTCCTAATTCATTTTTCTATTGTTTTTTCACGGATTTAATCAATTCATAGGTCTCATTATGTCTTTAATGTCAAGTACAAATAAATCTGAATAAACTCACAAAGAAAAAGAACATTACAAAGTTTTTAGTCATAAAAAGAAGTAAAGCAAAGCTAGTCTTGAGAGATAAAACAAGAGAAGAGTAAAATGGAGTGGCCAAAAGTTTTGCTGTCGTTTATGCTCAATGAGGAGGTAATTGTTGGCTTGAAGACATAACGGGCAATAGAAGAAAATGAAGAAAAATGGAGAAAGAAGAGAATTTTTTTTGAAGATAAACATCATTTGTTTATAGGTGTTTGGCTATAGTGACGAATTGTTGGTTTAATTTTTGAAATTTCTTTAAATCACTTGCAAAAATAGAAGATTCTTATGGATGAAAAAGTGAATTCAATAATTTTGAAGCATTCTAAAAGCAAGCTAAAAGCTAAAGTTAAAAGGAAAAGTTGGGAAAAAGCTTTCTGAACAGGTTTCAATATCTAGATATTACTAGAAGTCAATCTTGAAGAAAGCTGCTTGGCAATCCCCAGAGAAAACGAAAAAACTGACCTTTCAAGCCCATCAAACGCCTCCACAACTGCTTCCAATCACCCAAAAACATCAAGGTAGACAAAAAAAAGATTAAAGTTTGATTAGAAGATCAAATCAAAGAATCAAAGAATGAAAATACTTTAAAATAATTAAAATTATAAAATAAAACTAAAATTTTAGTGTTTTTAAGTAGAGATTTGTTCAAAAGTTTCGTTCTAACGACAAATAAACTTGAAAAATCATTGATTAAATTATCAAAATTACACATAAAACCAAAAGATTATGTTTATTTTGGCTTTAAACTATCTGTCAAAGTCTTATGTATCATTTTACAAGAGAATCTTACAAGAGAATCTTCAAAAGAAGCTACTAGATTGTTCAGCTTGTAGATTCATAGCGAACAAATCAAAAACCTTTTAAAGACAAAGAAATCGATGTCTAGAATTAAAAGTAAAAAGAAATGTATAATATTTGATAGAAGTTTAAGGCTTTGCGTTTTTGTGGAAAGAGTTTTAAAGTGAAGTAAAGTAAAGTAAAGTAAAGTTTCAGGATAAACAATTCTATTTTAAACAATTGCATATTAAAGCTCTTAAAGCTCATTGATTAAATCATCAAATCATCAAATTTTAGTGTTTTTAAGTAGAGATTTGTTCAAAAGTTTCGTTCTAACGACAAAAAAACTTGAAAAATCATTGATTAAATCATAAAACTTACAAATAAAACCAAAAGATTATGTTTATTTTGGCATTAAACTATCTGTCAAAGTATTATGAATCATTTTACAAGAGAATCTTACAAGAGAATCTTCAAAAGAAGCTACTAGATTGTTCAGCTTGTAGAATCATAGCGAACAAATCAAAAACCTTTTAAAAACAAAGAAATCGACGTCTAGAATTAAAAGCAAAAAGAAAAAAGAAGCTTTTTAGATTATGTTGTTATTGAGAGAGATCTGTGTGGGTTTCTACTACGTTTTCCCTTCTTTTTTTCCTTTTCTTACCTCACCTCCGAATTTCCTCCGAAAATGAGCTTGGCTAGGCCGAGAAATGCGTTCCCCTTGGGGAGGTGACCAGTGAAAATATTTGAGAAAAGTTAGAGAAATTCTGGAAAAGGAAAACGGACTCAAATGAGATTCTCGGCTTTGCAATAGATGTTTGCTTGGTTTTCGTTGAGAAAAGGATATTCTTTATTCTTTTAAATATCTTGCAAAATGTATATAATACTTGATAGAAAGTTTAAGACTTTGAAAAGAGTTTTAAAGTAAAGTAAAGTAAAGAGAAAGAGATGAAAAGAGTTTTAAAGCAAAGTAAAGAGAAAGAGAAGAAAAGGGTTTTAAAGTAAAGTAAAGTAATGTTTCAGGATTAACATTTCTATTGAGTTGGTGAATTGAAACTGCCGGCTATTGTCATATGTGACAGTTTGAGCACTTTCTTCAAAAGAAACCCATTTTGGTGTCAATGGAAAAGTTGTAGAGAATCAAAAATCAAGCTTCTATCCAAATTTTCAGAACGATTCAAAAACTGGTTTTCAAGAAATGCCAAATTTACGAATTTTCACAAAACTTACATTTTAAGCGAAACTACTAAGTGTATCTTTTTGGAAATTTGGCTATAAGCCTAATTTTTGATTCTCTACAACTTTTCTATTGACACCAAAATGGGTTTCTTTTGAAGAAAGTGCTCAAACTGGGACATCCATTTTCTCCAGTCCTCCATTTTTGAGTCTCACACTTGTCTCACACACAAACCAAAATCCTACAACGAAAGAGGAATCAGCAAATTGCCTGTAGAATGGGCAGAAGTCGCCAATAATAATGGAAATTATTGGGAAAGAATTTATGGTTTTATGTTGGATAAATTTTAGTTCAAAGTCTTTTCGGCAATTTTCAATTCACCAACCCAATATTTTAAACAATTACATATTAAAGCTCTTAAAGCTCTTGATTTGTGAAATTAAAAGCAGAGATTTTATTTGAAGTGAATTTGAGATTAGAGTAGAGAATTCTTGACTCGTTTATTGTTTGAAGAGGTTAGTTCAACTGAAAAGCGAAAAACAACCATCAATTTTAAGAGAAAGTCGTTCTTTCAAAGGCGTGAAATGCGAATTTCTTTCTTCTATTCATCCTATTTTCTTTTCTTTCTTCAAGATGAAGTATGAAGATTCATTGACCAAGAAAACAAAAAAAAAGAACTCCAATTCAAACGAACTTCAATTTCTAGGTGAATAAGGAGAAGGGTTAGATCTTTTTCTTTAAATGGACAAAGCAATGGACAAGGAAATGGGTTGGAATGGGTACTTTTACTAATCCTTTCTGGAAAAAGCTTAAACTTTTTCAAAAACTTTAGTACACAATAGGGAAAACAGATTGAAAATGGACTTGTTGATAAGACGAAAAGGAGTTCTTTTTTTATCATCTCGGAGTCTCTCCATTCTTTTCTTTCCCACTTTCTCGGCTCTCTGGATCTCGTTTGCATAAATGTGTCGACCATCAATCACCATCGAAGTTGTGAATTCTTGTGAAGATACAGAGTGATCAAAAAGCTCCTGCACACTTGTAAATTCTGATAAAAATGCTAAAATACTTGGTAAAACACTTGCTAAAACAAATTCCATCTTTTATAGTATTTTGAAGCTGAAATACTGATCAAAAATTTCTAGCCTTTTCAAAGACTGCATTTGAGGTAAAACGCTCATCACACAAACACAGTTTCGCATGTTTTTCAAAGACATTTATAACCAGAGATTCTATTCTTTTAAAATAACAATTGACGTGTTAAAACAAAAATTTTGAAGGATTTTTCAATTGAAAACAAATTTACGGGTACTATTAGAGAGTATACGATGATATCTTGCAGAAGATTAGAGTATTGAGCTTCTGCGAAAACTTAGAAACCATAAAATAGTCATCAACTCAGCTAGGCGCGGTGCACTACTATTAGAGAGTATACGATGAGATCTTGTGGGGGATTAGAGTATTGAGCTTCTGCGAAAACTTAAAAACCGTAAAATAGTGATCAATTCGGCTCGTGCATGGAAAACACGGTACTTACAGAGTTTCTTCAAAGGCTATTTGCTAGTTTCTAAATCTCTAGTTTTTCTAGTTTCTAAATTTGCTAAATCTCGAGAACTGCTTATCAGAACCTATCGATGTGGGATCGGAAAATGTAGCTGACGATGAGATCTTGCAGGGGATTAGAGTATTGAGCTTCTGCGAAAACTTAGAAACCGTAAAATAGTCATCAACTCGGCTAGGAAAATACGGTAATTAACCCCAAAAATGTTTATATTAAAATATAAATCCTAGGTTCTCAAGCCTTGATATATCACAGGCTTTTCTTAGGTCAAATCCACTCAAATCCATTGCTTCAAAGCGCTTTTTGGTTGGTTCTAACTGGTAAATTCACTACCGACAAACATTTTTACCGTATTCTCTCTAGTAGTAGTGCACCGTGAGCGTTGCCTAAATTGCTCGAAATCTCGAAAACCGCTTATCAGAACCTATTGATGTGGGATCGGAAAATGTAGCTGACGATGAGATCTTGCAGGGGATTAGAGTATTGAGCTTCTGTGAAAACATAGAAACCGTAAAATAGTGATCAACTCAGCTAGGCGCGGTGCACTACTATTAGAGAAAATGTGGTATTTGAAAGAAATTTGAACTTTAGAAAGCAATGATAGCAATGATATTTTAATAAATTCATAGCTTCTTCAATTTCCATTTCTTTCTTTTCCCACTTTCTCTCACTTCTTCTTGTCAAACAGATCTTGTTTGCATAAATTTGTGCCAATCATCAATCACAATTTCTTTTCACTCTCAAAAAAGGTTAAAAGGAAATGACATTGAGGTGAAAAACATGATTTTCATAACATTTCATTGATTTCCCACTTTTTGGTAAATTTAATTCATTTTCAAGCATTATATCGGTATTAAATTAAGATTATACAAAATTTCTTTTAAATTCAATTGTTTCTCAGAAGACTTCCCCAAGACTTTTCTATAGAAAACACATTGAAAACTTTCACTCTCACTTTCTCAATCCTTTGCTTGCATTAAAATTCTAAAAGGAAAACATCTAAACCTTCTTTTTAAAATTTTTTTTTCGGCTAAACTCGAGGCTTTTGGCGACTAGGCGTGGCTCTTTTATCTTGCATCCCGAATCTGCTTTCTCTAAATCCTCTAGAGCTTTTTTTTGTAAATCGTGTGATTAAAGTTTGGAATGCCATTCCCGACAAGTTGCGTTTGATCTCCACCGTGTCTGAAAGGGCTACTTCGTTGCATTTTAAGTGACTTTGTCATCTCTTATCTCGTACATTTTTCATGTCGTTTTCGCACTTTATTTCTTTCTAAATAAAGTATTTACCGTATTTTCTCTAATAGTAGTGCACCGTGAGCGTTGCCTAAATTCCTCGAAATCTCGAAAGGCGCTTATCAGAACCGATTGATGTGGGGTCGAAAAATGTAGCTGACGATGAGATCTTGCAGAGGATTAGAGTATTGAGCTTCTGTGAAAACTTGGAAACCGTAAAATCGTCACCAACTCGACTCGCCGGGGTGCACTACTATTAGAGAGAATACGGTATGCAAAATTTCAGAAAAACCAGATAAAACTAGAGTTAGATCGCTAGATTGATTTCTGGATTTGCTCAGAAATACAGGGTGCGGCAGAATTATAGGTGCATGACATAAAGACGGAAAACGAGCCTTCGCTCTTGATTTTGCACTCGAATTTATGTTTTTGTTGTTATTTTATGATTGAATTTGTATTTGTAAATTATAATTTTTATAACTTTGAGTTTCAGGCTATGGTTCGCGCTTCTCCGCATCGACAATTGATCGTGGAACTTCATCGGAAGGGCGAATCGGCGACCGTGATCGGAAGAAAGTTGGGAGTGCATCGAAACGTTGTTAACCGAGCCATTCAACGCTACAACGAGTTGGGATCAATGTCTGATCGGCCGCGAGGAGGTGTTCGTCCATCTGTGGTGACGAAAGGCAACATCAAGAAGGTCAGGGATCGCCTGCGAAAGAAGCCCAATCAGTCCGCTCGAAGAATTGCCAAACATATGGGTGTATCCGATCGATCAATCCGTCAAATTATCAAGGACAAGCTCAAGTTCAAGCCCTACAAGAAGAACAAATCCGCTCTGCTTTCGGCAGACGCCAAATTGAAGAGAAGAGATCGATGTGAAAGCCTTCGTCTTCGTTTCAACGGAATCGACCACAGGAACATTTTGTTCACCGATGAGAAAATTTTTACGATTGAAGGAATTCTGAACAAGCAGAACGATCGAGTTTGGTCGAAAACTCAACCAAATGTTACCGTCGGTCCAGCGGCCACCCAGCTTCAGTCATGGTTTTGGCGGGTGACGGCTTCCGGCAAGACACCACTGATTTTGTGCCACAAGGAGTCAAAGTTAATGCGAACACGTACTTGGATATGCTAAAGAAAGAACTTGTTCCTGGGCTCAAAATCACTTCCAAAATCGCATCTGGACCTTCCAGCAAGATGGTGCTCCCGCTCACAAAGCCAAGATTGTTCAGGATTTCTGCAAAGCGACTTTTCCCGACTTCATTGCATTCAACGAGTGGCCCCCAAGCTCCCCAGACCTCAATCCATTGGATTTCTCGGTTTGGTCTGTTCTTGAAGCCGAGGCCTGTCAGAAACCTCACAAAAACCTCGAAAGTTTGAAGAAATTTCTCTTGAAAGCCTGGGAGGGTCTGGACGCCGCCTACTTGGTCGCCACGGTCGACGCCTTTCCCAAGCGACTCAAGTCTTGCATCGACGCCAAAGGAGGAAGATTCGAATATGATCAATAAAAGTTGTTAATTTAAGTTCAATAAATATGTTAAAACTGTTTTTGTGGCAAATTTTTCGTTTTTTGGTCATATTCCAATGGAACTTCTCTGCACCTATAATTCTGCCGCACCCTGTAGGTCTGGACTTAGATACTAGATAAACTAAACTACCGTATTTTCTCTAATAGTAGTGCACCCTGAGCTTTGCCTAAATTCCTCGAAATCTCGAGAACCGCTTATCAGAACCTATTGATGTGGGGTCGGAAAATGTAGCTGATGATGAGATCTTTCAGAAGATTAGAGTGTTGAGCTACTGCAAAAGCTTGGAAACCGTAAAATCGTCACCAACTCGGCTCGCCGGGGTGCACTACTATTAGAGAAAATGCGGTATATCTTTCTTTTTGTTCTCAATCTCTTTTCTTTTAATCCTATTGTTAGATTAGAGAGTTTTCTAGTTTTATTAGTTTTATTCTTTTATTCAAATTAAATCTAATATATTTCAATATCTCTTAATCTTTTCAGATTTTAAATGCTATGTTTCTTCAGTATATCTCTCTTTTTTATGGATTAATATTTATTACATTTGCTATAAAATCGAAAGTACATGAGGTGAAAACGATTGAGTCAGAAGGTAAGCCAACAATTTGAATTAAGCCTCATTTTCTCTTTAGATTTACAAATTGATGAACTCACTCAATTCTCAAATCCCGAGTCTTTTTATTATGATTTCAATGAGGAAAATGAGAAGGATAAAAGTCATGAAGTTCGTTTTTTTTTCAATGAAATTTAATATCTTTTTGGTTTAGAAACTTTACGATGAGATTTTATCGACACCATTTTTTCCGCCTTTAGATGAAGAGGTTAACAAAAGCATTCAAATTTAATCAACAATTATATATGTCGTAGCCGATTATGAATGAGTGGGCCTAGGAGCGTCTAACCATCAAGTATTTAGTTTCATTCAACGCAGAATCATTAATAATTATGTTAAATTTTTTAAATTAGAAAGATTGGATAAAAAGAAAAAAAATTATGGGACTTCAAAGTTGAACAAACAGTTTTTTTGCTCTAATTTTTTTTCTTTTTATCAAATCTTGCTAATTTTAAAAATTTAACATAATTATTAATGATTCTGCGTTGAATGATACTAAATACTTGATGGTTGGACGCTCCTAGACCCACTCATTCATAATCGGCTACGGGGATCCGGGCCGATTTTGAATGAAACATTGTAGCGCCGGCAATTTTTAACCTAAACTCACAAATTTGGTACCAATCGACGCAGAATTTAATTCGCTACAAGATGATATAATATTGTCCTCGATTTGATTTGCCAAAAAATTTCATTCATAATCGGCTACGACATATATAAAATTTTAGATTTCGCTCGAAAACTTTGGACAAAAGCAACTTGTTGAGGAGTGAGTTTGAAAGGCTAAGATTGATTCGTGAAAAGCCTTGGTCTTTTGTTTCTCTACAGTATCTTGAAACTGATCAGTTTTCAAATTTAGCACTTGTTCTTAAAGAGATTTAATCAATCATCAGCTTTCAAATTCAGCTGTTTTTCTTAAAGAAATTCAATCTATTATCAGTTTTAGTATACTGTGATACTTTGACTTTATATTATTTTAAAATCTGCTTGGTTTAAACATTAAGCAATGTTGATTTAGAACTGTTACAAACGATCCACTTCCCTGGAGAACTACAAAGAAATTTCTGAGGCCTGGCGTGATTTTGGAGGATTACGATATTGAAACTGAAAATAATTTGATTGGATTGAATGATACAAAAGAAAAGACAACAAAACTGATGGCAACAACAAGTACGAGAGCCACAACACCCACTTTCCAGCCAAGAAAGTTGACAAGAACAACAAGAACAAGAACAACAACAACAACAATGCCTACAACAACAACAATGCCTACAACAACATCAACAACATCAACAACAACAACTTCAACAACAATGCCTACAACAACAACAACATCAACAACAACAACAACAACAACAACAACTTCAGCAACAATTTTATCATTACTTAAATCTTCAAAATCTTTAGCTGAAGAGGAAGAAGATGTAGCACCAGAATTTACTCAAGAAACTACTCAAAAAGAAAACTCAACTATCACACGAGAAATCCTATCAACTAAACCCCAAACAACAAGCCCAAACGTGATTTTCTCGAGAATAATCATACCAAAGTTCAAAGCAAAACAAATTCAAGTAAATTGAGTTTTAAATCTTTTTGATACAACTTTTAGAGCACAATTATTGACCAAACTTCAACCAGTGAACCATTTGAATTTCTGCCAAACTTTGATGCCTTCCTAAATCAAAATACTGAAGTTTTAATACTGCAAAAGATAAATTAATTGATTTAGATCAAGCCAACTATTACTGACGTCACTAAAAAGCTAAATCCCACACTCAAAAATGAAAGTTTAATGTTTGAGCTGAAGTCAACAACTCCTCTGACTTTTCAGTCGACTTTTGAGGCTTGTTTTAGTTTTTGTTTTAGATTTTTTTTTCTTGTTTAGACTACAACTATTCCTGAAGTTTTGAATACGATTGAATCTTTTGAACCCTTTATACTTGAGGATTTGGTTGAGGACTTTGAGCCAATCAACTCAATGGAAATCACCACTGAAACGGTTTGAGAACTTGAATCTGACAAGATAATGATTTAGAGATCAAAAAACACCCAAAAAACACCAAAATTTTCAGCCAACCACTACTACAACAGCCAAAACTACTACAACCACTGTGCGACAAACGCCTTTTACGACAACTGAAGCGGTTGGTGGAAACTGTTTGTCGGAAATTTGTCGAAAATTTAGCTGACTACCACTACAAGCCCAGAATTAACTACAACACTTTCCACCACAACCACTCAGAAAGTAACCACAACAAGTACAACGACTACAACGACGACAACGACAACGACGACAACGACTACAACGACTACAACGACTACAACGACTACAACTACTACAACGACGACGACTACAACGACTACAACGACTACAACTACTACAACGACGACGACTACAACGACAACGACCACAACGGTTTGTTGTTCTCATTATTTGATAGCTTTTTATCTATTCAAACTTTTGCAAAAGTAAAAGTTTCTTTAGCAATCTACAACAATACTGACGACTCAACCATCAACCACAAAAAGAAGACGGTTCAGAACGAGAACGAGAAGCACTCTTGGATCTACAACTACGGTAATTTGTAGTTGATTAAATGAAGAAAACATTCTAGATACCAATCTCTACTATTGTTCCAAGATTTTTCTTGTTCACCTCAAAAAGGAGCTTCTTCACAACTAGTCCAACTATTGTGCGTTTAAATCTGACATTTACTGGAGCTCATGTTTACATTAGTTTGATCTAATATGGCTTCTTTAGATCTTTAGATCTCTTTTAGATCCATACAACTGATCCTTTAGATTCCTACAATTGATCCTTTAGATCCCTACAACTGATCCTTTAGATCCCTACAACTGATCCTTACAACTGATCCTTTAAGTCCCTACAACTGATCCTTTAGATCCCTACAACTCCAACACCTACAACAAAGTCCATTGAGCTTTTCACTACAAGAACAAGAAGAACGAGACGTTTTTCAATCAGAAGACGGATCACGAGAACTACAAGCACAATCACGACAACGACAACAATCCCAACAACACCTAAACCTGTCACAGTTATGATGAAAGAAAAATTTAGCGATTTTACCAGGTATTTTAAGTTTTATCGTCTAATATCAGTTTTAAGTTCTCGTCTAATTATTGTTTAGACAAATTCAAGAAACAACCACTCCGACTCCCACTCGTTCAAGAGTTTTCAGCTTTCAAACTCGGGTAAACTAAACGTGTAGAACTAATAGCTAAAGACTAAATAACTAAATAACTAAATAATTAAATTAATATTATGTAACTTATTCAGTCAACTACAAGACCTCAAAATGAGAAAACAAAAGTAATACTGAAACCATTGCTTCTTGCACATCCAATGTTCCCACATAAAGGTAAGCTTTATTAGCTTTATTTATTATAAAGTTTAAATTTTATTCACCATTTTCCAACATTCAACAGGTCCAACATTCAACTGTCCAATTCTGAATCCATTGCTCGATGGAGAGGCCTCATTGAGTAATGATGATTCTTGTGAACTCTTGTTACCAGGTTTTAGCAAGGATAATTCGTGCAGGTATTTAGTGAATTCGAAAATTAATGAGTATTTAAATAATTTTAGAATTACTTTAGAGATTTTTTAGTCAAACAAGTTTTGAAAAAAAGCCGTAAACCTTCAGTTAGCTTACAATATTGAATTAAAAATTTAACGGGGTAGGCTAATTTCCGCAACAGGGGACTCGCCATAACTTTCTTCTAATTCGGCCAATCTTTATGATTTTGGTTTCATTTTGTTGCACTTATTGAGATCTACAAAATGAAACCAAAATCATAAAGATTGGCCCAATTAGAAGAAAGTTATGGTGAGTTGCGCAAACGACCCTGTTGCGCAAATGATCCTGTTGCGCAAAAAAAGTTGCGGAAACTAACCTACCCACATTTAACAAAAGAATTTAGATTTCAATTTCTATACAATCCTTATTTTTAAATCTTTTAGATGTACATATGATGTAAAAGCTCGAGATTTAAATGGTTGTGCGACTGGATTTCTCTTCACGTGTAAACCATGGAATCGAAAACGGAAACGATTGATCTGAGAAGTGATTTACATATTTTAATTGTAAATTTTGCGGTCTTATTAAAATAAATATCGATATGTTATGTTCGTTATTGAATCGATTCAACGTTCGGATTCATTTTCATTTTCTCATTTTCTCTTTTTCATTTTCATTGAGGATTCATTTTCTCTCAAAAATAAGCATTGATTTGCACACACATTTTGAGAGAGTCCAATAATCTCAAAATCTTTAAATTACCTGTAGATGATCTTGATCTTGAAGCTCTAGTGGATCCTTGACGTTATCTGTGTTACCCATTACATGCATTATATCGTGTTGCTTTTTATCGGCCCCTTTCGTGTTATATGTTTAGAGAGATAAGGAACCAAATTTGTAGAGATAAGGAACCAAATTTAGAGAGATCAGGAACCAAATTTAGAGAGATAAGGAACCAAATTTGTAGAGATAAGGAACCAAATTTGTAGAGATAAGGAACCAAATTTGTAGAGATAAGGAATCAAATTTGTAGAGATAAGGAATCAAATTTGTAGAGATAATGAACCAAATTTGTAGAGATCAGGAACCAAATTTAGAGAGATAAGGAACCAAATTTGTAGAGGCCAAATTCATGTGTTTTAATCTTAAATCTAGCGAACTTTATCTCAGGTCATGAATAAAGTATCTATATCTACACAATTTCATAAATTTTCCAATCCTCTCGCTTTCAATTTTTTTTACGTTTAAATCCTCTTCTATAAATTCTAAAAACAAAATGCGAATGTGTAAAATGTTATTTCATTTATTTACACTTACATTTATTTATTTAAAATATTTCTATCCTTTAGCTGGTGGCTTTGGATTGTTCGCTTTTGATTCCGACTCAAATTGCACGATGATAAGGAAATAAGTGAAAATCGCGGAAATTAGCTAAACTTTTTGATTAGAATCGAATTACAATAACTTTTGTGGTTACCGTTAGCAAGATTTTCCTCGTCATTACGAAGAAATTTCCAGCTGTTAACTGGATGCGCGATGTGTGCATTTGAATAGAAAGGAATTGCATTTGAGACTATAAATTTGCGTTTAAAAGTTGATAATTGCATTTCTCTCACCATCACTAACAGATCTCGATCTTCGCAAAGAGTTTCATGATACATACGGAAACAAGAGCTCAAAATCTTCTCACCCTAAATTATTTGGAATGCTTTGCTTGGCATTGGCTTGATTTTTCTATTTATTAAGTATTAATAAATAGAAAAAGCAAGCCATTTCTCTTAATATCTTAATATTCTATTTATTAAGTATTAATAAATAGAATATTAAGATTAAGATAAGCTTTGCCAGTTGGCAATGCTTATCTTATTAAGCTTTTTTGTTAAATGAAATGGATTCTTTTCTGGATCTAGTGCCTTTATAATGGTTCTCTCGCGGCTCTCAAACATGGCCTGATCGTATAGTGGATAAAACGTTGGCATACAAAACGAGCGCTGCTTATTCTCCTCGAGTTTGATTCCATTTTAGTAAAACTTTTGTTTTGCGTTTTGATATTTTAACACCTCAATTTTATCTGAACATTACAAATAGTTTTAGGGCCAATTGTAAGCTGATCTGTAAGCTGATCTGTAAGCTGATCTGTAAGCTGATCTGTAAGTTGTAAGAGACGAAATCTGACCGTTTTCTAGTAAGCCTTACTACTAGCCTAGTCAGAAGCCAAGCTAAACCTGATTTCGGGACGAACTCTGACCATTAACCTTTACCTTAAAGATCTAGTAAAGCAGATATCATTTTCTATCTCATATACTAACCTCCTCTTGAACCATAAAGGCAGGAATGCTGAAGAAAAGCAGTACAGTGATTGTGTTGAACACCCACATTAATAAAGAGACTGTTTCAGTCGTATCACTCAACTAAAGTATCAAAAATATTGTTAAACTTTAAAAGAATTAACAAAACTTACATGTGAATTCTTTAACAAAATGTAACTGAGAAAACAAATCATCGGAATGCAACAACCATATGTGAAAAAAATTGCAAATGAGAAATTTTCCTCGATTAATGCTTTAGCGTTGTACAACTCCTGAATTGCTAGTATTATTGTTACCATGTAAGCTCAATTTTCAAACCTGATAATGAATTTGTACGTCATGGATTTGTTTCAACGATTGCTCAGTGGTTGGACATCTGGAAATCTTTGGTAATCAAAGTTCAAAGAATTCGAAAGTAAGCCTTAGAAAAGACTGAACTTGATAACTGACTAATCATTAGTGTTAGGTTTATTCTTTAATTTTGTTCAAATAAATGTTCCCCAACTATTGATTTTGATGAAATATCCAATAGAAAATAAAAGAAAACAAAATTAAACATGGAAATACTTGAATAAACAAAAAAAGCAAAAGAATATGGTGGAAAAGGAATTGAACCAGGTATAGCTGGCTCTAGACACAAGCCTCTTATCCATTAGACTACCAAGGGACCCGTTTTGCAAATCTCTAGTAAGGCTTTATTCTTTGTTCCCGTTTTTTTCTTTCTTCTTTCTTTCCTTCCTTTTCTTTTTTTCAACTCACTCTTCGTGAACGGGTAACATCTCAGCGCAAAGTCGGCGAATGCTTGAACACAAAATGAGGCACAACTGACTGAATAATGAGGCCAACATCAGAATTGAGCTCTGAAAAGGAATTGATTTGATTAATGAAATGAATTATTCAATATATTACTTGACGTTTTGTCTACTGAAGTGATTGATTCAATACTGATGTTTCCTCCAGCCAATAGTTAGATAAGCCGGTTCTTTTATGGGGCTAGGAATACCAAACATGGTCGGCGTTGGGATTCGAATCCGGGACCTTTTGCTGCTTCTCGCTTATCGGTCGAACCCTCTACCAATGAGCTACCCCACACGTATCCCGTTGCCGCTAGAGTAGGGCCTTATGCTTTACTCAATGAGCCTTTAACATGATAGGTTTTATAACCATTTCTAACTTCAAAAAAATATGAAATCAAGCCATTAATACTTACTTGAGTCACGAAAATTATATAAGTCTCCATAATGATGAAGGGTAAATCGTTGGTGATGAGTGGAGGTGATTGGGGTAATTCGAGAACTCCAGTTTTGGTGACTGAAATGAAAATAGTAATAGAAAGATGAAAGTCAATTACAAAAATGCATCGTTGCCATTATTGATGAGAAAACACCAGACAAGATCACCAAGGCTTTATTGATATTTAGCAAGTGAGCATCCTCTTCTTTTGCTTTTCCCTTCCCGATTCCTTGGTCTAAAACCTAAAATTTTCAAGTTCAGTATGTACTTAACTTTTAAATCTAAAATTGTTGGTTGAACGATTAAAAATAAGAGCTTAAGGAAAAGCTGCACTTATTTTTTTTACGAGGAATTTCTTGGAGTTGATTTTTAAATGATAGAACAAAGTGAATTGGTGGATTTGTTTTGGAAAAATTTCATTTCAAATCTTTCTTGACTTTCTTGCCTAATAGAATGCCTTCATTTTCTCCTTTTAAATCATAAATCAACAATTTTATACTTAAACATCAAACATTTCCTTCATTAACTAACTTCATAAACTCTTCGTCGCCTTTGTTGAAATAGAAGTAGCATGAAAGCCGCCGAACAACCACTAAACAAATGGATAAATTTTAATTTCAAAAAACTATTCTAGAAAACCTTTAGCTAATCAATAGGCACAGAAATTTCTATTCTTAAAATTGCGATTACCTGAACATGAAAAGACAATGGCAAAGCGTCATCACAACCGAGGGATCAAACATTGCATCCTGGAAAATATTTTGATAAAATCTCTTTTTAAAGTTGTCCACTTTAAGTGCGATTTCTTTTTGCTGAGCTCCTCGATCACCGATTTGAGTGAACTTTCGTAACGTTGAGGCTATCTGGAATGAATTTTAAGTGTTTGGCTGGCTTTTCAGTTTTTAAGTTTAATCCTTGAATATGTCAGCTTGTTTTGGCTTGTAGAATTTGGAATCCATAGCGAAAATCCAGTCACATTTAAGGGAAAAATTGTTCTCAAAAAGTTGAGCATAGTGGCGCCAAAAAGAGGAAAAGAGTGTCAAATGGGAAGCCTTCTATACCGAAGCGGTTTGCCAGATGGAAAGCGATTACGCGGCCGTAGAAAGAACAGCTTGTTGGTCATTTACATAGAGATTTTTCTTTGTTTTCTGGATGGTACAAAAAGATATTGCTGTAAATTTGTACCCGGGGGTTTTCGGAGTCGGAGAATCGATTGACACACTCATTTTCTATATCTTTAACTTATCTACTGTCTATTTACAGCAAGCTCTTAGAAAATACAAGAAGTTGCCAAGTTTTCTGTTTTGTAAGCTCTTACCAAGAGTAAAAACACGGCCACATTGTAGAGCTTGTGAAAAATCGAATGATTTAAGCTGAAGGTATGATCCAATCCAAGGGCGCTCATATAAACGAATAGAGGTTTCAAGAGTTCTTGTGTGTAGGTATTCGAGAAGTCAATTGATTCCCTTTTATCGAAGAGTTGACCTAAAAGTTGAGCCTTTAGAAAAAGAAATAATGACAAACCAGCTGTTTCACTCAACCATTTCATTGGTCCAAATAGATACGCCCCGTTTTGTTTCTTTGCTGTTTCAAGGCCACTCTCTACCTAAAGAAAATGAGGATAATATTGAGAAACTAAATGCTTTCTTTAAAAAGAATATGGATTTATATGAATAGGCAATTTTTCAGTTATTTAATCCTTAATTTCATATAACATTTTGCCAGATAATTAGTCTACAAATGGTAAGAAGACAGGCAAACTTTAAAGATTCAAGTAGCTGCAAAAACTTTGTAATCTTATCTTATCTCTTATATCAAAAACTTATTGAATACTTATTAAATACTTATTCGATTTAAATAATTTTATGTACCAAAAATCAAAACCAACCGACGCCGAATACGCAGAGCAATTCGATCGCGACTTTGACCGTGATCGTTCTGATGTGAATGAGCTAACTGATTCCCTTCTTGACTCATTCATATCAACATCGAGATTCATTTCTAATTCTAAATCCTATCTTTATATTCAAAACAATAAAATACTTGGTATTGGGGATTTATTTCTTGCTTCCAAATCGAAAGGAGTCGATGGAGTGACCAAAATGGTGGGCTCCATTTGGGAAGCTTACAATAAAAGTAGATAAATCTAATGGATAATAAAGTTAAAATAATTTAATAGTTAGGCCTAGACTTTTTCTAGATAATTCTTGGCAAATCCCGAAAAAATCAAGAAACTCGATGGCTTTGGCAATGGTAGCTCCGATTTCTTGAGGCCTTTTTGAGGTCTTTTTGAAGTCTTTTCCCTTTCCCCTCCCAATTTTTATTTTGTTCCCCAATCCCTTTTGCATAAACTTTTTCCATTTTTCCCCTTTTCTCTCAAAGTATTCACTTTGGTTGATTAACAAACAATGAAATTTGAGGCCAAAGGCCACAAGGTTTCCTTTAATTATCAGCTGTTTTAAGGGGATTTTAGGCTGACTAAAAGTTTTAAAAAGCTATGGTAGATAGTCAATAATTTATTTACTTTATAGAATTTTCGGCAGTTTTGTTTTATGCATAGCAGTGAAAGAAAGCAAAATTCTAGAAAATTCCGCAAAAATCAATTGAAAAAAACTAATGAAGCCCTTCATTTGTATACGTTTGAATGAGGGAAATTGAGAAAAAAATGGGAGAAGTCGAAAAATGCAATAAAAGAAATGGAATATGTTTCCCGGGAAATTCACCTGTTTTGCTGACTTACTGAGTCTAAAGATCCAATCTTTATGGGCCAGAAAATACAGCCTCTGAAGAAATAAAATTTCGAAACTCACCCTGAAAGTCCCATTTCCTCAACGTTGTTGAGGGCTCGTTTCGGACGAGGACCATTGATTAACTAAAAAAGATTTTGTGAACAGGAAACAATCAAAAACAGTTTCAAAATCGTAAAAACTAGCATAGGCATTCAATTATGTATTGGTAAAGGGTAATGAATGCAATTTTGACAATAAAATCGTATTGAAAAAGCATTCGAAATGTTAGCCATCATTTAACCATACCCAATACCTTTTTACCCACCAATCCTTTTTCTAAAATAATTAGACGCAAAACTCAAGAAGATCGCGCGGATTTGGCTTGGGTAGATTTTATGCGTTTTAGCTGAAAGAGAATTGGTTAAGCTAAGTTTATACGGCACGCACAAAAAGATTCGAAGACAATGGAGTAGAAGGGAGCCGCGAAAAGCGGAAAGCAGCGGAAAGGCTATTGATCTGAGGGTCGCTGGTTCGATTTCCACCGGTGACAATATTTTTCAAAAATTTTTTGCTAAGATTCTGAAAATGCGTGTCTAGGGGTTACTTTTTGACGCTGATCACGAAACACATGTTTTTAGCCTAGGTTTCTGCACGGAAAACTAACGAAACGTGAAAACAGCCATTTTTTGGCTCTGCCGCCCTTTACTAAAATATCTGTAAAAACTTTTAGAAAAGAGATATCTCAAAACGGTTTTTACCAATCGATCCGTCTTGAATTCAGCTTTAGCATGAGCTATAAAACGTCAAAATTGGACAAATTTAAGGTACTCTCCCAAAAAATCGGAAAGAACTTTTCCACCGACCCAATAAGAGAAAAATTACAATAAACTTTTTCTGTCGTGAGCGGCCAACTGTAATAGATTGTACGAAACGGTAAGAAAAAAAGCCGGACAACATTCACGATCACGAAATGCCGAAAAATGAAAAGAATGGCAAAAGGGGAATTTTGTGCGGGGTACGGTAGCGTATTCATGCTTTAGAAAGCGCGTCACGCCACTTTCGCGCCAGTCCCTTTAAACCGTACCTAAATAGAATTCTAATTGAAAAGCTCTTTCTAGAGCAAGACTACAGGACTCATTACAGTAGCCAGATTAAGAAATATACAATACAAATTATTACAGTATCTACTACAGGACTAAGAAGTACAGGGTGCGTCATAATTATTGCAACAAGATACTCAGGGCATTGCACACCAAGAAGTTTCACTGGAAGAAGATTTTTAAACAGAAATAGCTTTATTTAACAGTAACAAATAAGGAAACAAGAGATCATTCGATATGACCGCCTTTTGCCTTGATAACAGCCCTTAATCGGTTCGGATATGCCTCCACTGCGGCCCGAATGTCACCTTGAGGAGTCGCCTTCCATCCTTTGGTCAAAGACTTCTTCAAGGTCAAAGAGCAGACATTAGCCTCTAAGATTGCCCAAATGGAAAAGTCCATCACATTGAGATCCGGTGAGTTTGGAAGCCATTCATCCTTGGTGATCACTGAGGGAAAGTTGGCCACACACCAGTCCTGAACCGTCTTCTTCTTGTGAGCGGGAGGCAATTAGGCAAGAATAAAGAAGATAGAACGCAACACAACAAAAAAGGAGGCAAAAAAAATAAGAAAGCTGTTTGGAAAACGGCCTTTGAACTCTTGTTGCAATAATTATGACGCAACCCTGTATTAAGAAAAAAATTTTAAACCTTCAACGAATAACGATGAAATTCTATTGTTTAACCTAGTTCTTTTTGCTCATATTATTCTTTTAGTCATTGTTCGCTTTGGGGCATAAAATCTAGATAAACATTGGTGAATTGGGGGATTGTTTGTGATGAATAATTAGAGGTTGATCGGGTTGACAAACGGAAAGAAAAGGGATGCATTTGTTTTAGGATCACACCTTTGCACCCCCATCATCAATGCACCAATTTTGACCCTTGCATATTGAATATTCAAATTTCCTTTTCTTCTAAACACAATTTTTGTTTAAGAGACTTTAAGACAACTTTTTCTAAGTTCTTTTAAGTTTTTTTTCCAAAGATTCATAGCTTTTACGTTTTCTATTGCTTTTAAACATTATCAGAG
Organism: Mesorhabditis belari; assembly: GCA_958450365.1. Taxonomy (NCBI): domain Eukaryota; kingdom Metazoa; phylum Nematoda; class Chromadorea; order Rhabditida; family Rhabditidae; genus Mesorhabditis; species Mesorhabditis belari. Next base: position 3,277,471 of record CAUEEP010000736.1, read on the forward strand.
ATTCAGATTTATTTTTTCTTTCTTTATATTTTCTTTCTTTCATTTTCCTTCTTTCTTTCTTCTTTTTTCCTTAGGGTACAAGATAGCTCAGTGGTTAGAGCAATTGGCTAAAGCAAGCTCACATAGCTCGAGGGTTCAATCCCCTCTGCAGAAACTTTTTCTTTCCAATTCCTTTACTTTATTTTAAAATATTATCAGAGATTTATATTTGAAATAAAAAGTACAAAATTTATTAGCATTTTTAGCAAGTTTTATGTAAAGTTTCTTATACTTTAACTCTAACAAAGTATTGTTCGAAATTCTCGTTAAAAAAACTGAAATCTCGTGGATAGTTTAGGTATTGTTTCAATGTTTTTAATTTTTAATGACAATCTTCTCTAGCCAGAACATTATAATAGATGATCAAAATTAGTATCAGTATTAGACGTAAGCCTACTAAAGCCATTATAATAGATGATCAAAATTAGTATCACTATTAGCCGTAAGCCTACTACAGCCATTATAATAGATGATCAAAATTAGTATCACTATTAGACGTAAGCCTACTAAAGCCTGCAGGGAGTTGATGTGTCAATAGAAAAAAATGGGTCTCTTTCTCGTGGAAAACGTTTGATAGCACTCGTCTCAATGAAAGTGTGGAGACTCTTTGCACGATGAATTCAAGGGAAATGGGTGAGTGAAAAAAAAGAAAAGAAACGAAAAGAGATCATCACAATCAACTCCTTTCCCTTTCCTTTCCAATCACCTTTTTCAGCCCTCCAGGTCCTCCATCAACCGAAACAAAGACACACAAGCAACCAAAACCCCATCAACTGTATCGTTTTTTGTTTTTCATCAATACTAGAACAGTTTTGCAAGTTAAACTTGATTTAGCATGTTTATTAAAGACTTTTCTATCTCTTTAACTATTAAATAACAATTCATTTTCTTTTCATCTTTTGCGTTTTCTCATTTGTTTAATTCTTGAGATCTTATTTTCAGCTTCATCATGCGTTTTCGACTTTCCCTTTTATTATTGAAGTTTCATCTATTGTTAGCTTATGAGTTTAAAGGTAAGCTTTACATTAAACTAGATTTTTCTAAACTTTTTATAGAGAGCTGCTTGGATGGATCAGAGCCAGAAAAAGACTCAAAGAATCACGCTTTATGGTGTACAATGGATAGTGAATGCTCAAATGGAAGAAAATGTCAACCAACCGGGCAAACACATTTTGGGACTTCGGTTGGATATTGCTGTCTAACAAAAGGTATCAAAAGCACCTTCGTTTCTCCTTCACTTAAAACTTTTTCAGCCCAGCGTTGCTCACTTCAAATCAATCCCGGCTACGGTGATTGCTTTAAGCCATCGGTGCAACGATTTTACTTTGATCCAATCGAGCTTCGATGTAAATCTTTTATGTTTGTCGATTGTGTCGGTGGGAATGATAATCGATTTGAGACGCTACAAGAATGTCAACGATTTTGTGAGAATACAGGTCGATTTTGCAAAACAATACATATTCCCACGAAGAACCAATAATCTAGCTAACGAGATTGAATCCTTGATCTCCCGACTAAGATACAGAGCTCTTAGCCAGCTCTTAGCCAGCTCTTAGCCAGCTCTTAGCCAGCTCTTAGCCAATTTATAACGACATAAATTCGCGAGTAAGATTTTGCTATTTCTTTCAGCATGCAATGACGGGGAGACAGTTCAAATGGTCCAGGGAAATGTGAAAGTTTGCAATGTCGAGGCTCAAGATTGCCCAAATGGTTTCCATTGTGCTTATGATGTTCTCTTCCGGAAACATGTCTGCTGTGGACATCCAAAAAGAGGTTAAAATTTGAGTTTGATCAATTACAAGAATTCTATTCAAATTACAAGGTGACCCACAATCATAGCGAGTAACAAAATTCCATAAATGAGTAGCGTGCCGAGCGACACTCGGCTCTCAACTTCTAAAGGCCATATAAAAAAGTTGAAAGCTTGAATCGATTAGATAATGGGCACCGTTCTAGGAGATATACTCAAGATTTACTTCTAGAAAAATCAGAATAATTGACCGAATTTTGGCCAATCTAGGCCCTCTAAAGTGTGGGGCAATAATTGTCTATTCACCCTGTATTCTTGGTCACCTTTGAAATCCTACAACGCCAACTATTTCAGAAACTTGCCCATCCGGTCATCTTGCTTATCTTGAGCCAGGATCACAGACTGTTCGAACTTGCCAACCGACAACCGTGTCAGACAATTGCCCATCGGATTTCTTTTGTGTCAGTCAAGGACCAATTGGCTACTGTTGTACACCGGAAAAAGGTTTTCCCTGTAATAATCCATTTAAAATTCAAGTTCAGATGTTTGTCCACTTGGACAAAAAGCGTATCTTCATCCAGTTTCCGGGAAATCTTTAAAGTGCGATCCTTTACTTTCTCCTAGTACTTGCCCGACGAAGCATTATTGCGTAGCTACCGTGCCTGGGGCTCGATGGGGTGCTTGCTGTGATGAAAAGTTGACACGTAAGCTCAAAAGGCTGGAAATTTATCAAGATTTCTATGAAACCTATCAGAAAACTTGGAACTTATACAAAATTATTTAGCCACTTGCCCGGAAAACACAAAACCCTATTTGGACTCGATTTCTCAGCAACCGGTCATATGTACCGTTGGAGTTACCTCGTGCAAGTAAGGAACTTAAAAAAGAGCCATTGTCTCAGTCATAATCTTGACTCTGTGTCTAATATGTATTATAAATGTTACATCAGGATCCGATTCTGACGGCAGGATCGGGTTCTGACGACAGGAACGGATTCTGACGACGATGACAGGATCGGATCCTGACGACAGAATCCGATTCTGACGACAGGAACGGCTTCTGATGAAAGGATCGGATTCTGATGACAGGATCGGATCCTGATGGGAGGATCGGATCCAGATAACAGAATCCGTTTCTGATGACAGGATCAGATTCTGTTGGGAGGATCGGAATCCGATGACAGAAACCGATTCTGACAACAGGAACGGCTTCTGATGAAAGGATCGGATTCTGATGACAGGATCGGATCCTGGTGGAAGGCTCGGATCTGATGACAGGATCGGATTCTGTTGGGAGGATCGGAATCAGATGACAGAAACGATTCTGATGACAGGAACGGATTCTGATTCAGAATCCGTTTCTGTCTTAACATTTATACTTTTCAGTGATGGTTATCTCTGCCAAGGCCTTCATCCATCTGATCTCATCGGCTTCTGTTGCACGTTTGCGCCAAAATTCACTCAACAAATCCTCACTGAGATGCAAACGCATCAAATCTCGAGAAACAGCACCGAAGCTTTGGAAACTACAACACCAAAACCAACTACAACAAAGTCGCGAGCAAAGAACCCGATTTTTTTGAGTCAACACGAATCAGTTCACACTCTTAGAAATTCTATGGAGAATTCGGTGTTTGAGGAAGAGATTCCAATGAAAAGGATTATAGGTGATTAGAATTTTATTTAAATTTTAACTTTTTTAAGATCTACAAAAGGAAATCGATGCCGAGACGAGCAGGGAAACGAAACCATCGTTTCCAATAGTCAGTGCAACTGTGAGACCACAACATGTGCATCAGGTATCAAGTTTCCTAATGCCAGTGTTGTAGTATTTAAACTGTAAGTTCAAGTACAATTATTGGACTATTGGAAACGAAACCATCGTTTCCAATAGTCAGTGCAGCTTTGAGACCACAACATGTGCATCAGGTATAAAGTTTCCTAATGTCAATGTTGTAGTATTTAAACTGTAAGTTCAAGTACAATTTGTCAACAAAATTATGATCTTCAGTCAACTATAGGAATTCGGCTTTGAGATTTGAAAGCAATGCAACAGAAAACTGACCTTGAGACTTAATAAAACCTTAAAGTTAAAGCATTTTGCTTGTAACTAGGTTTCAATTTTCTTAACTATTTCAGCTAAAGGTATTCTTAACTATAATCTTTATAATCTAAACTATTTCAGCCCTTCAAATACCTTGAATGCCCCGGTGACTCTCTTCCCGTTTTCTATCCAGGCACCCAGCTTTTAATGGAATGTTCCCCGACAATTAATAGAGGATTCGAATGTCCAGGTAGGTTGAAAAAGTATTTTATTACTTTATTATTAAAGCCAGTGACTGATTTTTAAGTAAAACAGTTCTAAAGTAAAGTAAAAGTCTCGTCTTTGATAGCCTTTGATAGCAAAGACGCTGATAGCTCAGTGTTAGAGAATCTGCCGTTAAGCAAAAGGTCAAGGGTTCAATTCCCCCTCTTGCCATTCATTTCTTTACTTTATTATCTCATTCTTAATCTTTTCAGAAAATTCTGAATGTGTTTTGGCCCAAAACGATCTCTTTGGTCGCTCTGTGTGTTGTTCCCCTGCTGAAGTGCCAACAACTGAGCTCTATTTCGAGCGAACCACTCCATTGTCGAGAATTTTAATGCCAGACAGTGAAGAAAGCTTAGAATATGGAAGAAACACTTTTGGACAATATGGACAATTCGTTTATACAGTTACTTTAAAAGCTCCGGATGTGGATACAGAAAGGACTTTGGGTAAGTTGAAGTAAAATTGTGGTACTGAAGAGTTATGCATAATGACTAATGAGGAATTTTTAGTTTATTAAGTTTGCAAAAGAGTTTGTAACCTTTTCTTTGATCAAATCTCAATTTCTCTACAATTTTGTAGTTAAAACTTTGACTTTTGATGCCTGAAACGATTAAAAATCATATCCTAAATCATCCCTTTTTCTCTTTCAGATCCATTTTGTCCACGAATCGTTCGCAATCGAAAATGTTCTCCAGGCGGTCACGATGCTTGTCCTGAGTACAAATTCTATTGCCAATATAATATTCAATTTCGTGATTTTCGTTGTTGCTCTTTGGAATCAAATTATCGAAAATCTTGAGCCTTTTTTCTTTCATTTTTTCTCAGGGATATTACCGGTGCTTTTCTTTTATAAATGATGGTAATAAAATGATTCAACTAATTGAAAGTTAAAATAAAGGATGATTTCGAAACACTTTCATGTTAAATTTGAATTTCCGTCACAAATTTTAAATGTTAATTTTTGCGGGGCATTGCAATTGCTCTAGCCCTGAGCTATTTAGTACCTTGACTTGACAAGAGAAAGAAGGAAAGACAAAGGGTAGAGGCTTTCTGAGAGATAACAAAATGTTTTTCTACCTTTTCATGTTAAATTTGAATTTCCGTCACAAATCTTAAATGTTAATTTTTGCGGGACATCGCATTCCAATTGACGTCGCCGCCATTTGGAGGTAGTCGATGGGAGCCTCGTGTCGTCGTTTCTTTTTCATTTTCTTGAAAATCATTTTTTTTTGTGATGTTTTTTGTCAGATTAACTGAAATTATTGTTTTACGCGATAAATTTTCTTTTTTTAAATGAAATGCGCGACGTCGCATTCCAATTGACGTCGCCGCCATTTGAAGGTGGTCGATGGGAGCGTCGCGTCGTCGTCTCTTTTTCATTTTTTTGTTGTTGTCTTGTTTTTGTGAGATTGATTGAAATTATTGTTTTACACGATAAATTTTGTGTTTCTCTTTGAAATGAGAAAGAAATCTCTTTCCATGCGGAAATTCTCTTTTTTTTCTCTTTCCATGTGGGAGTCGAGTGGAGAATCCAGAACTTTTCGTAACCGGACCACAATGAAGGTCAAAACTAATTATAAGATGGTTTGGGGAATTGAATGGAAACAACGGAAACAAAATTCATTTCCGGGACCGTTACAAAACTCTAAAAAAGAAAAGAAATCTGAAAATTGATTTGCTAGACGGTTTGCTTTAGTTGAATTGATGAAATCAACTGCTCTGATTTTGATGATAGCTTTCTTAGATAACATTAGACATGGGCAGCGGGTCGGGTCGGGTCGGATCGGGTCGGGTCCGGTCGGGTCAAAAGTGGCCCGCTGACCCGACCCGGCCGCCAAAACTCGAAAATGGACATGTCTAGATAACATCTTTGTATTTCTACTTACTTAGAGTTTTAATTGAAAGCAATCATAACCAGTTCTTGATTTTTCTTGAGCAGTTCTTGAGCAGATTAGTGTCAGTTTGTACATTTTACCAAGCTCATTCAATTCAGGATTTATTTATGTGAATTGCAATAAGCGAATCAATTTTATAAGGATTTCCTCTATATTCAAATCTCCTAATCAAAACTTTACAGTGGTAATAAATAAAAGAAATCAAAAGGAATTAGCGGACAAAGGGAGAGAGGCCAAAAGTGAGAAAGAGAGGTGGTAAAGGAGGCTGTTGTGAGTGGGACTCACTCATTTTCTTTTCCCCTTCTTCCATTTTCCTCTCTTCATCAACCATTGATCGATTTTCGGTTCTCACAGATCTTTCCTCTCAGCTTTCACACTAATTCCATTAGCTAGACTATTGTTTTTACTTCTCCTGTTAATGAACATATTGAGATTGGTGCTACTGCTTTTATTTAACGGTAAGTACATTTCATTTTACCAATTTCATTCAATTCATTGATTTCAGGCTTTATTTGTATAAATTGTAACAAATATGCGAATCAACTTTATGAGGATTTACTTTATTTTTACAACAAAAACGTTCGACCAGTGAAAAACGCGACGCAACCGGTTTTGGTGAAATTCGGCGCCGCGCTCATTCGAATCATTGATGTGGTATGTTTGTTATGGAAAATCGAACATTCTTATCAAAGATCATCAATCTTTTGTTGCATCAGATTTTAATGGCTTGAGTTTTGGAAAGTTTTAAATCTTAAAAACAAGACTAAGCTTTGATTTTGTTTTTGTTTTTTTAAACTTCTTGGTCAGTGAAAGTTTATCTAGACTTTTCTACAGAAAAAGCAAAGTTTAATTCAATTAATCCTTTCTTTTCATTAACGCATTTCTTCTGACAAAAAGCGAAAGTCTCTCCGGGTGGTCGATCTTTGATACAACATTTGTAGTCCATTTGCAAATCAAAACAATCTTCTTCTTCTACACATTTTATTCGAAGTCTAGGTGGTGTAATAGTTGTCTCATTTGTCGTAGTTGTAGAATTGGAGGGTAGTGATGTTGTTGTATTTGGCGGTGAATGAGTAGTGGCATTTGAATCCATTGTAAGAGTTGTTGTAGCTGATGATGTTGTGCTATTTATAGTCTTTTTAAGAGTTTTGGTATTCGAAGGAAGCACTGATGTCGTTAAATGTGAGAGTATGGTTGGATTTGACGGTGAATGAGTAGTGGCATTTGTACTCATTGTAAGAGTTGTTATAGCTGATGATATTGTGCCATTTATAGTCATTTTGAGAGTTTTAGTATTCGAAAGAAGCACTGATGTCGTTAAATGTGAGAGTGTCGTTGGATTTGACGGTGAATGAGTAGTGGTTACATTTGAAGTACTATTAGATGTTGATAGTGTCATTGTTGTTGGAAAAGAGACCAAAATGGAGTTGGAATTAGATGCCTTCATTGTCGTTGTTGATAGTGTCACCTAATATCAAAACTATTTAAATATCATCATCTACAGCGTTCAGTATTTACGGCGACTTCTAGATTAGTGGATTAGCTCTCTAGTTCAACTTTACTGTTAAGTGTTATATAAGATATTGAAGCCCTTAATCTTGGCTACATTTATCTATTAAAAGTTTTCCGATTTAAGATCTATAACTCATTTTACAAGCCTTTGAATGAGTACTTCAATATTTCAATTCAGCTAACTTTAAAGAATACCTGAATTCAGATGAATTACTATTTCAATATTAATTCTTAAACTTTCCCTTGAACTATAAAACTGTCAACCTTTGGCAAATCCTATGCAAATCTTATTAAATCTTAAACTCACATTCTCTCCATTGACATCCAAAAATACAATCCACACAGCAGCTATCAAATATTTCATAGCTATATTTATCTAATTCGTTTCCGCCAAAATTTCCTGATCAGATATAAGAATTTTTTCAGTGGTTCGTTTAAAAATAATGGCATGCAGTTAATAGTTTATAGCATCAAAAAAGAGGAGTCGTTTTTTGATTGAGATGTAAAGGAAAGGAGAAATGAGTCAGAAAGAATGAATCGAAAAATTGCTCCCTTTCCATTTTTCCCGTCTTGAATATTTATTTCTGCCAATAAGCATATCGATTTCGGTAGCCGCCGCTTGAATGTCCCGCCATTTCACCTCGATTGTACTCATCATCACCTGTGCCAACTGAAAAAGAGGATTAGTTATGCTTAAGACTTAGAATTCAATAGTAGACGCTTTGATAGAAGAAGATTTTAGGCAGAAGATATCTAGAAGATATCTAGAGAAGAAGATTTTAAGCTTTATGTATGCTTTAGAACGTGTTAGAACTTGTTTTCTTAAAGTTTTATCTAAATATCTTTATAGTATTTGAATACGATCATAAAATAAAGCTAAGATTTCGGTTTAATACAACTTGTAAGTTTGCGTAAATAGCTAGAAGAAGATATAGAAGATGTAGCAGAAGATTTTAGGCAGAAGATATCTAGAAGAAGATAGAGAAGAAGATTTTAGGCAAAAGAGATCTAGAAGAAGCTATAGAAGATGTAGAAGAAGATTTTAGGCAAAAGAGATCTAGAAGAAGTTATAGAAGAAGATTTTAGGCAAAAGAGCTCTAGAAGAAGATATAGAAGAAGATTTTAAGCTTTATGTATGCTTTAGAACGTGTTAGAACTTGTTTTCTTAAAGTTTTATCTAAATGTCTTTATAGTATTTGAATACGATCATAAAATAAAGCTAAGATTTCGGTTTAATACAACTTGTAGGTTTGCGCAAATAGCTAGCAATCTTTAGATGCTAAACTAAAAGAATTGAAGGCACTTACCCGAATATCCAGCGTACAGATCCCGACCACCATCAGCTCCTGCATCAGAGACTTTTGGCTGTTTCATTTGTGGTGTGATGATGTGTGAGACACCACAATCACTTGGACAATACGAGGCGGGCATTCCCGGCTCTCCCGGTGGACCGTAGGCTCCTTCCTCTCCTTGTTTGCCCGCATTTCCAGCTGGCCCAGCACCACCAGGTTCTCCAGGGCTTCCTAAATGAGTGGAGATTGAGAAATCTTAGAGTTAGACTGTAATTGCTAGTGTGATTTTAAAGTTACCAGGATTTCCAGCCTCTTTCGCCGCTTTTCCAGTTGGTCCTTGTTTCCCCATAGGTCCTTGAGGTCCAGGTGGGCCTTTGGGTCCTTTATAACCGATTCCTGCAATAACCATCTTCCCCGGCTCGCCAGCAGCTCCTTCAAATCCTTTCTCTCCAGATTTTCCTGGGTTCCCGGGTTGCCCATGGGTTCCATGCATTCCTTGACGTCCCATCTCTCCTCGATCACCAGGCATTCCTGGGTAACCGGTCATTCCACGTTCACCTAAACATAAGAATAGTTTCGCTAAAGAATTTTTCAAGAATCCTTTCGAATATTCAGAGAGTTATTCTACCTTGTGATCCTCTTGGTCCTGGAGGTCCACCCGGGCAAATAGTGCAAGGCATTTCATCCTCTGGACTCAACTCTACATCCATTCCATCATCTCCTGCTTTTCCAGAGTTCCCAGGCATTCCCGGTTTTCCATCATCTCCTGATTCTCCTGCTGGTCCGGAGAGGCCTTGTGGACAAGTCAACTGGGTGCAACCCTGAAAAAAATTACTGACTTTCGCGAATGATAAAGATTCGTTTATACTCTTTTCCTTCTATTTTCAAATTAGCTTTAAATTTTACTCACTCGACAAACTCCAGCATCCCAAGCTGATCGTCTTTTTCTTGAGAAAAAGATCGGTAAACGGATTCCATTTGATTTAGCGGCTCCTTGTCCAAATGTCTGCATCTCTTCCCATAAACGATTTGTTTCATCCTATTCAAAAAACATTAAAAACAAAAAAGATTTAAAAAAACTAACCTTGTAAACTAAAGCTCTTGCTTCAATATTGTAGTAATCGCTCATCGATTGATTATAGATACTCGGAACAATTATTGCCAAGAAAAAAATGGAAAGAGTTGAAAGGAGACATGTTCCAATAGCTAATCGATGAAAAGTATCATAATCGGAACCCATTTTAAAATGTTATTGATTAGAAGAAGGGGAAATTAAGTAGCTAGTGAAAATGAGAGTTTTTCTTGAGCTGGCTGGCTTTTATAAGGTCAGAGCAACGGGTTTTTGCAAAAAAACGACTTTCTCTAAAAGGGAAAAATCCAGTTTTTGAACTGGGACATCTTTTGATAAAGAACAAAGGAAAAAGGACAAGATTAAGGAAAAAAAAGAAAAAGAACAAGATTAATTGTCGATCATTTAACAAGATTTAAAGATTGAGGTGAAATATGAAGCTCTAGGAAATGATTTGGGCTCAATATAGTGGCTATATTGACAAGCAGTGACTTGAGCTTGACAACTGACATCTTTTATTCAATAGATTTCAGGATGAAGTGAGTCAAGTGCTCACAACAAATCTCTGGCTTGAGCTACAATGGTTTGACTATCGATTATCGTGGGATCCATCGAAAATGGGAGGATTGAGAAAGTTGCATGTGCCATCCGATCAAATTTGGACACCTGATCTTGTGCTTTATAACAAGTAGAGTTGAAACTACACCAGGAATTCAGGAATTTCGAATTTCTTATGGCAAGACTAAGCTCAGAATTGAGATAAGCATTTAACTATGAAAACAAATGTTTCAGTGCTGATGGAGAGCCACAAATCACAATTGTCAGCGATGCTCTTGTCTACTTTAATGGATTGGTCATTTGGAAACCACCCAGTATCTACAAAAGTTTTTGTGAAGTAAACCAACGAAACAATTGATTCTTAAAATAATTCAAATTTTAGATAAACATCGAGTACTTCCCTTACGATAAACAAAGTGAATTTAAAAAGTGTTTTCTTTTTACGATTGTTTTTTAAGGTTGTAAGATGAAATTTGGTGGTTGGACATACACGGGAATGCAGATGGATGTGAGACAATTAGCGGTAAGGAATCGAATTTTACTGGGTGTGAGACAATTAACGGTAAAGAATCTAATTTTACTGGGTGTGAGACAATTAGCGGTAAGGAATCTAATTTTATTGGTGTGAGACAATTAGCGGTAAGGAAACAAATTTTACTGGATGTGAGACAATTATCGGTAAAGAATCTAATTTTACTGGGTGCGCTATAATTGTTGCAACAAGATAAAGTTCTGATTTTAATGCAGACACCAAAAAAAGGCAAATTGTCAACTGAATAACATTTATTATATATTAACAATTATAAATCGACTATCAAATTCGAATCGCATTAGCATTTGAGTAGGCTCGCAGATGTTTCGGAAAGGCGTCAACGGTGACGACCAAATAGGCTGGATCGAGCTCTTCCCCATGCTTTCAACAGTGATTTCTTCAAACTTTTGATTTTTCTGTGGAGTTTTTGAACAAGCTTTGACTTCTAGAACCGAAAAATCCATTGGGTTGAGGTCTGGAGAGCTAGGTAGCCACTCGAAAAAGTTCGGGAAGTTGTTTTGGCAGAACTCTTGGACTTGAAATTGTGCGCCACCTTGCTGATAAGTTCAAATGCGATTTCCAAAATATTTATAAGCCCAGAGCAAGAGTTCATCCCTGAGAAGAGCCAGGTACCTTGTTGCGACAATTATGGCGCACCCTGTACATAAAAACGTTTTGGTTTCATTAAAAACAATCAATTTCAGCCATATGATGGACAAATCTCAAGGATATTGACAGAAAAGAATGTACCGGGACATTATGTAGAGATTGGAATGGATTTATCATCATATTATCCGTAAGTCAAAAGAAAATCAATTCTCAATAATATTAACTCAACTGAAAGTACTTAAAAAACGGGGGTAGGCTAATTTTTTTTGCGCAACTGGGTCATTTGCGCAACTAGCCATAACTTTTTTCTAATTTGGCCAATCTTTAAGATTTTGGTGTCATTTTGTAGATCTCAATAAGTGCAACAAAATGAAACCAAAATAAGAAAGATTGGCCCGATTAGAAGAAAGTTAGGGCGAGTTGCGCAAACGATCCTGTTTGCGGAAATTAGCATGCCCCAAAAATCGTTTAAACGATAAGTTTTCAAGAAAAATTTGATACTATTCGATTATTATTCGAACGAATTACCCTAAAGTCGCGAGTATAAGTTCTGTTTAGTTTTCGCATGCAAATTGACGGCTGCCTCCGGTGCGGTGTGTCGAGGGTTCGAACCCTTAACTTAACGTTTAATTTTATATTTTACCAAGAAACTCAAAATTGGCAATTCTATAGAGCTTCAAATCTTTAAAACTCGTAAGCTTTCGGGACGCGGCTTCTTGTAATCAAATTTTCAACATAAATACCGTAAATATTCTACATAATAAAAGCACATCCTCTAGGAGCGTCGCGTAGTCTAAGTTTACACTAAAACAAACGCTCATATCTCGGCACCAATATGTTTGTTTCTGAGCGCTTGGATGTCAAATTAAAGTAGAGAGAATGGGCGATTTTTTGAGATATAACACTTATTTTTAGCATTAACAAGGGCTTAGAAAAAAATGAAGTGGCAAAAAAACTCACCTGAATGAAGCTCTTCCCAAAGCCAAAATCCTCAAAATCCTCGGAATCCCATTCGTCCCAATGCCACTGATCGCTTGCCAGGCCTAGATTTAATTGTAGATATCTTTTCAATCATTTCATTTTTTTCTAAGCGCTTGTTAATGCTAAAAATAAGTGTTATATCTCAAAAAATCACCCATTTTCTCTACTTTAATTTGATATCCAAGCGCGCAGAAACAAACATATTGGTGCCGAGATATGAGCGTTTGTTTTAGTGTAAACTTAGACTACGCGACGCTCCTAGAGGATGTGCTTTTATTAGAATATTTACGGTATTTATGTTGAAAATTTGATTACAAGAAGCCGCGTCCCGAAAGCTTACGAGTTTTAAAGATTTGAAGCTCTATAGAATTGCCAATTTTGAGTTTCTTGGTAAAATATAAAATTAAACTGTTAAAAATAAGCAGTAAATTCTATCAAAGTTTTCTGGGAAATGGTTAACTCTAGATGGAGTTATAAACTAGAGAAAAATGTGACCGCAATTCTTGAACACCATTTTGCACTCTACAGGGTGCGTCATAATTATTGCAACAAGAGTTCAAAGACCGTTTTCTAAACAGCTTTCTTATTTTTTTTGCCTCCTTTTTTGTTGTGTTGCGTTCTATCTTCTTTATTCTTGCCTAATTGCCTCCCGCTCACAAGAAGAAGACGGTTCAGGACTGGTGTGTGGCCAACTTTCCCTCAGTGATCACCAAGGATGAATGGCCTCCAAACTCACCGGATCTCAATGTGATGGACTTTTCCATTTGGGCAATTTTAGAGGCTAATGTCTGCTCTTTGACCTTGAAGAAGTCTTTGACCAAAGGATGGAAGGCGACTCCTCAAGGTGACATTCGGGCCGCAGTGGAGGCATATCCGAACCGATTAAGGGCTGTTATCAAGGCAAAACGCGGTCATATCGAATGATCTCTTGTTTCCTTATTTGTTACTGTTAAATAAAGCTATTTCTGTTTAAAAATCTTCTTCCAGTGAAACTTCTTGGTGTGCAATGCCTTGAGTATCTTGTTGCAATAATTATGACGCACCCTGTACAAAAGGATTTTCTCCAAAAAACGTATATACCGGATTCTCTCTAATAGTAGCGCACCCTGAGCATCGCCTAAATTCCTCGAAATCTCGAGAACTGCTTATCAGAACCTATCGATGTGGGGTTGGAAAATGTAGCTGACGATGAGCCTAAGCCTAAGCCTAAGCCTAAGCCTGAGCCTAAGCCTGAGCCTGAGCCTGGACCTGAGCTTAAGCCTGAGCCTGAGCCTAAGCCTGAGCCTAAGCCTGAGCCTAAGCCTGAGCCTGAGCCTGGACCTGAGCTTAAGCCTGAGCCTGAGCCTAAGCCTGAGCCTAAGCCTGAGCCTAAGCCTGAGCCTGAGCCTGGACCTGAACTTAAGCCTGAGCCTGAGCCTAAGCCTGAGCATCGCCTAAATTCTTCGAAATCTCAAGAACCGCTTATCAGAACCTATCGATGTGGGGTTGGAAAATGTAGCTGACGATGAGATCTAGTGGGGGATTTGAGTGTTGAGCTAATGCAAAAGCTTGGAAACCGTAAAATAATCACCAACTCGGCTTGCCGGGGTGCACTACTATTAGAGAAAATACGGTATTTAAAATCTACAAACATTTTTTCACTAGATTTATAAGTTTATGTAAAACTTTAAAAACTTTATTCGTTTTATATAAGATTTTAAACGTGATTGCTGCTGAAAAAATGAAATTTGTCAAAAATTATGTTAAGAGAGCCAAAATAACCTCACATTTGCAATAATGAAGCTTAAGAAGCACTAGTTTTATAGGAATTACGTATTAATTACGTATTAGAAAAAAAGAGGAAAGAGATTGGCGATTGCAGTGGTATGTTTTTTGTATTGGGTGTGAAAACTTAGAAATTGTTTCTTTCTGTTTATGAGTAAAATATTGTTTAGATTAATGGCTTGTCTTAGAAAGCTTTACTATATTAGGAAGCTAAAAAGATGCCTTAAACGCAGCACTATATCTGCCAGATTCTGTATTTCTGCAATTTCTAGAAGCGAAGAATGGGATTTGATGTCATTGAACTCAACTCGACACGTTGAACAATACCCGGGTTGTTGTGGATATGAGTCCTACATTGATGTGACTTTCGTCTTCGTCTTGAGAAGAAAAACTCTCTTCTACACGATCAATCTCGTTATTCCCAGCATGATGATTTGTAAGTCAAATGTATTGGGTTAATGAATTAAAAACTGCCGGACTTTGAACTAAAATTTATTCAACATAAAACCATGAATTCATTCGAAATAATTTCCATTATTATTGACGACTTCTGCCCATTTTACATGCAATTTGCGGATTCCTCTTTCGTAGTAGGATTTTCGTTTTGAATCGAAAAACTTTCAAAGCCAATTTTTGACTGCTTCTTCCGAATCGAAGAGTTTTCCCGCAAGCTCATTACTCATGGTCCGGAATAAATAGAAATCAAAAGGAGCGAGGTCCGGGCTGTATGGGGAATGCGCCAAAAGTCCCCAAACAAGGCTGTTTATTGTAGAGCGAGTCAGTTTTGCAACATGAGGGTGTGCGTTGTCGTGGCGGAAAACGATCTTTGACTTGGAGGGCCTATTCTTCTTCAGGGATTCATTCACCTTTCCCAACTGTTCACTGTATTTGATTGCATGAACGGTCGTCTTGCTATCCAGCAACTCTCAGTACAAGTGTGTGAGACAAGTGTGAGACTCAAAAATGGAGGACTGAAGATGTCCCAGTTTGAGCACTTTCTTCAAAAGAAACCCATTTTGGTGTTAATAGAAAAGTTGTAGAGAATCAAAAATTAAGCTTATATCCAAATTTCCAAAAAGATACACTTAGTAGTTTCGCTTAAAATGCAAGTTTTGTGAAAATTCGTAAATTTCGCATTTCTTGAAAACCAGTTTTTGAATCGTTCTGAAAATTTGGATATAAGCTTGATTTTTGATTCTCTACAACTTTTCCATTGACACCAAAATGGGTTTCTTTTGAAGAAAGTGCTCAAACTGTCACATATGACAATAGCCGACAGTTTTCAATTCACCAACCCAATAAATCAAAGTAAATCAACAACTCCAATGTAATACTTTTTATAATTCTATAACATAAAGTCAGGATCTTTCCTTTCCAGCCGTTTTGACCATTTTCTGTTTCTACATCCCGCCAATTGAGCACAAAATCAGCTTCACGATCTCGATTTTCGTCGCCTTGACTGTATACTATTTGGTGGGTGAAACAAATAACAACTTTGAGCTTTAGCTTAAAAAATCAGCTTCATTTTTTGATTTACTTATGTGCTGATTACTTTTGATTTATTTACTTTCAGGTTTTGAATGAGATCCTTCCACCAACCTCTCTCGTTGTCCCACTCATCGGTAAATACCTCCTCCTCACTCTATTTAATGTCGGATTTTCGATAAACTTCTCTGTCATCTCAATTAATTACTTTAGAAGGTAAATTTTTGAATTTTTACATTAATAATTCTTTTTGATAAATGAAATTTCTTCAGAGATGGTTCACAACATCCGATGCCACATTGGATGAAAGTTGTCTTCGTGAAAACGCTGCCAAAGTATTGCCAGTGTTAGAACGAACTTACTGTAAGCGTTTATTTTCAGATATCTCTGGATCCAGTCACCAAGCGAGGATGAACAAAGCGATGATGGAAGTTCGACAAGTGACATTCCACAAGGAATGTTCGATGGATCAAGACGACCATCGCCATACTTTTTGACGATACCACAAGGTAGTTCAAGAATCTTATAATGATCTTAATAATCTTAACATTCAGATGGTCAAATGCGGCTCTCGCAGTTAGCTCAATTACGAGGAATGCATCCAGATTTGATTCGACGAATGATCGACAATTTATCATTCATTTCTGATCACTTTAGAGCAAAGAAGAAAGAGGATCAAGTAATTTAGCTTTAGATATTAAAATAACCACAAATCTTACTATATAATTCCCAAATACTTGAAAGCTAATTAAAATTGACAAGCGAAGGTGAATTGGTTGAGCCAAATGATATGCGACGACCATTCGACCCAGATTTTTACGCTGATTCCGAATATGCATTCCGTTTTTGTCTACCAAGAGTTATAAATGTCTAAAGTTTTATTAAAAATCTGCAAATTGTACGTGCACAAAGAACACTAGTCTGGAAAAAAATCAAAAGAAATACCCAAAGTAGGGAGAACTTGTGAGATCTCGCTCTGAAAACCACTGTACGCTGTACCACTCAGCCACGGTTGCACTATATCCGGTCCGCAAGGAGATCGCGAAGACCCAAATTACCACATTTTCAAAGTCCTAACAAAACTTCAGACTTCTAGCAACTTCTAGCAGATTGTCATTTAGCAAAAACGGAATACATATTCGAAATCAGCATAAAATTCTGCGTCTAATGGTCGCATAGAATTTGGTCGGCTCAGCCAGTTGACCTTCCTTTGTGAGTCTAAGAATTGAATGCCTTAGATATCCACTTACAGGTGTCTGGTGATTGGGCTTATGTGGCCTTTGTAATGGATCGAATATTGCTCATCATCTACATTCTGTCAAATATTGGTGCAGGTCTTTTACTGCTCTGGGGCGCTGAAACGATTTTCGATACACGGGAGCCAATGGTAAAAACATATAATATCTGAAAGTCTAATTTTCGTGATGAAGCTAAATCTTTATCAATCTATACTTTAGCCCGTCACCCCTGGTCTTAAACCACTTTCTGGAGACACTTTCGAGTCAGTCTCCGAGAATTTCACACAAGATGTTTGGCTAGGAGATACGACAATTTATTATTAATTGATCCTTGTTTTATTTCTATTTTGTATAAAGTTTATTTTAAAGCAGTCACAACCATTAACTAGATCAACAGAGGCAACAGGATCAAATTTGAAATCACCAAAAATCGACGAGCAAAAAATGCTCAAGTCAACAATTGGAGACTTGTGAAAAGTGGCAAGTGAAATAGATAATAAATTAGAGAACAATAACGGTTCTCTAATTTTTTAGAGATTTCTAATCTTTCTTCATCTCTAATCTTTCTTCATTCTCGTGGTGGTCATTCGGTAGATGATCGAATCTCTGCCTGGATCCATATTCCAAATTCCGACTGCGATGTAAAGCACGGCAACTGAGAGAATGATGCCAAGACCTGGTATGAAAAGAATTTTCATTGTTTAACATCTTGAAAGTTTTGACTTTTAGTTAACGTTTAGAGTCATAGCAATAACTAGGGTATCCCAAAAATTCCCGTACAAAGTTTTACTCATAAGTCAAGATAGACGCAATCAATTCGGTTCAAATTTTTACCAGATAATTTAACATAGCTTAGCATTATTTGGTCCAAATTTCCAAGTCATAGCTTCAAAGCTGGCATTTATCTGAAAGTTGTAACTAAAGAGTCTTGTTCTTTCTTGTAACTAAAGCCTAAAACTCTTTGTACAGAAAATTTTAGGAAACCTTGTAGAACTGGTAACTGAAATAGATCCAAACATTAAATACCTGTAAAGTACCGCAAAATAAAATCAATATCGATGCACTAGTAAAGTCTGCGGTAAACTTCTTACAATTAGATTTTTAATGCATTATAACGTCTAGAATCTTAGAAATGATAGAAGAGTTTGGTCTAAACTTGCTACACTCTTGATTTAAGTTCTACTTTTCAAAAAATTCTAAATCACACAATCAATTTTGTTTTATAAAAGTCTTAATCACTAGGTTTTGTCGCTGGTTTACTTGTCTGTTTTGCAATCTTTTAACTAACTCACCCAAGAAAATGGCGAACATGGCTGGGTAATCAGATCCAGTGAACTCGGTCACATTGTAACGCTCGCGCTCGACTTGAACAGGCGATTTCCCAGTTTCATCAGCCTATAAGATTAGATTAAGAAATTCCTAAATTTTGGATTCTTTATTAAAATCCTACCGCTCTCTTCACGATTCGGTGTGCTTGAGCGGTGTTTTTGATTTGGATCGGCGACGAGTCACAGACAACCTCGACAACGGCTTGATCTCCATAAGCCTAAAGTTTAATGACTAAAGTTTAATTGATTTAAGTATTTTACCTCAACGATCGCTTGACTCAATGTATTGACGGCTTTTTGGATCTCGAGAATTGCTTGGTTTCGCTCGTCGCTATCCACTAATTTGATAAGTCCGCTGATCGTCACTTGGAAGACATCGGGAGAATTTGACTATAAGCAAAACATTGGAAAAGCTTTTGAGATTGATCTTTATATTTTATAGATCTTGTCGAATAACGATACTAGATTTATCTAGATTCATAGCTTCTTGTACCTGGGTTAATTTCGCTCCTTGTGCTTTCAAGCCAGCGACAAGCTTATAGACTTGAAGAAGCTCCGATCGAAGAGGCTCCGATTTTGTTTTCACCAAAGAATCATCAACGGAAGCTGAAGAAATAGCCGCCGAAAGTTGTGATCCACTGGCTCCATCCTAGAAATGTTTCTAATTGATTTCTCTAAAATTTCGTTACCTTGTTCACTGTGACGTACTCACGATCGGCTCCAAAAGCTACCGACAATGAGCTGTCCAAAGCACCAAAATCGTAGCCATCCTAAAGTTTTATTTAAAGAAGTTTCTAAACTTTTTTAAAACAAACCACATCAAGAGAGTACTTGTTGCCCTTAATATCGAGAATATCAATATCTTGGATTTGGACAACAGCCACAGCTTTAGTCGGGGAGAAGAGTTGAGTCTTCACGAGGAAAGAAGACACTTGCTGAAAAAAAAACAATAGCTTAACTTAATAATAATAAGATATCAAGATCATCAGATCTGTCAACGTTTAAAAAAAAGATTGTTAACAAGAAGAAACTGATTGATTTGTTTTAACGCCAAAAATATTCGTCAAAACTTTTAAATAATCAAAATCACTGACCAAGTTTGGCTTAAATTAGGATTCAATAGCTAAAAATAAGTACCTTTGTCGAAACACCAAGCAGCAATTCATTGAGAGTTGATATGTCTGAGGTGCGGAGGTTGGACGACTCTTGTGGCAGCACAATCGATCGAGGAACGGCCGCGAATTGTAGAGTCGATGCGGAGACTCCAGATATCAACAATACCCCGATCAACCACTTCATTTCTAGAATTTTATATAAATTAGCTGAAATTGCATGAAAAAGTATGAAATTGTACAAAAAAAATTATCACAGTTAGTAAAGTAAAACAAGAAAACCGGTAAATGCACAAAATGGCAAAACTGAAGGAAAGTGGAGTGGCTGAGATGGAATAGAACAGATCAAAGTGTGTTAAAGTGAATAACATATTGAATTAGTGAAATAATATTCTATTAAATGCATAAATATTAAGAGATTAGATATTGTGCAATCAAAAAACATTTAGGGAATATGAACAGCTCGTGGAAATCATCGTGATACAACAAAATGTTAGTATTATAGTTTAAAATTCTGCTTCTTGTAACAATTTTAGCTAGAATACGTCTTTTAAAAGTTGAATAATTTAAAAAATATTGTAATCTTTTCTTTAGATTTTATCCATAAACAACAAAAAAAACTTTTGAAGGAAAAAGCAAAAGAATTGCCGGCGAGTCGAACCTATGACTGGGGCGGGGGCGAGAGGAGTGAGAGACGTTAACCACTCGGCGACTATTAGGTTGATGCAAAAGTCTTTTTCATTTTTTTCGTACTTCCGTTAAAAAGTAACAAATGCACCAATTGAACAACAGTTTATTGCATTCGAAAGGCCAATTATTTTTCTGCAAAATGACATTAAAACGAGTTTAAAATGTCTTATGTCTAGATTTTTTTGAGAGCCTGAAGTCGGGTAGTCAAAAAAGGCGACGGCTCGATGATGCATTTTAGACGCTTTAGCTAAGGAAACCAATCTTGATGTTAATAAATAAAAGATAGAGCACAAAAAGTTAAATATTTTTTCAGATTTTCAGAGAAATTGATTCAGCCAATTTCTTTATAGAGGTTTTTATAGATTTTTATGAAAAACCCGTTTTCACTCTCGAATTTACTTGAAAGTGAACCCAAATTGATTTAAAAAGATGTGGGAAATTGAACAATAAACACTTTTCATTTAGAGCAAACCATAGGTTAATTGATGACTTTGTTATTTTTCAAAAGAAGTACGAAAAAAATGAAAAAGACTTTTGCATCAACCTAATAGATAGCGCAGTGCGAGCGTACTTGTCTCTAGCCCACACGACGCGGGTTCGACTCCCGTTCGTGTCAATAGTTTTGGTTTTGCCGGCGAGAGAAGTCGAACCTATGACCGGGGCGGGTGCGAGAGGAGTGAGAGACGTGCGTGTTAACCACTCGGCGACTAGATAGCGCAGTGCGAGCGTACTTGTCTCTAGCCCGCACGACGCGGGTTCGACTCCCGTTCGTGTCAATAGTTTTGATTTTTTAATGATTTAAAAACATTTTGCACAATTAGATGGAATTCTAAGTCAAACTAACTATAAGTTATTTGAAACGGTCCATTGGGAGCAGAGAAGTAGACACAAACAGACAGAAACAGTTCTTTTATCTAATAGATAATCAATTTTGATATCCTTTTGATGATGAATCAAACTGTGAATCAAATGATATCAAAATTAAGAGGATTACAAAGATTACGGTAGTTTTTTTTTTAATTATCCATGTTTTAAAAACGTTTTTGAAGAAGAAGAAGCAGCATTTTCAAGATAAAGATTAGTTAAAAAAAGTGTTTTTGACAAACTTTCATGCAAACGTAATCCAGTTAAAGTGATTTTTGCAATTTGCATTTAAAAAAATGATTTAGATGCAAATATAGATTCATTTAAAAGTCACAAGTACTTCCATCAATGACTTCACAGATCCTCATGCAATTTCCTCCCAGCTTCAAACAGTGACGATCTCTCCAACAATAGATTCTGTGCCAACATCTCTTTCAACGCCAATTTCCCGTCCTCATTCAAATCCACTTGCCAAATCAACTCTGATACCTCTCTTTGATGCCTTCCTTCTCCTTGTGGATCGACATATCCAATCAATTCCTCCAGTGTTGCAAATCCATCCCCATTTTGATCTAAATCTCGATCAAATTCAACTCCCCTCGCCTCTTGTTCTTTCTTCTCTTCTTCAGCAAATGGTCCATCCAATTCCCCCTCTGAATACTCAACAAATTCACTTCTTGAAATCATTCGGTTCCCGTCACGATCGTATCCTTTCAATAAATCCTCCGCTAGTTCTTCTACTGTTCGTTTTGCTAACTCTGGATGTAAAAACCCGGTGAACTCTGTGAGATTCAACGACTTTGTCTTATCGTCATCCATTGCTTCAAATGATTCTCGCAAAGAATCGTGATCAGTTTCAATCACGAATCTTTTACTATACTCTTCCCATGTTACTTGTTGATTGTGATCGAAATCGGTTTCCCTGAATAACTCCTCGACTTCCCGTTTGCTTTCCTCGATGTGCATCATAGCATTCTTGTGAATCACCTTTTCTAATTCATCTGAGGAAAGGAAACCGTCTTTGTCGAGATCAGCTTCTTTAAATAAATTTCTAATCGCATCCTTGGCTTCATCAGAGTTTCGAGGTTTAACATTCCCAAGAAGGATTTCTTTTCTAAAATCTTTATTTAGATCTCCATTCCTTTCCAGTGGTACTCCTTCAAGATGATCTGGTCGATCAGCTGCTTCTTTTGTTTGTTCATGAAGTTGCGGTTCTTCTCGATACACTGGTGGATGAGTGAAAGTGATTGTTAAGAGATTAGTGAAGAAGAGAAACCACTTCATGCTGGAATTTGATTTTCGAAAAACGAAAAACGTTAATGAAATGAAAATGACATTTAAGTGCTTTAGTTAATTAAAGTTATAGATTTAGACAGATTTAGAGATTTATTTTGTGCTTAAAACACACAACTTTTAGTGCACTGAGTTGTCATTAGGGTCAGATTTTTGGTACCCTATTTTCTCTAATAGTAGTGCACCCCGGCGAGCCGAATTGATCACTATTTTACGGTTTCTAAGTTTTCACAGAAGCTCAATACTCTAATCATCTGCAAGATCTCATCGTATACTCTCTAATAGTAGTGCACCCAGCGAGCCGAATTGGTGACGATTTTACGGCTTCCAAAGTTTTCACAGAAGCTCAATACTCTAGTCATCTTCAAGATCTCATCGTCAGCTACATTTTCCGACCCCAAATCGATCGGTTCTGATAAGCGGTTCTTGAGATTTCGAGGAATTTAGGCGACGCTCTGGGTGCACTACTATTAGAGAAAATACGGTATCTTATTTAAAACCTTTACCAACTTGTAAACAAATCTTAATTACTTGATTCTATTGATTATTTGAATTTTAAAAAGTTCTTTGTGCTATATTTTTAATAGTTTTTATCTTGTTTTCTCTCTACATCTAATTATATTCATTTTTCTATTACGGATGGATTCTTCAAGATCATTTTTATGTAATCAACAACCACAATTCTCTCTAGCAGCCCCGCCAAAAACTACGGTATATCAGAACTGTGTTTTTGTAAGCATAAAGTAGAATTTAAAGATTGAAAATGCGTTCTGTGCTTTATCAAATTAAAGCCATCTTCAAAAATATTAAATAGTTTATTATGGCAAAGTTTTTTTTCTATAAATAAGGAAGTTTTTCTTTTGCTATTCAAAAGGCACAAATAACCGGGTTTAATTTTTAAAATAATTGATGATATTCTTAAGAAAAAAAGATACAGAAAAACAAAAAAAATAAATAAATTACATGTTCTAGAATTATCTAAATAAAAAAAAGAAACAAAAATGAAGTTATTTCACAAAAGCTGCTCCCGTTTCTAAGATCAAAAATCGCAAAATCGATGGAGATTTCAGGGGGTACGGTAGAATAGGTGCACTATGATGAAAAAAAAAAGCATATAACCTTTGAAAACCGGAATAGGCAAGGAAATCCCTATTGAGAAAGGATAAAGCTCTGAATCTACCAGCATTTCAATAGTACAGTACCCTTCTAGTAGTGAACAGTAGTGAACAGAAATTCACACCTGGCACACAAACTTTTGGTAGATTGGAGACTTTATGAGAAAAAGTGATGAGAAAATGGAAATATTCAATCTACCAATTGGCTTAGAATTCGATTAGAAAGAGGGATTAGAAAGAAATTCATTACAGTATGGTATTGTACTTCTGATTTTAGGCACCTTTACCGTTAGCAGCCGGGGCCAATTTTTCCCCAACTTGCAACCAAATTTTATATAGGTTTTTGCCAACAAATTTTGAAAAAACAATTAGCTCCTGAAAGCTAACGTTCTAAGCTATCTAAATCTTATTAAAACTTTCTGATTTGACAAGTTTAAGGTACTTAAAAATGAGCTGCAAGTTGACCAAAAAATTGGCCCCCGCCGATAATCACTATCCCTTGCCGTTAACCGTAAAGATCCGATATTCGAAACGCATCTCTTTTGACACAAAAAAAACAAGGCTCCGGTAGATTAAACATCTTGAAAATAAGGATAAATTAAGGCCAACAAATTGCTTAAAAATTTGGCAAATTATTGCTGATGAGAAGAGAAAAGACAATAAACAAATTAAGAAACATAAATAATTTATGGCAAAACGCTGCCGTTAAAAAAGCTAGACGAAGAGGCGTGTTGAATGGGCTTCGTTCGACAGATCATCACCTTGATACAACCGCTCAAATCTGCTGATACAATCACGTCTTCTGGAAACGGTTTTAGTAAGATGGCTGAGCTTGAATATTTGGTGTAAAATTTTAATATTTAAACACATTCAGATCCCGATACTATTCCCAAATCATAGGTGAAAGATTTTTGCTAGTTTCTTGAGAAATCAGCCCAATCACTCAATCAAAATCAATTTTTGAATGCAAATTTGACTCTACAGTGAAAAAGTAGCCGATGGGAAGATAAACAGGAAAAAAAACGGGCTAAAAACGGCTTCAAACTTCTAAAAACGAGCTAAAAACGAGCTAAAAACGGCAAAAACCGGGATAAAAACGGCTTAAAACGGCTGAAACCGGCTGAAAACAGGTATAAAACGAGCTAAAAACGACTAAAACCGGGCTAAAACCGGGCTAAAACGGCTAAAACCAAAAACTGGGCTAGAAGCGGCTTAAAACAGGCTTAAAACGGGCTAAAAACGGCTTAAAACATTTAAAAACGTCTAAAACCGCTAAAACCGGACTAAAAGCGGCTTAAGTGGCTTAAAACGGGTTAAAAATGGGCTAAAATGGGCTAAAAATAGGCTAAAAACGGTCAAAAACGGCTAAAACCGGGCTAAAAGCGGCTAAAAGCGAGCTAAAAACTGCTAAAACCGGCTTAAACGGCTAAAAACGTAATTTACTGTCAAAGCAATAGAATTTGCTTTGTTTTTAAGCTCAAATACACTTCTGATTCTGCACTTAACACTTTTGTATTCATTGTGAGTTTACTGATTACTCTAGTTGATTCTAAACCCAATTATAACTCTCAAAAACCCACCATCATTCAATTGTTGCTTATCCTTGTCAAACGATGTCGAACTCGGCTTATGCCCGCTTTTGATTCCCAACAAATCCAATGGTTTTGGAGCAAATACAGCCGTTGATACAGCCGCCGTGTGTGCCCGTACTCGTTCCCACATTTTATTCCGATCTTTTCTCACAGATAGCGAAGACGGTAAATCGCTTGTCCTCCACAAGTAAACGTGTCTAAATTTTGAAATAATTTCGATATTTTTTCAAGTCTTACTTATCCTCCGATCCACAAATCACATGTTTCCCATCGGGCGCAAATGAAGCTCGAATTTGCGAGTGTTCGTTTTGAGCGCCGATGAATTTACACGTCAACGACATATCTCTTACATCGTACATTCGTACGCGTGAATCATTGGAAGTCACCTAAATTGAAAATTTTAAAAATGTATTAGGTTGGTGAATTGAAAACTGCCGGACTTTGAACTAAAATTTATTCAACATAAAACCATGAATTCATTCGAAATAATTTCCATTATTATTGACGACTTCTGCCCATTTTACAGGCAATTTGCGGATTCCTCTTTCGTGGTAGGATTTTCGTTTTGAATCGAAAAACTTTCAAAGCCAATTTTTGACTGCTTCTTCCGAATCGAAGTGTTCTCCCGCAAGCAAACTGAACCGTTTCCAGCGAGTCCGTTCCTTAACCAGAGAAGAGAACTCTGGCTCGGGCCTAGTTAGGTGTCACCGAGTTCATTTGCGTTACCGCCCGATGCACTCAGAAGAGTACAAATCTCCGTATCCGGGTACGGGAATATTATTCATGGTCCAGAATAATCAAAAGGGGAGAGGTCCGGACTGTATGGGGAATGCGCCAAAAGTTCCCAAACAAGGCTGTTTATTTTAGAGCGAGTCAGTTTTGCAACATCAGGGCGAATTTTATTATTTTATTATGGATTGGCGAATTGAAAACTGCCGGACTTTGAACTAAAATTTATTCAACATAAAACCATCAATTCATTCCAAATAGTTTCCATTATTATTGACGACTTCTGCCCATTTTACAGGCAATTTGCGGATTCCTCTTTGTAGTAGAATTTTGGTTTGTGTGTAAGACAAGTGTGAGACTCAAAAATGGAGGACTGGAGATGTCCCAGTTTGAGCACTTTCTTCAAAAGAAACCCATTTTGGTGTCAATAGAAAAGTTGTAGAGAATCAAAAATTAGGCTTATAGACAAATTTCCAAAAAGATACACTTGGTAGTTTCGCTTAAAATGTAAGTTTTGTGAAAATTTGTAAATTTTGCATTTCTTGAAACCCAGTTTTTGAATTGTTCTGAAAATTTGGATATAAGCTTAATATTTGATTCTCTACAACTTTTCCATTGACACCAAAATGGGTTTCTTTTGAAGAAAGTGCTCAAACTATCACATATGACAATAGCCCGCAGTTTTCAATTCACCAACCCAATATATATCTTTTATGATATTCTGATCAAATTCTATGCAATTAATCAACTTACCAATAGCTTATCTCCATGTACAGCCAATCCAGTCACTTTATGTCCTCTTGCATTCTTTCCACGAGTCGATCTTGCATCAACAACTGTGTGATATTTCAACTGCTGAAATCATTTGCTTTTTCTTGTTTTGAAATTTGAATATTTACATCAGCTGTATAGAAATAACATCGACCGTTGTACGTGCCAACCACAGCGAATTTTCCATTCTTGGCGAATGCGAGAGCTGTGATGAATTTTACCTGAAAGTTTGCTAGTTTTTAAGCGATAATTTAGAATGCTCGTTGCTCTTGACGGATTCTCTATTGTATTTTCTAATCTTTAAAAGCAACTTCTTTCACCTGTACTTCATTCCAAACCGCCACTCTCTTATCCGGAATATGCCATAATCGCAATTTTCCATCAAGCGATCCGGAGAGAAAATAACGATCATCTTTTGGCAGAAAAGCTACACAAGTAACGAAATCGACATGTTGAAAGCAGCAAAGGCATTCAGTTCTTGTAATATGCCATAATTTGACTGTTCGATCCATTCCTGATGATAGAACAAAGTTGTTCTTTGACCAAGACAAGTCGAGCACATCGGCTGTGTGTCCCTAAAAAGAAAGTTCGTATTTCTTTACAGTATTTCTTATTCATTGACCCTAAAATGACAATTTAAGACAAGTCGAGATTCATTGACCCTAAGATTCAGATTCATTGACCCTAAGATTGACCTAAGATTCATTGACCTAAGATTCATTGACCGAGATTCATTGACCGTAAGATTGACCTAAGATTCATTTACCTAAGATTCATTGACCGAGATTCATTGACCCTAAGATTCAGATGCATTGACCCTAAGATTGACCTAAGATTCATTGACCGAGATTCATTGACCCTAAGATTCAGATTCATTGACCCTAAGATTGACCTAAGATTCATTGACCTAAGATTCATTGACCCTAAGATTCAGACTCATTGACCCTAAGATTGACCTAAGATTCATTGACCCTAAGATTCAGATTCATTGACCCTAAGATTGACCTAAGATTCATTGACCCTAAGATTCAGACTCATTGGCCCTAAGATTGACCTAAGATTCATTGACCCTAAGATTCAGATTCATTGACCCTAAGATGACAATTTAAAACAAGTCGAGCACATCGGCTGTGTGTCCCTAAAAAGAAATTTCGTATTTCTTTACAGTATTTCTTATTCCTTAACCCTAAGATGAGAATTTAAGATTGAATTTTCTTTTGACTCACCTTTAGAGTAACAAACGGCTGTGCCATGAATACGAGCGGTCCTTTGTTCTCTTCTTCTGATGGATTTGAGTTAGTGATGTCACTTTCCTCTAGTGAAGATGGAGCTCGAAACGCTTCACTGTCACACATTGATCGTTCAAACATCTAGAAATATTTATTATAGATATTTTTATCGAAATTCTTCTTCTTCTTTATAAACCTCTTGTGGCGGACAATCAGCTCTTTTCATGTAGCGATCGCGAAGCGCTTCGAAATGCCGAACATGCGCCTTTGCTACCCAGATTCGAATGATTGCATCCTGAAATATTAGATAATTTAATAAAACTAAGTTACTTGTTTTCTTCTCAGTCACTTTTTTTAATCTATAAATGAACCTGGCCAGCAGTTGCCATTAAACGACCGCAAACTGAGAAACGAACCACCCAAACGGCTCCCGTATGTTCGGCTTTAATTTCCTAAATCTCATTCGTTTATAAAATTTTCTTGAATAAATACTTGTGCAACTTTGAGATTCTCAAAGTCATAAGGACCCTTTTTGGAATATTTCGGTCGAACGAGTGGTACTGAGGTGTGGCCACGAGATGAATGCCCATCAGCTTGTGAGGGATCTCCTCCATCTTCACTCTCACTCCCACTATCCTCTGCATCAGTTTTCAACGCTGGAGTCGGCTTCCAAACATGTACAGCTCTTAAATAATCTCTTTTTGATTTCTCTTTTTAATTTACTTGTTAATCATTCCATTTATCCATGACGAGGCATAGCTTTTCACAATACTTCTTGCATAACCCATTTTTGAAGTAGGCGAAAGTTGATCTGATCGTTCATCATCGTCAAGTCTGAAAGCATAACTATTTTTGAACTCTAAAGCTTTATCAAGCTTTTGAATTAGAGAATCTTTTACCCAATCGTTTTTGAGCCCATTTGTCCATGTGATTTCATGCTCATTCGTCGCTCAACATCTCGCGTGATTGGATCAACAGCCTGGAAAGGACATTCGATCATTGGACATTAGATTTTAAGACCTATAACAAAAATTGTATGCTTATCTGAAGCTTGACAAGACCATGGTTAAGAAATTAAGTGAAAAAATCTTTCTTTAAACCAACTTGCACACTTCCAGATGGAGATGGCCTCTGTGGCAACATATCCGAAGTACTTCTTTGTACAGGAGATGGCTTTTCGACTACAACTGATAACTTCTCAAAGTCCATCGCTTTTCCATTATGTGCTGGTGAGGCTTCGCTCTCTGTTTCTTCCATAATCGTTTCCGATTTGCGAGCTTCGCGACTAAAATTCGATATAAAACCTTGACACAAATTTTACTTGTTATTGAAAAGCCTCTTCTGAATCGGAGTCTCGAATTCTAGAGGTGGCAAAACGATGATCGAGGTCGATGGGCCATCTCCATTTACTTGATCCGTTGAGGAGTTAGTCTAAAGCCCAAATGATTGCAAAATGTTTTGGTTTAGACTCACTGATGCTATTGTATTCTCAGAGTTGTGTTCAGACATCAATTGTGTTGTCAACTCTGAGATGACTCCTTCTGCTTCTTGATTTCTTTCCTCTTCTTCTCCATCCGGTGGCTCTGTTCCTCTCGTCAATGAATTCGATTTTTGAGATGGTGGTGGAAAAGGACCCGTCTAAAGACAAAATATAATAAAATCTTGAATCTGAAAGAAGCTAGCTAAGGAAAATCCAACTGTACTTGTCCAATCTTGATTGAGATCTGAATTCATTTTATAATTTAACAAAAGAAAGCCTCTAATTTCAATTTTAGAGTTTTTAGTATAGCTTTTTCTCTTTAATAACCCACTTTTATCGACTTTGCTAGTGTCAATCCTCGATCCAATGAATTCGTCTTCGTGTGCCCTCTTCGTCTTCCCACAGAAGCCGGTGTTGGTTGAACAGAACATTCAGAAACATTTGGACTCGCATAAGAATTTCCTGAAACATTTCAAAATCTAATTAAATTGTAAAAACACACCCGACATCGACGATATCGAGCAAATCGATAGCTTTGGCTCAAGGGGTTTTTCCAAAGAAGTTGCTCTGCTTCTGTCCGAGTTTTCAGCGGATAGGGAATGACTGGAATATTCGTTTTCCTAGGTCAAATTTATTTTTAAACCTTTGTACTTCGAGAACTGGTTCAAGTGGTGGTGAGGTTAGAGTTTTCGGTGAAGGAACTGGCATCGGTAGACAAATCGATGGGTTTCGAGGAGGTACTGGAGGAGGGCTTCGGAGCTGAATTTTCAATGCTATATCTATTTTAAAAGAATTTACTAGTTGTTTAGAAATTGAATTTATTTAACGATTAGATTTACCTCAGGTAGCGGTGGAGGTGGATGAGCTGGCGGGGGACCATTTGGTGAGGTGACAGTACTTGAAGAAGTACTCGGATATTGTGGAATTGAATTTCGAGCAGCTCTAGAGTAAAGGAATTGCCAATAAAATGAGAAATGTTACCCATTGTAGTAAGGTGATTGTATGAGTAGCGGAGATTCCATTGTGATACTCCCGCGTGTGCTCATTGCACATGTAGACGCACTGTCCGATGGATGAACGATTGCTGACGGACCGTTGAGCACTTTTCTGGAATCGAAGATACTATTTTCTCTAATAGCAATGCACTAAGCCTAAGCCTGAACCTGAGCCTAAGCCTGAGCCTAAGACTGGGCCTAAGCCTAAGCCTAAGCCTAAGCCTAAGCCTAAGCCTAAGCCTAAGCCTAAGCCTAAGCCTAAGCCTAAGCCTAAGCCTAAGCTTAAGCCTAAGCCTGAGCCTAAGCCTGGACCTGAACCTAAGCCAAAGCCTAAGATGTGGGGTCGGAAAATGTAGCTGACGATGAGATCTTGTGGGGGATTAGAGTGTTGAGCTTCTGTGAAAACTTGAAAACCGTAAAATAGTCATCAACTCGGCTCTTGCATGGAAAACACGGTACTTACAGAGTTTCTTCAAAGGCTCTTTGTTAGTTTCACTTGCCATTTCCCCTCACCTGTGCCAAGAATGAAGACTCGTATTCTCACTGATCAAACTCAGCGTGTCCCCATCGCCGGCAAACGTGGCTCCCGCCGTTCCTCCACCAAACTCATCTCTCATCTGCTTTCGCAATCCTCTTAATCTATCTCTTCGATTTGTTTGTGAAGTAGGAAGATTCTCATTCTAAATAGATTTCAGTTCGCTTTTTAATTTTAAAGTTACATTCTGTGAAGTATGAGAAGTGGTTGGAGTGTTTATGCTTGGAGCAGGCAGAAGTGGGTCGGGGAAGGCTCTGGGGCGTTTTGGTTCCTGAAAATTTTAAAGTTATTGACTTTTGTCTATGTAAAGAGTCAAATTATGCTAGTTTTAAGTCGAAAGAACCTACAGATTTCTTAAATTTACATTTAAATCGGTACTTATTGATCTTATCTCTGTAAAAGTATTTAATAGCTCCATCTCTACTCTCGATTTGAATTCGAATACATTTTTGCATGAATTTTTGTGGATTAAGATAAATAGAAGCTTTAAAATATCTGCTAATGTCTTTAAAATCGAATAAACCTTGAAAACTGGAGAGTTGTGTACATCAGTTCTAGCGTCTTCGAATAAATCCGTATCAGAATCACTCATCAATTGAACTAAAACTGATTCGTTAAATTTAGAAATTGAGAAACAATCAAATATTCTATTTAAAGAGGTATTAAACAAAAAATTTGTTTAATTAAACATTCAAATGACGTCATTTTTGGGAGTGGGACAAATGCGACCTTTGTTTTTGCGCACCCGGACATTTGCGCACCTTTTTTTCCGCACCTTGCCCATTAGCGCACCTTTTTTCGCGTTTTAAAAAAGCTCTAAAAAGCTAATATTAACCAATTTCTATTCCAAAAGTTGTTTTTCTAGGTAATTTTAGGGCGTAGAATCGAAATTTTGACATATCAGAGCTTGTGGAAGCGAACAGACGGAGTTATTTGAAAGACAAAACGGCTAGATCAAATTACAGGAAATTGTCGATTTTTCTCTTTGTATAACTCCGTCCGTTTGTTTCCACAAGCTCTGATATGTCAAAATTTCGATTCTACGCCCTAAAATTACCTAGAAAAACAACTTTTGGAATAGAAATTGGTTAATATTAGCTTTTTAGAGCTTTTTTAAAACGCGAAAAAAGGTGCGCTAATGGGCAAGGTGCGGAAAAAAAGGTGCGCAAATGTCCGGGTGCGCAAAAACAAAGGTCGCATTTGTCCCACTCCCTCATTTTTCTATTTTTTAACTTATAATTCACCAAAAAGAGACAAAATTAATCATGGTTTTTAAACCAGAAAATTTTTGAATAAAGAAAAAGAAATAAAAACTTTATTCCATTCTATCAGTAAATTTGAAGATAGGGTAACTTTTGCGAATCTTAAAATATAATAAAATCCTATGACCAAAAAGACACTAAGACTCACAAAAAAGATGACAGAAAAGAAAATTGTTGATAAAGCAAAAAAAGAAAAAGCTAAAACATGCTAAAATTAAACAGAAAAGCAGAATATTTACAACAGAATTGGGCGATTATTATGAGCAAGTTTTCGGCTGAATAGAACTATTGCATCTAAGAATTCTATGCGTTGAATCGTGAATCGGATTAGATCTTGAACTTGTCGACGACTCGATCGGCGAATTCTGTCGATTTGGCATAACTGAAAGAATCGGTTTTGGTTTTACCATTGTTGACAAGATTGTTTCAACCATTATCTCCAGTAAGATCCTGATCTGGATCAAAATCTCAAAAGCCAGGAGTCAGACCTGTACCTGGCTTCCGGCCTAACTCTAGCCTTCCCTGATCTATTAGGTACAAGCATAAGAAATGCGGATTTCAACATTTTCATAAATCTCCAACGATAGAAACCTGATATCGATGGATGTTATGTATATATGTTATATTAATAAAGCAAAGACTTGTCCTTAGCTCATTGCTAGGAGCTATATCTGTTTTTGTTCTTCAAATCAACTAGCTCAATTCATTAGCTAGCGTCAAGAACAGACTTAGACAATATGACAAACGCACATTACTATTAAAAGTTGTAAATCTCCTCTACAAAATAGGCTAAAATGTGTTTCAATTGATCGAAGCATTGAAGAAATTTCGAGGCCGAAATGCGAGTGACCAAAAAAAGAATCGAATCACTTTAGGGACAAGTTTAGTGTGGTCAAAATAGAGTTACCTTCCCAAAGATTTAAAAAAAAAGGATAACTATATATCAATTCATTAAAAAAGTCTAACGGAAATGCATTTACAGAAATTTAGATAGAGCGTAAGTTCAAAACCCTCAAAATTGTCAAAAAAAACCGGCTTTTTCGCAAAAAAGAAAAATTATTGTAAAAAACAAAGTTTTCCCATGAAATGATCCCAACTCTTAATTATTTTGAATGATATTTGAATCATTTTGAATGAAGGGCGCTCATTCTCCACTATATAGTCAAAACTGAGCTCTTGTGAAAGTAGGGTTTTCAAAAAGTGCCCTGCAAAAAGTGCTTTCTTGGTCACTCGCATTTCGACCTCGAAATTTCTTCAATGATTAGATCAATTGAAACACGTTTTAGCCTATTTTGTAGAGGAGATTTACAACTTTCAAATAGTTTATAAAATCGATATCAGGTTTCTATCGTTGGAAATTTATGAAAATGTTGAAATCCGCATTTCTTATGCATGTACCTAATAGCTCAAAAGCCTGTTTTTCTGTTTTTTCTGTTTCTTGACATTCTTAACATTCCATTCTTGTTTCTAGACTTTTTAAAGATAATATTAATATATCATTCTATAAAAAAGCTATAAACTAACCCTCCAAAATCCTGCGTTCGAACTTTTCCTTCTTTAACAACATCGTAAACCGCTTGACGTAAAGCATTACCTAAACTTTGTCTTAAAAAAGATCTTATTACACAAATTATGAAGTTATAAATGTTAATTTCTGGCTTTAACTATGATAATCTATAAACTTTAGCAACTTAAACGACTTATATTTAGTGTTAAACATCGTAGTTACAAGTTCTACTCACCATAAGTATCCAAGTGCAAATGATTTAACATGTTGGCGGCGCAAAGAATCATCGCTGTTGGATTAGCGATTTGTCTGAACAAGAGAAATCATGATAAGAGTTTTATAAATACCTTCCAAGAGCAGCGTGGAAAGCGTGTCGACTTCCTGGCTCGAAAATCACAAAATCTGAGCCAACCGACTCAGCTGGTACCACTCCAGCTCCACCAACAAGTCTAAAAGAAGAAAATTTTAAAAAAGAGCAAAACCATACCCAGCAGCCAAGTTGTCAATGATGTTTCCATACAAATTTGGCATAACCATTACATCGAATTGCTCAGGTCGGCTGACAAGTTGCATACAAGTATTGTCAATGATCATTTGATCGAATTCGATACGTGGGTAGAGTTTAGCAGTCTAGAAGATGGTTTTAGTTTAGGAGTACTGGAGAAATAACTTGGTAGTACTGTAGATTCGTTTTACTGTAAAATAATAATACTGGATCAAGCTACAACTGATCTTTTATCTCAAATCACTCGGCCATGATCGACGATCGACAATCACTCGGCCGCTATGGCCGCTATGGCCTATGGCACTCGGCCGCTATGGCCTATGCAACTCGGCCGCTATGGCCTATACAACTCGGCTCAGAGTGCCATAGCGGCACTCGGTCGCTATGGCCTATGGCACTCGGCCGCTATGCCCTATGCAACTCGGCCGCTATGGCCTATGCAACTCGGCCGCTATGGCCCAGTGCTTAGAATTATTTTTCAAGCAGATGCTCTAACCACTGAGCTATCCAGCATCTTCTTGCTAGAGAAGAAAGAGGATACAAGGGGAAAGAGAGGAAGAAAGAGTGGTTAGGATTCTTGTATCCTAGTCGGGGATCACGAGTTCAATCCCGCTAGAAAATTTGACTCTTTTTCCCATATATCTATGGGTTTTTCTCTGCTATATTCTTTAGGAATATTAGGGCAATAAGCTTGTGTATTTCTTTATATCAGATTATTCTTATTAAATAAATGTATACTTTTAAATATACCTCTTGACAAACTTTCAAGAAAAGCCCATCACCGAGCTTCATAATATTGGCTTTATGAACGGCAATAACCTAAATTAAAAATAAAAATAGTAAAAAAAAAAGTCAAAACCTTCTTTCTTCCGTGCTTTGTGGCATAATCAAAAGCAAATTTTGCGATTCGTTCAATTTTTGGGCGCGTCGAGATTTTCAAGCATTCGATAACTCCTAAAAACAAATTTTTTTTGCTTAACTACAAAGATCTGGAATAAAAGATAATGATAACAAAACAATAACAGATATCATGCCTGGAACAAGCTCATGCTCAAGAGCACTGTATTCTCCCTCGGTTTGTTCTCGAATGATTACAAAGTCGAGCTCTTTTCCATGACGTGTCTTGATGCCGGGAATGGTCTGTAAATAGAATTAAGGTTTTCAATAAAGCTTAGTCTTTTGAAACTTTTAGTATTAGTATTTTCTTCAGAGTCAAGCCAAGATTCAAGGTTGATTGCTTGCAAAAGTAAAGTTGAACCTCGCTTCTAGCTAGATAAAGCTCTAGCTAGATAAAGCTCTAGCTAGATAAAGCTCTAGCTAGATAAAGCTCTAGCTAGATAAAGCTCTAGCTGGATAAAGTACCTAGCTGGATAAAGCTCTAGCTGGATAAAGCTCTAGCTGGATAAAGTACCTAGCTGGATAAAGTACCTAGCTGGATAAAGTACCTAGCTGGATAAAGTACCTAGCTGAACTTACTTTACAGGTTACAGATTACTTATTCATAACCTCCTACTGCCTGATTATAGGTATTAGGTAAAAATCCTTGCTTAATCTACCTTGATGTGACAAACATTCGCAAACAGATCGAGTCGTTTCCTCAATCGCATGTTTAATCCAAGAAGATCACCCTCTGTTTGCAAAACAAACGCTTCTTGAATGGCTCCTGAAATTAAAGAGATATAAGAATAAGAGTTAGACTTGGCTATTGGGTAAGTTAGTATCAAATGAAGTCAATTGATACTTAAATATATCAAAAATGTAATCAATGTAAGTCATAGATAAGCTAAAGATTCTGGTAATCGTTCTAATTTTTGCGTTTCTTCTTGCATTTTCTATTCTACACTAAATCTAACTAATAAACTCATTAATTCGATAAATTTTACCTTTCAAAGCAACATTGTTGTTTCTACTGATCGACTCAACGGCTTTTTCGATTGACTCCGAGCGATTCCAGTGAATGTCCGAAAGGAATAGCTCTAAAAAAAACAACTTTTACATTGAATTCTAATTAGTTAATGTAATTTTTTGACTCACCTTCAAATTCTAGTGGGATTCCAGTGCTCTTAACAATTTCTTGCACAAGATAAATTAATTCTGGTCCAACTCCATCTCCGGGAATGGTTGTTACCTAAATAAAATAAAATTTGGCTTTCAGTTAAGATTCTAAATAGAGAAGAAGCTTTTTGCCCAAAAAATCTCAACAACACTGTCACATGAACCTTTAAAGCATGCCTTACCAGCTGAAGAGAAAGATGTAATCTAAAGTTTTTAAAGCTATAGACGAAGAATAAGCTTTATTTTGAACATTGATTGATTTATGATGTTAGCCAAACAGAAACTGGCAAATGAAAAATGTTAGAACCATCCAGACGGTTTTGGCTAAGACTGGCTTAGATCTAAACATTCTTAAACATAAAGTAAAGTAGGGAACGGTAAAGAAAGATTTCTGGAAAAGGGATTGAACCTTTTTGCTTTTCAAGCAGATGATCTAACCACTGAGCTATCCAACTATGAGCTATCCAACTATGAGCTATCCAACTATGAGCTATCCAGCTATGAGCTATCTAGCTATGAGCTATCTAGCTATGAGCTATCCAGTATCTAACCCTTGTATCCTCTTTCTTCTTTCTAGAGAAGAGGATACATAGGGAAAGAAAGGAAGAAAGAGAAGAAAAAGACTAAGCTACCTTTATGGAGTTACCTTTATGGCAAACGTGATTTTAGATCCCGTACAAACCTTGAGTTTGTGGACAGGCTCGCCAATCGGATCAACGGCAGCGGTTGCCACTCCTCTCACAGCAATGCTCGCTCCTCGCGTAAGAGCAAACAACGAACGGCTGAGCATCCTGAAATTTAATCATTTACACATAATCTAATGACAAAACTAATGACAAAACTATAAACTAAAAAAAAAATATGATACAAAAATCATAAAATGTACAAAATAAGATCAATGGTTCACTTGAGATGAAATAAATTGCGACATGTAAGTGCTCATCCCCGTGTTGAGATCATCATCATCGAAAGAATCATAGCCATTATCTTTAAGCTTTGATTTTTTAGCTTTTTGAGGATTTTTTGATGATTTCAATCGTTTTCGGTTTGGTGTTAGAGGAAAAGCGACAATTTTTAGATCTTTTGACGGTTTATTCACTTTATTCACTTCTTGCGATTCAACCAATGATCTTCTATTTGTTTTTGGTCTCAAATATGTTCTTGGCGTCGAGTTCTCGGAAATTCTCAATCTTTGCGAGCTTCTTTTCGGTGTATTCGGTGAAGTAAACGAATTTTTTCCTTGAAGCCTTGTATGTCGTTGATTGGAGAGTGGTGAATCGTACCAATTTACTCTTTGTGATGATTGAGTTGATGTTGATGGAGTTAAATCGATCAATTTTAACTTTGGTGTTTTTATTGCACTCTTGTCCATGAATTTTCGATTGAAATCCTTTCAATGATCATCAGTTTTGCTGAAAAGTTTCTTTGAAAAGGAAATCGGTTTTAAAAGAAAGATTGCATGATAAGATAAGTTTTTTTTGAGAGTTATGTGGGTGGAAAACGCTTGAGAACGCAAAAATTTACGACGTTATTTATTCTACAGAGAAAAGAGACGCGCTACAAGACCCAACACATGACAGAGAAACGGGGAAATGCTAAGAGATCTTTAGGAAAAGAGATCGAGAACAGAACAGACTTTAAGCAAACGTAAGTACTTCAAGGATTGAATGAAATTGTAAAATATAAACTTAATCTGACTTGAATCTGGTTTTGAAATGAAATTGGTAAATAGCTTGACTGTTAGCCTAACTATTAGCCTAACTGTTAGCCTAACTGTTAGCCTAACTGTTAGCCTTAAGCTGACCAGTTAACTGTTTAAGTCCTACAAGTTAAATAAGCTAAATTTGTAGTAAAGGGAAAGGATTCTTTTCTATTTTATATTCAACTTTAGCTAGCTTTTTGAAGCTAATAATGCTACTGAATGATTTGAATCTAGATCCGAAGCTAATAATGCTACTGAATGATTCGAATCTAGATCCGAAGCTAATAATGCTAAAAATGCTACTGAAATGATCCGAATCTAGATCCAAACCTAGTAGTGCTAAAAATGCTACTGAGTGATCCGAATCTAGATCCGAAGCTAATAATGCTACAAATGCTTCTGAATGATCCGCTATCTAGATCCGAACCTAATAATGCTAAAAATGCTACTGAATGATTCGAATCTAGATCCGAAGCTAATCATGCTAAAAATGCTACTGAAATGATTCGAATCTAGATCCAAACCTAATCATGCTACAAATGCTACTGAATGATCCGCTATTTAGAAGTTCCATGTTCTATATTTCAAAAGTCAATCGATCACTTTCCAACATTTCGCAAATAAATCAAATAAGCGCTTTTTCATCTCTTCATTTCCCAAATCATAAATTCAATTTGAAAGTGGCAATAAGATTTATGTAAGGAATTTGGAAGAATTGTGAGAAAAGAGAATCAAAGGGGAAATGGGCGGAGCCGAGCTGTGCTTTAAGGGCCAATCCACCCTTCTCTAACCAGCCAGCTGAACAAACCTTACCATATCCCTTAAATCTTTTTAAAGCTTACAGTCAGCTTTACTGAAAATTCACCTTTTAGAATTCAACAAATGAGTATCAGACGAGGCTTCACTGTTAAAGAACTCCTCTCCAATCAAGATCAAGCCAACAACAATGCTCATCAAACTTTCTTCTTTGATAACGACGATCTATTCTCAAGTGGTTTCTTTAAACTTTAAACTTTAAACTATTCAAAAATAGAAAATCTTAAATTTTTGAATTAAACAATGAACTCTGTTGTAAAGAAAAATTTCAGCGAGATCCCCCAGCTCAATTCTAGAAGCTGATGAAGAGCAAAACTTTCACAATCCAACGAAAAGAGAAAAATCAAGAAGAGCAAGAACTGCTTTCACTTATGAACAACTTGTGGCTTTGGAAAATAAATTCAAATCAACTCGGTATTTGAGTGTTTGCGAGCGGTTGAATTTGGCTTTATCTTTGAGACTCACGGAGACACAGGTTAGAAGCTCATAACTAGTTATTATTTTAGCATAATAGCTTTTTGAAACTAACAAAGTGTTCTTAAAACTGAAAGCTTTTTTTAGGTAAAGATATGGTTTCAAAATCGAAGGACTAAATGGAAGAAGCATCATCCGGGAGCTGATGCAAATGCTCCACCTTCTCCAAGAAGCAATGGTAAAGTAGATTTAAGGATTTTGCTAACCAGTAAAGCAATTCACAAGGAAAACTAGATTTCTGGAGAGGGGATTGAACCCTTGACCTTTTACTTTCCAATCTTGAACCCTAAATCTTTTACTTTCCAATTGCTCTAACCACTGAGCCCCGGTACCTTAACTTACCAAGAGAAAGAGAGAAAGACAAGGGGGAGAAAGAAGAAAGAAGGAATGTTAAGTTAAGGAAAGTATGACCGTAACTCAAATATCAAAGCTCTTTTTAGATGAAGGCTCTTCCGTTACTCCAACTCTCAACTCCACCTGTTTTCCCGGTTCAACTCCAACCACTTCTCTTCTAATGCCACAAATTCTTCCATTTCACATTTACTCAATGCCTCCAACACCGTTCTTCTTTCCATCTGCTGCTTTAGCTTTTGCGTAAGTCTTTGCAAAGAAATATCAACTAAACCGTCAGAGATAGAAATGAGAATGCAAAGGTTTCATTAGGTTTTCAAATCTTGACCACTTGCAAGTGTTTCATTACAAAAAACCTTAAGATTTCTAATGTTCAAGCTGAGCAGTTTGTCAAACTCCTGGATAACTCAATTTTCCTAATTTCAATCTTCAGAAGAGTTGACAATCTCTCAAACAAACCTTAAGATTTCTAATGACAATCTCTCAAACAAACCTTAAGATTTCTAATGTTCAAGCTGAGCAGCTTGTAGAACTCTTGGATAACCCAATTTTCCTAATTTCAGAAGCAATCTTCAGAAGAGTTGAATCTCTCAACTTCTACTAGTCAAATATGGGTATTTTTTCATTTTTCATTTTTTCATTTCAATTTTCTATCGCATTCCATTTCAATTCTCAGCACTTTTTTCTGTCCCTGTGAAGCTTTAAACTTTCCTGTGATTTATCTAGCAATTTTTCTTCAGATAAACTTTTTATATATAAAAAAAACAGAGCATATCATTGAGTGAAACTAAAAAATTCAATTCTACTATTTGATTGAAAACAATTTAAAAAAAAAAAATAAAACCAATCTTCTTAAGTCTTATAATGTGTTCTTTTCGCATCTTCAATTCTCAATTTCATCT
This sequence comes from Mesorhabditis belari, assembly GCA_958450365.1. Taxonomy (NCBI): domain Eukaryota; kingdom Metazoa; phylum Nematoda; class Chromadorea; order Rhabditida; family Rhabditidae; genus Mesorhabditis; species Mesorhabditis belari. Next base: position 3,317,812 of record CAUEEP010000736.1, read on the forward strand.
CGTATTTCCCGTATATGTATGGGTGTTGGGCCATTCGTTAATCGCTAAACTAATTAGACGAAATGAGAAGCGCCCGGCCTATTAGGAGGGATTTGTCCCGCAATATTGCCTTCAAAAGGGAAATAGGAAAAGGGGAAATAAAGAGTGTCCTAACCAATGAAATTAAGGAAATAAGCGAAATCCATGTACAGTCAACTCTCTTTATAACGGAATGGAAGGGAACAAAAGAAATTTCTTTGTTATAGAGCTTTCCGTTATATAAAGCTTTTCGTTATATAGAGCTTTTCGTTATATAGAGCTTTCCGCTATATAAAGCTTTTCGTTATATAAAGCTTTCCGCTAGATAAAGCTTTTCGTTAGATAAGGCTTTTCGTTATACGAAGCTTTTCGTTATATGAAGCTTTCCGCTAGATAAAGCTTTCCGTTAGATAAAGCTTTTCGTTATATGAAGCTTTTCGTTATATAAAGCTTTTCGTTATATAAAGCTTTCCGCTAGATAAAGCTTTCCGTTAGATAAAGCTTTTCATTATATAGAGCTTTTCGTTATATAAAGCTTTCCATTATTTAGAGTGTCGTTTTCTATAGTTTAGCGTCAGTTGGGACTAAAATTTCATTTCGTTATATAGAGTTTCCCGGTAGAGCATTTGTACATTCATACAAAAGAATTAAACTCAAACAAATTAAATCTGAAATTACTTTATTTCTACAAAAGAATAATATTTTAAACAAATTTAATTTTTTTTTAATGAATTGTCAAAAGTTGTATTGCTTTTTTGTATCCATTATTGCTTTATTTCTCAAAGATAAAGTTTTTCAAAGCTTTTTGCTTAACTAGGAAACTTTTTCAACTTTCAAAACCGATTTTCGAAATCGGATCTAGCTACAAAACGCTCCTTAGAATTCTAAGAAACACTTATTGTTTATTTTTTTTTCCAATCGGCCCTGGTTTTCGAGAAAAACGTACTATATACTTTTATACTTGTAACAAAAAGCAAAGAATTTGGCGGCAAGCGGAATTGAACCCGTGAGCAAAAATGGCATAGGTTTCGTGGTCTAGCACACTATCCCTTAGGCCACTCCTGCCCTTACTCTTTTTTGGCAGTTGCGCCCTCTTATAGGCTCTGGTTTTCAAGAAAAACGCGTCCAAAGTTTCGACAATTTTCGGGGAAGCTAACTATAAGAGGGTCCCATGCCAGGCAGGAGGAAAAGCAGCGATGGCCTGGGGGATAGTATGCTCGACTACAAAAATGACTCGGTACTCGCTCGGGGGTTCAATTCCGCTTCCCGCCAAACTTTTGCCACACGTATAAAAAACGTTTTTCTCGAAAATCGGTGGTAATTTGAAAGAGTCCCCTAGTAAGAATTTGTTTTAAACCAGGAAATTTATGCTTGTCTCCTACAGAAAAACTTCTTGAATATTCAAGTTAAAATCAATCAAATCAAATAAATCAAAATAGAATGGGTATAAAGGCTTAGCTAAGATTCTATGCAACACTAATTCTATACCTAGCTCTATCGATTTCACAGATATTCCTCGGTTAGATAACTTACAGTAATCTAAACCAGTTTTACAATGAGTTTACTCCAATTACTGTAACTTTAGCTTTCTTAAGCTTTCTTAAGCTTTCTTCCAAAATCTTGCCCACCTAAAGCAACTCAATTTTATCTAAGCTTTCCCACCGTTCTCCCCCCTTTTTCCTTTGCGCTCATTCATCGCAAAGTTTTGAGTGATTCGTCACACGTGTGCTCAATGAAATAAAGGTTTTCTTGAGGAAATCGGCACAATTCAAGCTTTGATGCCTCCGCTTTTTCCTTTCTTTCAATAAGCTCAAAATGAGGCAAATAATGGGGTTGACTGGAGAATCAAAACAAACCTAAATGTTAGGCGAAATACAATTGTCTGTATAGCTATCGTAATCCTATTTTCCAGTTATACAGGTTATAATCCAGGCTCTACAGTAATCCAGACTCTACAGTAATCCAGGCTTCCTAAACTACAGTAATCCAAACTTCCTAAACTACAGTAATCCAAACTTCCTAAACTACAATAATCCAAACTTCCAAAAGCCCTTCCTATATAGTTACTTATAAAGCTACAGTAATCCAAGGAGTAACATGGCTCTTAAAGTATAAATAGCTATTACTATCTCAAAGTCACAGTAATCAATAGATAATCGAACGTAGTTTTGTCAGAGTTAAATCAATTACCATTTTAAACTTGTAAACTTTTAAAGAAATGTTTTCGAAAACTTCCAACTCTACCCTTGAACAATACAAACCACCAACCTTACGCCTTTACTTCTTCTTTCAAATCCAGTTATCATTTATTGACTTAAAGTGAATGACTTCAGCTGTCATCTTTGAAAAAAAGAACAATCGGTGTGGGCTCATTCAAAGTCTTCCCCCTTTTTTATCCATATTTTATGGGTGATGGGAGGACACTTGTCCATTGCTTGTCCTTTTGTCGATCTCTCTATCATCTCACCGCCATTCCCATCCACCCCTAAAACCCATCGATCTCAATTGATCCACGAATTGGACCCCAATTCCCCCTTCAATCCTATCCGCCATCCATCCTCCGTCAATCAGTAAAACAGTTGCTCTCAACACTAATCCAAAGCTTCTCTACATTAAACAACCATCCATTTCTTAATCTTTAAAGCTGAGTAAAAGAAAAACCTTGATGGGTTACTGTATCTTTGAAATTAGTCACAAGAAATTAAGAAAGCTTTAAACTTTTAAGGAGTGGGACAAATGCGACCTTTTTTTTGCGCACCCGGACATTTGCGCACCTTTTTTTCCGCACCTTGCCCATTAGCGCACCTTTTTTGTTGCGTTTTAAAAAGCTCTAAAAAGCTAATATTAACCAATTTCTATTCCAAAAGTTGTTTTTCTAGGTAATTTTAGGGCGTAGAATCGAAATTTTGACATATCAGAGCTTGTGGAACCAATTTGAAAGATAAAACATTACAGAAAATCAAATTACAGAAAATTGTCGACTTTTCTCTTTGTATAACTCCGTCCGTTTGTTTCCACAAGCTCTGATATGTCAAAATTTCGATTCTACGCCCTAAAATTACCTAGAAAAACAACTTTTGGAATAGAAATTGGTTAATATTAGCTTTTTAGAGCTTTTTTAAAACGCGAAACAAGGTGCGCTAATGGGCAAGGTGCGCAAATGTCCGGGTGCGCAAAAAAAAGGTCGCACTTGTCCCATTCCCAACATTTAGCTTGTCAAAAGACTTTGATAAGAGCTCAAACAATCACACAACAAGTTCAAACCAAAGATTCAAACTCTGACTTGAGTTTTTGATCATTTGAGAGATCATAAAAGCTCTCAGCTAGTTTTCAACCTTTCAGAAACTGACAGAAAACTGAGAAAGAGGTTTTTAGTGAATAACACAGCTGTGTTCGCACATTTCCCCTCAATTGCTCTCATAATGCATCACTAGAAAATCTTTTTGACAACTACGGTACTTGATTGAGATTTGATTTTGAATTTTAAAGAATTTATAAACTATGTTTAGAAGTTAGAAAGAAAAATCTTATTCTAATAAAGTTGTATGACTTTAATTAAAGCTCAAATTAAGGAGTTTTTTTCGGTTTCTTTGATTAGAATAATATCAAAACTTATAAAAGAATCAATTTTCAATCAAAAACAAAATGATTTGAGATCCGATCGAGATTCGAAAACTCTCACCATTAAAATCTTAAATAAAAAGCCGATTTCTCAATTTCTTCTCTTCTTTTCTCATTGAAAAAGCCGCTCAGTGAACGATTAAATAAATCAAAGCCGCATGGACACAAAGAGATTTTCTCTTTTGATTTAAGCATACTGTATTCACTTTGATCACAATAAAACGTGGGAAATTAGCTTTTGTTATCAATAGTTTATTGAAAAATCAAGGAAATAATCCGAATTCTTTCATTTGGAGTTTATTTTTCGATACTTTCTGCGCTTGGCACTGTAATATTGCTTTCAGTCTAACTCAACAACAGCAAAACAACAAACTCTTCATTAAACAATCATCCGTTTCTCTTGTTATCAATAGTTTATTGAAAAACCAAAAAAATAATCAGAATTCTTTCATTTGGAGTTTATTTTTCGATACTTTCTGCGCTTGGCACTATAAGATTGCTTTTAGTCTAACTCAAAAACAGCTCTTTAGTTACTCAAACTTCAAGTTAAGCAAACAGTCTTTCTAAATAATTCTAGTTTCTCTAGATAATATGATAACAATATATTAAACGAACAAAACTAAACTGTGATAAACCCACATGTGCACGCAAGTGAACATTGTGGAGAACGTGTGAAAATCTCAGCTAACGCATACTCACAACCCCAACTGATAGCTGCCTAAAACGAAATTCATTCAAGAAAACATGATCTTTAGCTAAAATATTCAATTGCAAATACCGTATTCTCTCTAATAGTAGTGCACCGTGAGCGTTGTCTAAATTGCTCGAAATCTCAAGAACCGCTTATGAGAACCTATCGATGTGGGGTCGGAAAATGTAGCTGACGCTGAGATCTAGTGGGGGATTAGAGTATTGAGCTTCTGTGAAAACTTAGAAACCGTAAAATAGTGATCAACTCGGCTCGTGCATGGAAAAGACGGTACTTACAGAGTTTCTTCAAGAGTTTCTTCAAAGGCTATTTGCTAGTTTCTAAGTCTCTAGTTTTTCTAGTTTCGAGTAATAATTTCTAGTTTCTATTAGGTTGATGCAAAAGTCTTTTTCATTTTTTTCGTACTTCTTTTGAAAAATAACAAAGTCATCAATTAACCTATGGTTTGCTCTAAATGAAAAGTGTTTATTGTTCAATTTCCCATCTTTTTAATTCAATTTGGGTTCACTTTCAAGCAAATTCGAGAGTGAAAACGGGTTTTTCATAAAAATCTATAAAAACCTCTATAAAGAAATTGGCTGAATCAATTTCTCTGAAAATCTGAAAAAATATCTAACTTTTTGTGCTCTATCTTTTATTAATTAACATCAAGATTGGTTTCCTTAGCTAAAGCGTCTAAAATGCATCATCGAGCCGTCGCCTTTTTTGACTACCCGACTTCAGGCTCTCAAAAAAATCTAGACATAAGACATTTTAAACTTGTTTTAATGTCATTTTGCAGAAAAATAATTGGCCTTTCGAATGCAATAAACCGTTGTTCAATTGGTGCATTTGTTACTTTTTAACGGAAGTACGAAAAAAATGAAAAAGACTTTTGCATCAACCTAAGAAATTTGCTAAATCTCGAAAAGTGCTTATTAGAACATATCGATGTAAGGTCGGAAAATGTAGGTGACAATGAGATCTTGCAGGGGATTAGAGTATTGAGCTTCTGCGAAAACTTAGAAACCGTAAAATAGTCATCAACTCGGCTCGCCGTCGTGCACTACTATTAGAGAGAATATGATAATCCTTCACCCACTTGATTCCCAATGCCGCAGTTTCGTCCAAAAGTCTCTTCAAAACCATCCACAAAGTCTTTACCGTAACTGTCGATTATATGAGTTATGATTTAATATTTATGATATGATTGCTATGATATATACAATTAGATTCTTACAGTATCTAGCCATAGCTACAGCACTTACGAGCAAGCCATTTCTGGTAGGATTTTGGTCATTGATTCCCACGCTTGTCGTATCGCTCTCAAATTCGATCCGAAATTCACCCATGTTAAACGAAAGCAGCCCTCGTTTGAAGAAATGACTGGAAATTTAAATGTCTAAAAAATGAACAATTATTTCAGTGGTAGAATGCTCGCTTGCCATGCGGGCGATTCCGGTTCGATTCTTGCACGATAAAAGAAAATAGCAATATCGTTAGGAAGAGTTTTATTTAAATCACGATAAATCTAGTGGTAGTGGTTAGAAATCTGGAAAGTTCTTACCTAAAATCTTTGGGAGAAAAGGACATCAGAAGGATTTTTCTCTACAGATTTGGTTCCCTTTCTCTGCAGATTTGGTTCCTTTTCTCTACAGATTTGGTTCCCTTTCTCTACAGGCTTGGTTCCTTTTCTCACAAAATCTATAGAGAAATAAAATAAAGAAATTCAAATCTAAAAGCCGTTGTGATAAGAAAAGACATAACAGAAATATTTCTGCAAATTTTCTTTGATCAGAATATCGAAGATTATTTCTTGTTAGAGTCACCATCTTAATAAAACACTCACTTTCAAATCCATCTTCACACGTGTAAAGTAAATCGTTAAAGGCTGAGGCAAATATATAAGCCTAGAAATTTAGAGTTACAGAAGCGAATCTTTACTAACATCATTGACATTGGCTCCTCTCTGAATGAAGAAATCAGCCGAGGTGCAAGCTGTATAACTACTATCCAAACATGCCTTGAATTCTTCAAAGGCGCTAGAATCATTTGATTATTTTTATTATAGTTATAAAATTACCTGCAAAGCGCACGAGTTCCTGTGAAGCCTTTGCGGAAATAGAGCTCGAACTAAATTAAACTTTTACAACTTGTTTACATCTTTCTATTATTAATAGTCAAGTGAAATCTAAAAAAAAATACTTACATCATCTCGCCAGAAAATCGGAGTGAGCCATGGTTGCGTGTTACTGATGTTGAGAGCAGTGTTCAGCATCGCTTGACAACTCATATAAACAACACTGGTGCATTCGTTTTGAGCCAATCCGCTACCTATAAAATTTAAAAGTCACTTAGAAAGCTATTTAGAATCTTTAGCTAACCACAGAATAATAGAGCTTAATAAATTGGAATATTTACATACAGGGTGGCGCAGGATTATAGCGACTGACATGGCACTCCAAGAGGCAAACATGGCACTCCAAGAGGCAAACATGGCACTCCAAGAGGCAAACATGGCACTCCAAGAGAACCAAAAAAAAAATCATATAACTTTAACTTTAAAACATCTATTGAACTTCAAATCAAATAAATCAACAAAAATTTTCAAATTGATTGCCGTTTTTGCTTGAACAGGCTTTCAGGCGCTTGGGGAATGCATCGACCGTGGCGATCAAGTATGGTGCATCCATTTCTGTGACTGGTTTGACTTCTGCTTCAACCAATCCCGCACACGTTTGATATTTTCCTTTATAACCGCTGTTGAGCGTTCACCTCGTCCTAGCCAATCATTATTTGTTCCTAACGATTGAAACCGAGTAATGGCACGATAAACAACACTCCAGTAAACATTCAAACGCTTGGAGATGTCTTCACGAACCTATTTTGCAACAATTCTGTAAAAAAACTTACTGAAATTGAAATTCGAAATGAGTTACAATAAGTCTAAGAAAGTCAATATGCAGTCGTAAAACTGCGATTAAATGATCACTAAACGGAACTCCTTGTCGCTATAATCCTGCGTCACTCTGTAATTCAAACCAACCACAGTAACGACTCACTGATTGCGGTAGCGATGAGCAGTATGCGGAGAAACATGGTGATTATTTCCTAGTGGACTTTTCTCAAGTTTTTTGCAGAAGAAATCAATTCTTTCAATCAAACAAGCGATAAGATGAGTGGAAAAGTCGTTAAAGATGCCAAACTATATAGAAAATACTTTGTACTTGCCGAAATTACTTAAAATTCGATCAATAAAGTTTAGGACCCAAGTATTTGAATTGAATAACGGAAATAAGAATATAAGAATAATAAGAATATACAGTCGAACCTCGTTAGTGAACTATGGATGGGATTCTTAAAAAAACACCGTTCACTATCGAGGCTTCATTAGTACTAAATCAACTCAAAGGGATCTTAAAAAAACCGTTCACTATCGAGGTGTTCGCTAACGAAGTTCGACTTCGACTGTATACCGAAACACAAACTTTTAAGAAAATAACTTGTGAGCAGTATTTTGATGATCTTTGGCTCATACAGTGACTCATAACTGCACCTTCATCCACCTTTGATCCCTTCTCAATAACTCTATTGTTTTATAAACCAGCCTAATGGCGGGGTTTGGCTTGATGTTTTGCGGTTGAGTTTTTGATTTCCTTTTGGGGAATTTCGAAACTTCTAGCCGAAATAACGGAGAAATCGTGAATGTGAGAGGTGTACTTTGGGGGGAGCGCACAATCGCGTGCCCTCTGGCACATGGGACACATAGATTGCGAGAAAGAGACCACTAGAGTCGGTTTAATTACCCAAGTTAGAGGTTGGTATAAACCCCGAGACTCACCTAAATGTCTCAAGAAATTTTGGAATGGATTTCCCTTTTTGGAAGTCCAAAAAGTCACTAATTGGATCACTTTGAATCCTTTTTGAATCTCTAATCCAAAAGAATCCGACAGATTGATCCTGTAATTGTTGTAAAGTTCCGAGAATGAAAGAAATCGATTTATACTGTTAGTTTGTGCAAAAATTGATTCCCAAGTCTCTAGATCAATCCAGAAGAATGCTCACGGCACTCGGGCTTCCCAAGCTGTCTCCGAACTAAGTACTAACCGATCCCAACGTTGCTTAACTTGGCAGATTGGACGGGATGCCGTATTTTCAATGTGCTATGGTCGTAACCGAGCGCTGGTGAGAGAAGGGTTGAAATAGTGCAAGAAAGAGAAATCCGAAGAGACGCCAGACGACGCGAGGGTGTGCACTTTTCGTGTGTCTCGTAGGAAAAAACGGTATCTGGCACACGGTCTTCACGGATAGGGCTACAGTGGCCAACCTCATCGGTTTAATTACCCAAGTTTGAGGTTAGCATTAACCCCAAGACCTTGTAAAAGTGTCTTGAGGAAATTTTGGAACGTGTTCCCATAAAGGGAATGCACAAAGCAAATGTGGAAATTGAAAGTGGGGAAGCATTGTTTGTTTCATTTTGGTTCACTTTCAGTTGATTTATTTGCCTAAAGCAGTAAACTTACCGTTTCAAGTGAAGATATTACTTCCATTTGCATAATGTAATGTGTAATAATTATATAATGGCACATACTGCACCTTCATCCACCTTTGATCCCTTCTCAATGACTCTCAATGTGCCTAATACCTTTCACCTAAATAAGTATTGTTTCGAATTTAGCTCTTTATCAAAGGTTTTTGTTATTTAATTACGCTTTTTCTTGAAATCCCTTAAAAATGCGAATTTTTTGTTGTAAATGATTGCTAATAAACTTTTTAAGATCAAACCAACAAATAAATGATCAGATTAAAAAAACCAATTACTAACTGTTTCGTGATTTATTTAATGTATGTAAATTGAAAGTAAAATCTTTTATTGATAGAAATAACTCAATCCGATAACATGCTTTTGATTGTGGACAACATGTCGAGAAATTCATTGAAATTGATTCGCCGATCACCATCCGAATCATCGGCGTTGATGATCGATTGGAGTTGAGTTGATGAAAGGTTTCCCAATCCTAAATCCCTCATGATTGGTCCCAGCTCGTTTGCGACAATCGTTCCACTCCCATCCTTGTCATATTCATCGAATTTCTCTCTCAATTGCCCGAGCTCTGAATCGCTCCAACCAGACATCGACAAACTAAACATTAACTGATATTTTGGTATTTAAAGTTTGAAATTACAAAAGTAGAGATAAGAATTTAGGCAAAAATTGGATTTTCTTCTATTCACTATAATAAAAAGCTTTAGAAATTTGAAAGAGTTAAGCATTGCACTTAAAAGTTTTCCTTTTGTTTACTAAAGTAAAGCAAGAGTCAAGTTTTATCAACGGAAAAGGAAAAACTAAAGAATAGAACTAAAAAGTGTATTTGGGTGATAGACTTTAAATAAGAAAAAGTGCTTATAATGATCTGAAAAGACTGGAAACTAAAGAAAAGATATTTACCGAATAGAAGACCTTTCTTCGAATAGAAGACGGGGTAAAGAGTCTCATCGCGTACTCCTGCGTAGCAGCCCTTTTTAAAATTTCTTTTCTGCATAAAAGCTTTCAATCAAGTGCTATAGGGCTGGAAAATGACCCAAAAATACCACATGAGCTAACAGATTTTTGAGCCATTTTTCAGCTCTATAGCACTTGATTGAAAGCTTTTATGCAGAAAAGAAATTTTAAAAAGGGCTGCTACGCAGGAGTACGCGATGATACTTCTTTATCCGGTCTTCGATTCGAAGAAATACGGTATCATTCTTTATCGAATAATAATAGTTTAAACCTTAATCTTAATAAAATACATTCTTAGAACTTAACATATCAGTAGATTTTCTTTTATGAATACTATTTTAGATGTCGAAGTTCACCGATTGAAAGGATAAAGCTCTTTAAATACCCTAAAGTCGCGAGTATAAGTTCTGTTTGGTTTTCGCATGCAAATTGACGGCTGTCTCCGGTGCGGTGTGTCGAGGGTTCGAACCCCGCTGCAGCATAACTTTTTTGCTTTTTAAGAACAATAATAGAAGTAAATTTATTGAGGGTTATAGCAATTTTATGCTGTTATTTGTTGCTCCGGGCGTGGCTCGGCGCGTCCGCCCTGCTCCTCTCCAGTGCTCAGTCTTATGGATCCCTCCCTGGCCTCTTCATCCGGCCAAAGTCCACGTCGACGGTCGAAAGAGATGCTTTCCAGCTGTCTTCTTCAACACTATCGTCTGGATGTATCCATGCACATAACAAATAGCAATGGTGATAGACTGTCACGCCAGCAATGGTGATAGGCTGTCACGCCAGCAATGGTGAGGCTGTCACGCCAGCAATGGTGATAGGCTGTCACGCCAGCAATGGTGATAGGCTAGTATCCCGCGCTCCAAGAACAATAATAAAAGTTTATATAACAATAAAAAGGTATAAAAACCCAACAAAAAGAAATTCAAAGCAATTAAAGCGAATGTAAAATAAGGCACAACTTATACTCGGATCAACTTATACTCGAGACTTTAGGGTACTTGATATTTATCATTCTTTATTGAATAATAATAGTTTAAACCTTAATTTTAATAAAATACATTCTTAGAACTTAACATATCAGTAGATTTTCTTTTATGAATACTATTTTAAATGTCGAAGTTCACCGATTGAAAGGATAAAGCTCTAAATTACCTACCTGACACTAACAAGCCATTTCTCGGCAGTTCAAACCAAAAACGTTCAGCGTTTCTAGGCTTTCCCTCCATTTTTTCTATAAATAAAACTTTAATATAATTTATTCACACAAATAATTTAGTACAAATAATATACAAGCACAATCCCTGAGCCCTGTAGGGCTCAGGAAAAAAAGATTTATCGAAAAAAACCAAAACCATAGCCAGCGAGATTGAACTCTCGAGGTACCGACTCAGATGCAGCGCTCTTAGCCAGTTGGCCATGGCAGTCATAGACGGCTTTCTTTTTTTTGGCTAATCAACCAGTATCCTTTCCAAATGTATAATGACAATAAAAGCAAGATGAAGATCCAGATTCCAAAGACGATTTCTTTCATTATCTTCTCCCTAGCTTAAGATTGTTTAATTTCAAATCAAACAAATCTTTATTTGAATTTCTTTTATAAGCTATACTTGTCCAAAGGTTTCTTCATGAACAATGATATATATTAGTTACTATCAAGATCTGTTTAGGTTGAAAACGATCCTTCTCTTCAATCTGAAGACCGAGTTATGCTAATCCCTGACATTCTTCTAAAGGTTTTAGAAGGGAATTTAAAAGAAGTAGGTTATAGAAACATTGTTTAATTTCAAATCAAACAAACCTTTATTTGAATTTCTTTTATTTCTCACTTTCACTGTATTCATTTTCATTGTTTCTTGAATTTTAAGATCTTTAAATAATCAATAAACACTTAAGATTTACTTCAATTCTTTGAAAGAAAGTTTATTCAGCAAAAATCAATAAAATAATCAAGATCTTTGAATGGGAAATACTTTATTTTCCGACACCACCACCGGCGATTGGCACTAAAATTTTAGATAAAGAGTTCGCAATGATTCATAGTTAACTTAACTAACTTAATTAACTTAATTAACTTAATTAACTTGGTTAATCCTTTTTTGAAGTCAAAAACTTTCTGTAACAGTCAGTTTGAGTTTGATAGAATTCTTCTTATTCTAAATCTTTGAGCAGAGAGCTAAAGCTGATTTGAAAAACTTTTCAAGCTAACTGTACCCTCAATTTAGTCAAACTATACTGTTAAACTGTTAGATAAAGAATTGACAATGATTCAAAGTTCATTTTACCAAGTTAAAAACTTTCTGTAACAGTTTGAGTTTTGTAGAATTTTTCTTATTCTAAGAAATCTTTGAACAGAGAACTAAAGCTGATTTGAAAAACTTTTCATGCTAACTGTACCCTCAATTTAATCAAACTATACTGTTAATCATAAATTTTCAATATTTTTAAGAAAATAGTAGCATTGAAATGTATTGTCTTGTTAATTATGAGCTTTTGAAACTCACATGAGCATGAGATGAGACATTGAGGGAAACGGGTGAAAACTTGCACTCTCGCATACTCACAACCCCAGAACATAGCTGCCTAAATAAATGAAAAAGTTTTTTCAATTATAGCTGGCATAATTGCAAAACTTACTTGATTTGTCTTTCCGCATTGTCGACCAAAGTAGTCCTCATTGCAGCCCAGCATGTTGTTGGCTTGGCTGAAATGGTTTCAACGTTGAGAGCTTGATAGGGAATTGGGAATTGGACTTAAGAATTGAAAAAAGTTTAAAACTGACAAACACGCATCGCCGGGTGTTACTTTAACGATGGATTCCCAAGCTTGTCGACACGATCTAATCGTTGAACCGAAATTTTGCCACGTTGCCTGGAAACAAGCGTCGTTCAAAGCGGCAACTGAAATTTGATTTTATCTTTAGGTTTTATCGTTAGATACTTTTAACTTTAGATTTTACGGATCTTTACGGTTTCCGGAGACTGGGGATCGAGCGATTATTTGGGGCAGGGGGACGAGTTTTTGACCATTTTCCAGCCCGATTTTAGATAGTTTTTCTATTAAAAAGCTTGATGAAATAAATAGTTCCTGAAAGCTGACGTTCGAAGCTATCTAAATCTTATTAAAACTTCTTGATCTGACAAGTTTAAAGTGCTTAAAAATGAGCTGCAAGTTGGCCAAAAAATTGACCGCCACCCGTTAACCGTAAAACACTGATTTTACCTTTAGATTTTACCTTTACTTTTTTAATACATTAACAATTGCCTAATTGAGTTGATTAGTGCGTAAACTTATACCATCTGGTGCACTAAAATCTTTCTTGTAATACCCAAAATAATTCTTAATTCCGAGGAAAGTTGGGGAAAACAAAAAACTTGAAACCGAATACAAATCACCTTTCCAGCCCCATTTTAGATAGTTTTTCTATTAAAAATCTTGATGAAATGAATAGTTTCTGAAAGCTAACGTTCTAAGCTATCTAAATCTTATTAAAACTTCTTGATCTGACAAGTTTAAAGTGCTTAAAAATGAGCTGCAAGTTGGCCAAAAGTTGCCCCCTCCCCCCTCCGTTAACACCGTTTTTACCTTTAGATACTTTTCTATTACACTAACAATTGCTTAATTGAGTTGATTAGTGCGTAAACTTATACCATCTGGTGCACTAAAATCTTTATAACCAAAATAATTCTTAACCCAGAGGAAAGACCAGTTTGGGTAAAAAAAAGCTCAAAACCGAATCGAAATCACCTTGAAGTCCAGCTCCGCATACGTAATGCATTTCATTAAAGATCGACGAGAAAATGTAGGCCTAGAAATTTCTAAAGCAGTCATATTTGACAAAAGCTTCTTTATTTACATTATCGACTTCAGCTGCACCGGCCTGGATATAGTGAGCGGCTGAAGTGCACACTGTGTAGTTACCCCCCAAACAGTTCTTGAACTCCCGAAAGGCTCTGCAATTCGATTTTCGTAGAAGATTTGTATATAAAGCAAGTACAAGACTATTTGCAAAATAGAAACTAGATCTTCCACAAAAAAATTGAATTTAAAAGCCCACTTGCAAACGACACGAGTCCCATTGAAACCACTGCGGAAATATTTCTCAACCTGAATACACATTTTATATACCTAATTTTAAAACTTATAAAAAACCATTGTAAGTTTGACTTACATTACTGGACAATGGAATATGATATTTGAAAAACGATCGTCACTTTCGCGCGTGTGTAACTCCCTTGTCTTTACCGTATTTCTAAATATTAATATTACCATTGTGTAGCCCTTGAAAAGAGCTTTCAGAAAATGCATAACACCAATAGTTTAAACTTAAAGACAAGGGAGTTACAGACACGCGAAAGTGACGATCGTTTTTCAAATATCATATTTTATTGTCCAGTACTGTATAAATAAAATTGTACGTAAATCTAATCTAATCTAAGACTCACATCATCTCTCCAGAGAGCCGGATTGCGCCACGGTTGTGTGTTGTTGATTTGAAGTGCGCCGTTGAGAGTTGTCTGACAGGTTGAGTACAGACCATCATCGCACTTGCTTTGACCCCATACGCTACCTAAAAGCAAAGAAGTTTTGTAAGAAAAACCTGAGAATTTAAATGTTAGCTAATAGTAAGAGATGATTGGTCATCTACCCATATCCCTTTCAAGCTTATCTTCGATTCAATTCAATTTTAACAAGTTTGCAACTTATTTGGTTGATTTAAAGTTTAGATTATGAATCTCCAGACTCGATTTAGTAAGATGTATGTGATTTGGAAACAGAATTTCGTGCCTCTTGCCAGAACAGAAACAGAAGTTCTTGCCTTTCCCTTTCCATTGCTTTAAAAAAGCCAGATATTTGCAGAGACTTAGGTTCCATCTACAAGAGTTAGCTTAAAAATTTGCAGAAAGATTTTTCAAGTACCGTAATTATTCTAATAGAAGCACCACCCTATAATGACGATCGGAGCGTCACATAGTCTAACTTTAAGCGCCTCGTTCTCAGCGTGCTTTTATACTACAGTGTGCGCTTAGGTATCAAAAGATAGCACCAAATCTCAGCTAGATTTTAACACAAAGCATACCTTTAAAATATAGGCGCTTAGGAAAAAATGAACTAATGAAATTGCGACTACGTGACTGTACGGAGAGGATGCTTCTATTAAAATGATTACGGTATTTATGACTGGCGACGATTGTTTACTGATAGAACTGGTAAGCTTATGTTCTAAGAGTTGTTCCAAAGAGCCAAAACCAAGTTTGTCTTTGATATTTTGCATTTGGCTTAACAAGCCAGATATTTTACAAAAGCCTATGTTCCAGGTACAAGAATTAGTTTGAAAATTTGCAAGAAGAGCATTTTCTTTATTTTCTCATGATAAGATTAATGAATCGATTTTAGATAAAGTTACAATACTCACCGATTACAGTAGCGATGATGAGCAAGACGTGTGAAAGCATGTGGATGAGTATGGAGATGAAGATCTCCTCTCGAATCCTTTGCAAAAGAAGAGTCTCTCAGAGTCTCACTTCTTGTTTCCCCCCACACTCCACAAAGTCAAAAAAGAGATAAGAATTGTAGAAAAGGGCGGCAGAGTCGGAAGAGACCCTCTCCCTCGTTAAAATCGGCCATTAACGACTTTTTGAGAAGAGTTGTCTTTTTTCTACACTCAGCCACGCATCTCCCAATCACTAGTCGATTTTTAGATGGCCGACGCCCTGAAATAGACAAGAAGTGGGAATTTTTTTGTAAAAGTGATGTGATAGTGATGATTCTTGGGATTACGGTAGTTAAGTTTAATGTTCTAGTGACTCACAACTTTAGCTTTTCTTTTCTTCTCAGCTTTTAGTTGATTTGAAAGGCCATTACCATTTTGCTAGAGCTTAAAACCAGGTTTAACCATTGTGTTCTAACAAACGCAAGCTTTCTAGCGCTTGCAATTGAAAACTTAAAGTACATATCAAAGATCAAAATGGTTGCTATGGTTGATTGGCTAAGTTCTTTGTAGTTGGAGAGTCAAGGGTTCAATCCCAGACAAGGGTTCAATCCCAGGTTCAATCCCAGTCAAGGGTTCAATCCCAGTCAAGGGTTCAATCCCAGGTCCCAGGTTATTGGTTCTCTTTTGGATTTCCCTTAACCCATAAAGGATTGGCATAAAACTCTAGTTTGGAAAAAAAAGCTGAATAAACTGTTTACAATGAAATCCTAATTGTTAAAAGATTCTTTTTGAATCTAGTAAAGCCCCTTCAATGTCTTTCTTTCTAAAAAGATTTTCTTGAAAAATCGACTCATTTGGACCGCACCCACTCCTTCCCTTTCTTCTTGTTCTTCTTGTTCTTGTTCTTCTTCTTCTTCTTCTCCTTCTTCACTACTCCCAGCTATTCTCTTTTCGCACCCCTTTCTACACTCACTTATCAAAATGCAATAAACATTTATGTTTTTGCTCTTTCAAAAATTTCACGACTTTCAATGGAGTATTTTCGTGGCGTTTATGCTTTTCTTTGCGTAGTTGTGATTCATTGATTTGTGATGTGGGAATTTTAAGAGTAAATTTTTATTTTCAACGACAGAAAGCTCAAGAAAGTTGAATTAAATAGTTGATTGATTGACCGAGAAGTTGATTGATTTGTTTATTGCACTGGGTTGACTGAAATTACATTCATCTTGTAGCTAAGTTTTAAGAAAGTGACTCGATTTCATCGTAATTTATGAATCAATACCATTAAATCTCTAGTTTTTACTATTAAAAACAAGAAACCTAGAGAAATAACTCTATTTAAAACTCACGTGTGCAAAAATTCTGCGTACAATGCGGGTAATAGGTGGCCGTTCCCATTCTCTCGTACTCACAACCCCACCAACCAGCAGATCGACCACAACTCATGAACGTTGTTTGATAGCATAAAGCAGCTGTTGCTGCGTATCTAAAATATTAATGAATAGATTAGAAATATTAGAAAGAAGGGCAACTTTATTAAATTTATTAATGAACTCGTCATTTCTTTGAAGCAACGCATAAGACCCAACGCTTTCGGCCATGAAATACTTGTGGGTATAGCTCATTGGTAGAGTGTGGGCTTGGGAAGCAAGCAGGGTCCGAGTCGGTCGCGGGGTTCGAATCCCGGCTCGGTTTTTTTGAATCCCTAACCAAAGGACCGATGCTAAAATATTTCTTAATCAACTGGATCAAATGCTAAAATATTTCCTACCCATTTAGACAATCTTCAGCTCAATCATTGTGATGAATGATTGACTAACTTTATCACCATTTTACTTGTTTTGTTTGAGTAAAACTTGTTTGATTGGAGAAGGCTGATAGCTGCTAGCCGTAACTGAGCTGATAGCCGTAACTGACTTTAATAGACTTAATAGAACAAGTAGAATGCAGAGAATCATTATTACAAGTAAAAGAATAATACAAAAACATTTTGCTGTTTTAGCTAAACTCACGTGCACACATTTGTCGGATCATTGGCGACATTTGAAGCGAAATCGCTTTGACATTGATTCAATTGAGTTTTTGTAGCGTTTGAGCCGAAAATCCCCGCCGCACAGACGTCAACATTAGCAAAAACTAGAGAAATCTCATGCAAATGAAATCTTGCAATCATCATCTTTCAATTCTTTCATTTACCTGAAAATCCTGCTCCACAAGCGAAATCGAACTGATTCATCAGTTTTTGATAGCCGATTGCCTGAAAGTTTATTATATAGCTGAATTTACATACCGTAAATACTGTAATAGTACCCCACCCCCCTCGTACAGTCGCGTAGTCGCAAAAGTTTTTTAGTATTTCATTTTTTTCAAAGCGCCCATACTTTCAAAAAATGCGTCTTTGATATCAAAAAATAGCTGAAATTCAGGGCTATTTTTTGCTACCTAAGCGCGCATTGTAGCATAAACCAGTGTCGAGAAAAATTCGTTCAAAGCTAGACTACGCAACCCTCCGCACCGTCATTATGGGGGTGGGGTACTATTACAGTATTTACGGTAAATATAGAAATTCATAGCAATGTTGATATCAATAAAAATGTATTATTTAATGATTTATTCCTAAGCTTGTTCTATAAAGCTTCAAACTTGAGCCATTGTGATTCCAGTAGCTGTGCCGTTTTGCGTGGCCACTAAACCAACTGGACCGAAGAAACAAGCCTCATAATCTTCCATTTTACTAAATTTTTAGTTAAATCATGAAAACGATTGAAATTTTCAACTTTTACTCACTTGAAGCCAACTTTAATGCCTTTGAAAGCATTGCAAACCGATGAGAGACCAGGGATCCCTGTTCTTGCCCAAACACCTTCCACAGCCATTCTCAATTGTTCATACGTTTTCACGCCCAAGTTAGCTAAAAGATTTTTCAAGTATCGTAATTATTCTAACAGAAGCACCACCTAATGACGGTCGGAGCGTCACGTAGTCTAACTTTAAGCGCCTCGTTCTCAGCGCCTTTTTATACTACAGTGTGCGCTTAGGTATCAAACGATAGCCCCAAATCTCAGCTAGATTTTAACACAAAACATACATTTAAAATATAGGCGCTTAGAAAAAAATGAATTACGGAAATTGCGACTACGCGAATGTACGGAGAGGATGCTTCTATTAAAATAATTACGGTATTTATGACTGGTGATGATTGTTTACTGATAGAACTCTAAAGCTTATGTTCTAAGAGTTATTCCAAAGAGCCAAAGCCAAGTTTGTCTTTGATTTCGTCTGGAAATCACTAGAAATAACCTTTATTACTTTTTTTTGCACAATTTTAAACCCACGAGTGATTCCAAGAGCATCGTTGAATGCGGCTTGCACTTGGTTTAGCCTTTGTCCATCACAAGATTGATAGGTTGGTGGTCGAAATTGGGCGATTGATGTGCCTAAAAGAAAAATGTTAAATCAGTTATTTCAAAACTGTTAATCGATTCACTTTTGCTCCTTTCCAAGAGCTATTTTACAAGAGGATTTACTTGATTCTAAAGAGTGATTGGCAAGTCTTAGATGATTAACTTGGTAAACTCTTTTACAAGTTATAAAGAGAAAATTAGACTGTAGCTAAGCTCTATAGCTAGCTTATTTTACAGAAAAGGAATAGAAAAGTTGGTTGTGAGTTGGTTGAAAAGATCTGTAAAAGAAATTGTTAATGATTTTCCAGAATATCAAAAGATTTAGACTTAGAAAAAGAAAGAATAAGATCTAATAAGTTTATAGAAGATTCAGAAAGGAGTTTAAGTTTAAGAAGATTCAGAAAAGAGTTTAAGAAGTTTAAGAAGATTCAGAAAGGAGTTTAAGTTTAAGAAGATTCAGAAAGGAGTTTAAGAAGTTTAAGAAGACTCAGAAGAGAGTTTAAGAGGTTTAAGAAGACTCAGAAGAGAGTTTAAGAAGTTTAAGAAGACTCAGAAGAGAGTTTAAGAGGTTTAAGAAGATTCAGAAGATTTAGAAAGACAAAACTTAAAAGAAAAAAGGAAAGTTTAAGGAAAAAAACAAGTATTTCTTGATTCATTTACAGTAATCTTTACTAAATCCAATAAAGAGTTAAATGAAAAAAAAAATCGATAATGACAAACCGAGGAGAAGGAGAAGGCCAATCCATGAGGCCATCATGTCGATGGATCGTTTTTCGGTAGTGGGAGAAAAGCCTTCCTTCCTTCCTTCCTTCCTTCACTTCAATCCTTTCACCTCTTCTTCACTTTCTGCCTCCCTTTTTCCTTTCCAAAGCGCTCCCTTATCGTTGATTCCTTCTCCCCAAAATTATTGGCATTTTAGTACCCGTCGCCACGCATCTCTTCTAAGATTTTTTAAAACTCAAAACAGTTTTCAAGGCTTTCAAGTGAGTGATGCGATGGGGAGCGGCTTTTTTTGTAAATTTGAACCAGACAGTTTCTGTGGTTATTTTTCTTTTCAAATAGTTATTAAAATAGAAATAGAAATAGTTTATTCAACGATCAGAGAACAGAGAATTCAATGATGATCACAAATCACAAATTAACTAAAGTAGTTAAACGAAAAGATTGAAGTACTCACCGATAAATATTGAATAAACAATGTTATGTATATTAGCTAAGCGCACTTTAATTCACCATTTATAGTATTTGCACTAAATACAGCGTTTCATTTAGTTGATGGGAGATTCAGATGAAAGCGCCGATTTTCACTGATGATCTGATGACGTCACCATTGACGAAATGATCACAATCAATGACAAGAAAGAGAACAAAGCGTACTATTGTTTAAATTTATTGTATGCATTAGAAAATGAGTGGTAAACTGAAGATCATTGAACTTAATCAAAGCTATTGATTGACTGCACGTGTGGCTTAAGATTTACCTATTTTTTAGAGTTTGCAAATTAAACTGGGGTACTAGAAGCGTGGATTGGCTTGAAAATGATAAATTTGCAGTCATTTTGTCCTTTTTTCAACAATAACTGAGTATTTTTATGTCTTTCGTGTACATTAAACTTTTCAGAAAACCAAGTATCACCAGATTTTCTATCAATGGGAGTGAACAAGTGTACAACTACTCAAATTTGGCAGTTGGACAACTGGAAAACGATTGAGAAAACGAATCTTGTGTTCATTTTTAAAATCCCGAGCTTTTTTTCTTATAACATCTTTTTATTTATTTTTTTTTCAAGAATTCAATTTACGACCAAAAATTTGGTTGATCGTCGTGATGGTCGATTTCCTCAAAGCGATTCTTCGCTTCCGCAGACAAAACATGCAGATTATGCTGAAAATTGGTAAATAAAATTTCTTTGTAACATTAACATACAAGTTTCTATCTTTCTCTGTCCCGTTGTAGTTTAAAAAGCAAAAATGAAATCTTTCGTGATAAAATGGAAATTAGATGTGACTGAAAATAGTCATGAGATGGAAAAACGTTTAATTGGAGCGGGTGTGGTCATTGAGATGCAAGAATTTTAGCTTAATTACCTCTGTTTTTGTTTGACTCAGATAAATATCAAATGAAAAACATAACGGGATTCAACTAGACTTCAATTAGGCCTCAATTAGACTAGTCTAGTTTTTCGATTTCAAAAATCTCACCTTGAAATAAGATTGAAAAGAAGAACTTGGATGAAATCGTTGAGACTATCGAAAATCGAGTGAAATTCTCGTCCAAAAAAGAGATTTGTGATGATGACGACAATATTGGCAAAGATGTAATTGACAAGAATAATGAAAGAAAATCCGAGCATCTAGAAAGAAATGAAGAGATTAGGTGAACATTTATAATATTTATAATATTGAAAGGTAAGTTCTGCCCGTTTTTTTTTTTGGGAGAGCTTCTTAAACTCAACCAATCTACACATGTTATAGCATATTCGAAAGCTGAATTCAAGGCGAAAAAAGGGAAAAAAACCGTTTTTGATTACATACAGTTTTGAAGTTTTTACAGGCCTTTTAATGAGTTCAGTCAGACCGAAAAGAGTGTAGAAATTGCGTTTCAATAGTTTTTTGTTTGGCAACATAGGCTAAAAACACGTTATTCGTACTCAGCGCGTTAAATTACCCTTAGAAACTCATTTTTAAGATTTTTGCATAAAAAAGGTCTAAATTTTTGTCGCGAGCCGGAATCGAACCCTCGACCTTTTGGGTAGTAGCCGTCGCGCCGTTTTTTGCTCGTTTTCTCGTTTTTTTATTGTTATTTTTTAGGTAAAAGGTGTAGACAAAGGAAGAAAGCAAAGAAAATGGGCAAAAGACTCGAAAGACCAAAAAAAAACTCGAACCCGGGCAAAAAATTCTGGAGGCAAGCACACTATCCATCGCGCAACTAGCTCTAGATTTAGGAAAGATAGAAAAAGCTTATAAGAACCCCGAAAATCGGTCTAAACTTTAATACCAGATATCTCGCGTTACAGAGCTCTATTGGAAAAAGTGAAAGCAGATTCAGAATCAGCATAGTCGTTTCTATAAATGATCTCATATCAAAGGGCCACCTTGACCTAGTGCCTTTCCCTAATTAGTATAGAAAGCCAGGCAAAGACAAACAAAACCGAGTCAGGTCAGTCAAGTCAGGTGTATTAGTCAGGCCTATTAGTCATATTAGTCTTATTTGATCGACTACGCAAAAGTTTCGATCAAATATGTCTAATATGCCTCTTGGGATTTCAAAAATGATCAGAAAAAGATCAGAAACTCTGAAATTTTAGGGCTTCATTTTTACATTTACATCAAATTTTCATTGAATTCTGCATGTCGTCTTTTTCGGCTTTGTTTCGACAAAAGTTTAGAGATCTTATAATTGCTTTAATGATATCGATAACAATGATGGGTTTGTTTAGGAGTTTTGTCTGTAAACTGATCTTGAAACGTTTTCTGTATTGATAAAGAAAAGAATAGACTATTTTTTTGACTAGAAGCCTTTTTCTAATGAAAAAGTACAGTACCTCAAATGATTTCTAAGTTCAAACCACCAAATCTGTATCTTATTGATTTTTGTTTTCAAAATTTTGACTCAAGGTTCAAGAGTTGCATAGCTCATAGAAAATGTAGCTGTAGCTGTAGCTGTAGCTGAAGCTGATACTGAAGCTGTAGCTGTAGCTGAAGCTGTGGCTGTAGCTGAAGCTGTGGCTGTAGCTGTAGCTGAAGCTGTGGCTGTAGCTGAAGCTGTGGCTGTAGCTGAAGCTGTGGCTGTAGCTGAAGCTGTGGCTGTAGCTGTAGCTGAAGCTGTGGCTGTAGCTGAAGCTGTAGCTGTAGCTGAAGCTGTGGCTGTAGCTGAAGCTGAAGCTGTGGCTGTAGCTGAAGCTGTGGCTGTAGCTGAAGCTGTGGCTGTAGCTGTAGCTGAAGCTGTGGCTGTAGCTGAAGCTGTGGCTGTAGCTGTAGCTGTATTACTGTAGCTTTTTTGAAAAGGTTTTATGATTACGGTAGTTTTTTTCCTGAAGTGATTACTCTGGAGAGTATCTTTTAGAAAACAAATTCAAAAAAACATCATCAGTTAGAAATATTCTTGTTAAGAAGACTTGCAATGATCTGTTTTCACTTTTAGTCATTGCAAGTCTCCTTTCATTGATTGCCAATCAAAATTGGCAATTAGTGGACGATAATGGTGAAGAAGTCGAAAACGAAACCAATCTAAACACAACTGTTTATGTTGATCCGAATGACGAGCTGAATCTCAATGTCACTGATCCTTTTTCAACGATCACTTTTGGGGTTATTTGCAATTTCTCTACAATAATCAACTTTTTATAGGCGCTTATTCTAAGCTTACTCACTACATCATTGGCAGCCTTTTTCTCAGCAAGCAATCATCATTTATCGTGCCCAATTCGGTAAGCGCTGAATTTGTTAATCGGATTCATTATCATCAATTGCAAATGTACCTCTCGAGCAAGCAAGAGCAATTGTTCAAATAAGTTTTATTACTTTTCTATGCTTTTGAAAGTTAATAATTTTAGTAACTGCTAACTAAAATCTTCGAAATCTAGCAAAGAATCAAAAACTTAAAAAAGCGGAAAAATCTAGCTTAAGTGGGGTCGAACTTGCCGCCTAAAGGGCTATTCGCCTTCGAGACAAGCGTGTAAGCCACTCAGCTATCCCTGACATTGGCCCCCGGCTTCGAAACGGGTTTTATAAAGCAATCACAAGAAAAGAATGCACTTTAATGACTAGATCTTCTTAAAATTTAAAAAATTGACTCAAGAATTTGGACATATTTCATAGGCTTCGTTTGACACGTTTTTCAATGTACTTTTTGAAATCAAACGTGCATATTACCCTTTTGTAAATTTTTAACCCAATTCAGTCAATTCCAAGCATCTTTCAGCCTATTGGCCACCGCAGAAAATCTAAACAAATTCATCTATGCATTGTGCTATTTTCTAGCTCAAATATGTGACCAACCCTGGGTATCAGTGAGGTATCTTTTTCAAAAGTTAATTTAATATTACCTTACTTTTCCAGTTGTACTGATACGATAAGCAAAACATTTTCAACCATTTACTCAATCGCTGATGAATACAACCTTTGCGACATTGCTCAATATTGTCAGTGCTTGATTTCGATTAGGTAAACCTTAACTGAAATCTTGTCAAATTTTTCTTTCTTCAGTCGTTTTATGGCCTTATCGTTTAACGGAATCTATTTTCAATATACTTTAAAATGGCCGCTTTTTCAACTCGTATTTCCCTATATTCTTCGTGCCATTATCACAATGCTAAAATGGCCGATTGCTGATGCGACACGGCTTTCGTTTTTTTGGATCCTTTGGCAATCTATTCGATTGTTTCCCTATTTTCTTATATGTGGGCTTGACTTTGTGACGAATCGAAAAATGGATTCGGTGAGTGAAACAAAAAAAAACTGATTGATGATTGATGATTGATGATTGATTGAGAAATGGTTTCAGCTGAAAAGAATTGGCAAAGCTACGCAAGTCGAGCGTCTTCTAATGATACAGGTTTGATTTTCAATATGCAGTAATCAAATAGGCATAAAATAGACAGCTAGGATTAAAAAGGGCATGCTCTGGTCTGACTTTCGGTTTTGTTTTTCTTTGCCTGGCTTGCTATACTAATTAGGGAAGGGCACCAGGTCGAGGTGACCCTTTGATATGAGATCATTCATAGAATCGATTGGTTGATAGATTGGTTGAGTTTAAGAAGTTCTCCCAAAAAAACCGGGCAGAACTTACCTTTCAATATTATAAA
Source organism: Mesorhabditis belari (assembly GCA_958450365.1). Lineage (NCBI taxonomy): Eukaryota > Metazoa > Nematoda > Chromadorea > Rhabditida > Rhabditidae > Mesorhabditis > Mesorhabditis belari. The sequence continues at coordinate 3,342,281 of CAUEEP010000736.1, forward strand.
TGTTCACCTAATCTCTTCATTTCTTTCTAGATGCGCGGATTTTCTTTCATTATTCTTGTCAATTACATCTTTGCCAATATTGTCGTCATCATCACAAATCTCTTTTTTGGACGAGAATTTCACTCGATTTTCGATAGTCTCAACGATTTCATCCAAGTTCTTCTTTTCAATCTTATTTCAAGGTGAGATTTTTGAAATCGAAAAACTAGACTAGTCTAATTGAGGCCTAATTGAAGTCTAGTTGAATCCCGTTATGTTTTTCATTTGATATTTATCTGAGTCAAAGAAAAACAGAGGTAATTAAGCTAAAATTCTTGCATCTCAATGACCACACCCGCTCCAATTAAACGTTTTTCCATCTCATGACTATTTTCAGTCACATCTAATTTCCATTTTATCACGAAAGATTTCATTTTTGCTTTTTAAACTACAACGGGACAGAAAAAGATAGAAACTTGTGTGTTAATGTTACAAAGTAATCTCATTTACCAAATTTTCAGCATAATCTGCATGTTTTGTCTGCGGAAGCGAAGAATCGCTTTGAGGAAATCGACCATCACGACGATTCGCTCTAATTCAATCCGCTCTCATCTCTAATTCAATGCAAATACTTTCTTTTACAGTTCCTGAAATTCTTAGTCTTTAAATAATTAGACAAATTCAACTTTTTTTTCTATAACAGAGTTCATTTGCTGGTGCAATTTGATTGAAACGTTATTTTTTTGCTTTCTGTCTGATTTTAAAAGGGCTACTTCGTTGCATTTTAAGTGACTTTGTCATCTTTTATCTTGTACATTTTTTCATGTCGCTTTCGCACTTTATTTCTTTCTAAATAAAGTATTTATATTTAGCCCCAAAATATATTTTAAATCTGTTTTGATACTTTTCGATGTATTTTTACGATGTAACTTTATGAATTCAATTCATTTGTTTAATTTATAAAAGATCAGATGAATTTGAAACTTCAAACGGAAAGTAAAAAAAAAAACAGTCTCTTTGAACGTGTATCCAATGAGGCTTGGAACTTATGTCATTGTAGATCCAAAGCTATTCCTAATAAATGTATTATTGTATTAATAAAGAGGCAAATTCAAATCCCAAAATGAGTTGACAAGAATGACAAAAACCTTCAATGAGTAAAACCAATCATCATTCAGAAGCGGATCAATTGTCCGTCCAACTTTAGTCCTAACTTTGATATTCTAGTCCGTCTTTCTGAAGTAAACGTAATTCTTATTAAAGAGATATCCTTAGTGATCCTAAAAAGCACAACTTACACCAAGAATTCCTTTAGCTCCTCCGAAGCTCGAACAAAAAGGAATCTCGTCGGATATCGACGAGCTAGCTGATGGAACAGTGACCATCTTTTGGCCCGTTTATGGAAAACCCACTTCAACAGTCAATTGGCTCAAGGTTGTCGTCTTAGTTTTACTTGAAAACGGATTGATAACAGTTGTCAAAAGTACTTCTAGTCAAGGCTTTCATATTACTATCTCATTGAAAACCGAATTCTAGAATGGCCGTCCACTCAGCGATCAGCAGAAGATCAAAGAAACAATTGTTTGATTTGATTTACCGATCAGCTTCCTCTTTAGCTAATTTCAAGAAATAGAGCTTTTGCCCATTTGAAGTTTTGATCTTCTTTTTGATCTTCAGAAGTTTGAAGTTTTGATTTTCTGAAGATCAAAAAGAAGATCAAAACTTCAAATGGACAAAAGCTCTATTTCTTGGAATTGGCTAAAGAGGAAGCTGATCGGTAAATCAAATCAAAAAACTGTTTTAAATCAAACTGTTTTAAAACATTGTTCTTTTAACTTTCACAACAATTCAAGTACACTTGTATTGCCAAGAGTCTAGCTGGGGAAAGACAAGCGGGACTTTAATGTAAAACTTCTGGTTAAGTTCACTTTTAAACTTATCCATAGATCCATTTGATATCCCTTTCAACACTAAATTCAATAATTTGCATACTTTACAATGTCAGATTTGCGACATTCTAAAATTTCCTTTTCCAGAGGATCCCTGATGGCCCCAATCTCATGCGACGAGTTCAAACAAACGAAGGTCGATGCTAATCGAGCATTTTGACCTGTTCAGCTAGTGGATCTCCACCACCAACTATCACCTGATCTGTATTTAACTTTTATCCATTTCGTATTTTGTTTTACACTCTTTAAAAAGTGAGATTTTATTTCCATGAGATTCAAGTGAGCATCAATGAAAACTGTACAAAACAACCCGTTGCATTGTTCGTGATCAGCTTAGGCGGCACCGGAGGCACGGTTCTTCTTGTGGTGAGTGAGAGCGGCACGAGCGCGAGCAATCTTGCGGTGACGGTATCCACCGGATGGGGCAGGAGCCGGGGCAGCAGGCTCGGGGGCAACGGGCTCATCTCCGTACGAGTTCTGGGCGGGAGCTGGGGCGGGTTGGGCCTGGACCTCTTGTTGAGGAGCGGGTGCCTGGGGCTCGATGGGTGCTGGAGCGGGTGCTGGTGGGGCAGCCTCAATTGGAGCGGGGGCAGGTGGGGCAACTGATGGTTGTTGGCTGTAGACAGGCTGAGGAGCGGGTGCTGGTGGAGGAGCAAACTGCTGTGGTGGTGGAGCCGGGGCGGGGGCTGGTGGTGGGGCGAACTGCTGTGGTGGTGGGGCAGGTGGGGCGAACGATGGAGCGGCTTGGGGAGCTGGCTGAGGCGCGAATTGGGGCACTGGAGCTGGAGCGGGTGGTGGAGGGGCGAAGGCTGGTGGTGGAGCCTGTTGGGCGTATCCTCCAGCTGGGGCACCTCCGAACGATTGTTGTGGGGCTTCTCCGAACGATTGTTGTGGGGCACCTCCGAACGATTGTTGTGGGGCACCTCCAAATCCTCCCGAAGTCGCATATCCGCCTCCAGGGGCAGGTGGAGCGAAAGGAGCTTGCTGGGCGTATCCTCCTTGTGGGGGTGGTGGAGGAGCGAATTGCTGAGGAGCAGGCTGAGGAGCGAATTGCTGAGGAGCAGGCTGAGGAGCGAATTGCTGAGGAGCAGGCTGAGGAGCGAATTGCTGAGGAGCAGGCTGAGGAGCGAATTGCTGAGGAGCAGGCTGAGGAGCGAATTGCTGAGGAGCAGGCTGAGGAGCGAATTGCTGTGGAGCAGGCTGAGGAGCGAATTGTGGGGCCTGTGGGGCGTACGATTGAACGGGAGCCGGTGCTTGTTGGGCATATCCACCGCCGCCTCCTCCAAACGATTGTTGTGGAGCTCCACCGAATGATTGTTGAGGAGCAGCTCCATACCCTTGTGGGGCTCCGCCGAACGATTGTTGAGGCGCACCACCGAAGCCGCCAGCGCCAGCGTACTGGCTGAAAAGGGAAAGATTGATTGTGACTGAGTTATCTATAGGATCATTAAGAGTAAGTACTAGCTGTGAAATCCTTTACTTCACACTAGCAATGATCTAGTTGTAAGAAAGGCTTCTTAAATTAGAAGCTTCTAGTCAGTTTTGTTAGTCAGAACTGTAAGTTTCAAAATATTGAAATTGAAAAACCAACCAGTTAGCTCCAACGAGGAGTGCAGCTAGAACTGTTGCCCGGATCATTGTGCTCAAGTGCTGTTTCAGCTTCACCGCTCGCTTAAATACTCAAACCACTCATCAAATGTTGACTTGGAAGGGAAAAGAGAGATGATATTGAGAAAGAAAATCTCTCTCAATGAAATGTAAATGGGAACTCACTCGCAGAACAAAAGGCTATCAAAGGATTTTTCTTGAGATAGCCAAAGCTGAGCTTTTTTCAGGATGAGCGCACTTTGTAAGTATCAGGAAAAAGTCGGGAAATGTATGAGAATTTGGATCACGGTTATCCATTGTTATTTTGTTCAAGTGCCAAGACAATGGTGAACTGGGAAAGCGGAAAGCGGAAAGCGGGAAAGCGTAAGGCTAATTTTCTTCTTTTTTCATGAGTTTGATAGACTTGACTCTGTATTTTTGAAAAAAAATATCAATATCTTCGTTTTTCTTGAGCGTATATCACAAACAATCAAACAAAAATGATTTTAGGCTCAAAAATGGTGTTACATTGATAGCCGACCCTTGTCATATCTTTCTGAACAATGGATAACAATTGCAGATCAAATACAGTGCATTTGATTCCAGGGATTGCTTCAGCAGCAATGCTAAGGCTTAAGCATTAGCAGTTGTGCTTTTCTTTGCTTCTACAACAGTTAGCGTACTGCTTTCTAGAGATTGCTTTGCCTTATAGCTCATGTTTCACGATTGTTTTATGAACTTACAAAAAGAGCACTTGTAACTATGTCACTTTACAGTCAGATCTTCACTATGATTACAAGTATTACAAGTAGCATTGTTGAATTCACTGACTCAACTTTAGCAACACTCGAGTGAAGGATCGTGCTCGATATACGTATATGCTGTCGGATCAAATGACCTTTCCCTTAATTGAAATTTCTTTGGCTGTATTCTCTCTTTTCCTCGCAATTCCTTTGTTGCGAAAAGGAGAAAAACACTTGCTCTGTACTTGCGTTGAAAAGGATTGGAAAAAGATTACGCTTGATGTAATGGGGAAATGGGATTGAGTAGATGATTTTATGAGCTTTGACTTTTTTCCTATCCTTGAAAAGTTTTCAGGAAAATAGGGTTGAGGATTTGTTCGGTTTACTAAAGTCCACCTTGCCTTTCGGTCGTCATTCGGACATTTGATAAAATTATCAAATTCAGCTTTTAAGATAATAAAAGCCTATTCAACGCTGTATATTTTTATAAAATACTTGTAATTATAGCAAGTTTACGTTAAATTTAAGGCTTTGCAAGTAAAGATCAAATCTTTTAATTGACAAGATATTGCTAGAATCAACCTAAATATCTGGCTTGAATTTCTCTCAAAAACTGTCTGAATTTTCTAAAATTTTTAATTAAACTAACTAACTAAATTAATGAAATCAGTAGCCGTCGTAGCCGACCGGATAGGAGTCTTGTCTCCTAGTCGGGGGGTCAAAGGTTCGATCCCGGCGGCTAGAAAAATTTTTCCCATTATTATGATTTTTTTTTTCTTAACAACCTTTGGTTAATAGGGGTAATTAGGGGTAAACATTTCCTCTGTTGTGTTGTAATTCATTATTCGTGTCGAATAAATATACTTTATAAACGTAATCAGTCAAAAGCAATTGTTTTTTTTAAACTCTTCTAGACGAATAGCAAAATTTCATAGGTTATTTCTTAAACTCTTTCAAAAAAAAAGCTCAAAACACATTCCTTCAAAATTTTCCCCTTTTTGTCATTTCTCTTTCGTTTCCGAGAAACTCAATAGCTGAACAAAGAGAGCTGTTTTTGTGACCAACACATTTACAGGGTGCTCCAAAAATCTTTTCAAACTGGATTTGCTAGTTCCAAAGTAAGAAAACGTAAAACCACTACAGAAAAGTAGAAATCCCACACAATTTTAGTCTTGCCTGAATATCTTTTCTTCTCCGAATATAGTTATATGTTGTTAAAACAGGCTCATTTGGGGGTGGGACAAATGCGACCTTTTTTTGCTGGAAAAGGCCTTAGGCAAGGCCGTAGAGCTTCAAAAATGTTGTTATAGAAGGGAATCGTATGCGTAGATTCAGAATTTTGACAAATCAGACCTCGCTGACACGTCAAATTTGGGCTAAAAGGCAAAAACTGAGGAAAAGCGTTAAGTTGCGTAGTTTTTGCCTTTTAGCCCAAATTTGACGTGTCAGCGAGGTCTGATTTGTCAAAATTCTGAATCTACGCATACGATTCCCTTCTATAACAACATTTTTGAAGCTCTACGACCTTTCCTAAGGCCTTTTCCAGCAAAAAAAAGGTGCGCAAATGTCCAGGTGCGCAAAAAAAAGGTCGCATTTTTCCCACCCCCGTTCATTTCATGTCTTTTTTCTAGTCAATTTTATGTTTGTTGCTTTTTCGATTTGTTGTGAACGAGCCATCGTTCAATCTGAATCCTTTCACATTTTCGCTCTCGTTATTTGGATTCATGCAAGTATACCGTTGGGTTAAAGTCAAATACAGATGACAAATAAATTGCGGTTGTTTAAACGAAGTTTGTAGAATAAAGTAAAGGCTAGTGACAAGAGCTTTTTGGTCTATCGGAATTCTTCAGAATTTCTGGTGGCTAGAGGTGGTCGGTGGTGGTGTCATAGTCAATCATTTGTGCTCTAAATTTTTCATATTTTCTCATGAAAATCTATTCGATAAGGGTATCATGTGATTATGGTCACCACCATGAAACCATCAATAGGGTAAAATTTTAACCATAAATTGGGATTTTTCTACTGGCATATTAAAAATAATATGTAAACAAAGATTATTAACCAAACAGTTTCTTGATTAGAAGTTCCTTTTGTTGCATAAATGCTAAAAAGCTAAAGTCACTCATAAAATAAAAAGAGAAAATGAGTGAGAAAGCTTTTGATGGGCTATTAATTGTTGCAAACGCAAACGTAGCAAATTAGCAAATTAGTTTTCTTTTAGTTCTCAAGAAGAGGCTTTGAGTTTTTTCAAATTATTTCTTTTCATTTCGAAGTCTGATTTAATCTGATTTAAGCGTTGTCAAACTTTTCAAAAACATGTTTATCTCTAAATCCATAATTTTTAAAGTTATAAAACTAGTAAAGTTGACAATAAAGAATCAAGATGTATACATTATGTAGAATAAAAAAATTGTATAATATAAGATAAAAGGATCCATTTACATAACCAACTTTCAAAAATTTAATTTACATATATTTACTAAATCATCTATTATGTTAAAAGAATCTCCTAGTCTTCAAGAATGTTGAAATTTGCGGTGACAATTCCTCCAGGTCCAGCCAAATTCGTCTTTCCCATGAGATATTCATCAACTTGACGAGCAGCTTGTCGACCCTCGTGAATCGCCCAAACGACGAGAGATTGACCACGTCGACAATCACCCGCTGCGAACACCTGGAATATTTTGATGATAAGTATATTATGGTACAAATATTAGTCGTATTTATGTAGCTTCTAGTGATATATCAAGCTAATAAAAATGTTTATACACCAGAGTTTTTGTTTCTTTTTCTTCTTTGCTAACTTTAAACTAGCTTTCAACTATCTCATTCACCGTTATCAACCAACCTTGGCCATCGATGTATTGTATTTCTCCTGCGCAGTCATGATATTGCTTCTTGGATCCATCTTCAACTTCAATTGTTCAATCACTGCCTAAATTCCTTATTCTTCTTTGTTGTTTGATCTTGTTTACCTTTTCCGGTCCAACGAATCCCATTGCAAGAATGACCATATCAGCTGGTTCCACCCAAAGAGTCTCAATCTTTTCCACCATTTTCCATGCTCCTTTCTCGTCCTTCTCCCACTCGATTTCAACCACCTCTAACCCTGTCACAATCTTGATTCCAGCCGCGTTTTCTTCAGTGATGAAACGCTAAATCAAAAGTTTTAGCGAGACTTTGGCTTTCAATATTTCTATCTTGATCCGTCTAGATAAGAAAAACATTTATTCACGCGAATAATGTGGTACAAACAATACACAAGCACAACCTGAGCCTGGCCTAAGCCTGCGCACTCAACCACTAAGCCCTAGGGGAAAAAAGAACCAATAATCTAGCCGGCGGGTTGAACCCTCGACCTCGATTAAGCTTCAGGGTTCTTCGCCAGTCAGCCATGTCGGCCATAAAAGACAGCTATAGTAGCTGCAAGTTGAATTTCAATCGATCTCACCTTTGTTGACACCGAGTATGTCCTTGGATCCTTTCCTTGGATACTTTTTGCCTCATCATGTCCATAATCAACTCGGAAAATCAACGGCCATTCGGGCCAGGGATTTTCGGCTTTGCGGAGCTCTCCTGGTTGAGGAAGAATTTCGAAAGCTGTCACGGATTTGGCGCCCTGAAATGTGAAAATATTAAAGGTCAAGCATTTCAGAGTAGAGTACAATACATAGTACCATAGAAGAGGGCCAACCATTCTCAAACAGGTTCCAATACAATCAGTCGCCGTGTCTCCTCCGCCCAACACAATAATTCTCTTGTCTTTTGCATCCATTCCATCCCAAGGAAGCTGGAAAATTCAAATTTTATAAACAGGGCCAAGCTAGCTTTTTAGAATAACTGCTTACCTCATCACCAGCTCTCCTTCTTTGTTGTCTTTCCAAGAATTGCATGGCAAAGTAGATTCCCTTTGCATCCCTTCCCTCGCATGGAAGATCTCTAGCAGTCGTTGAACCAGTGCAAACAACAATTGCATCGTTTTCCTGTAAAGCGATTTGGAGTTGGTACTCCATATCTCAACCCACCTTGAGCAAGAAATCGGCCGGCACATCTCTTCCAATCTCCGTATTTGCCAAGAATCTCACACCCTCTTCTTCTAAAAGCTTCACTCGGCGATCAACGACAAATTTATCGAGCTTCATTGTTGGAATCCCGTATCGCAACAGGCCACCTACTCGATTTTTCCTCTCATACACAACCACAGTGTGCCCAACTTTGATCAGTTGAGCTGCAGCTGCCAAACCTAAACGGAAATTTGATTTAAAATTTATAATTTCTACCAGATGGTCCAGATCCAATGATTGCCACTCTTTTCCCAGTGTTGTGCTCCGGTTTACAAGGTTGAATCCAATTTTGCATGAAGGCGTAGTCAATGATTGCGCATTCGATTGATTTAATGGTCACTGCTGGAGATCCGATAGCCAAACAACAAGCACCCTAACAAAAAGATTGATAAGTTGAATATGATTGAATATGTTTGACTCTCAGATTTCTCTACATGGTTTGCTCTGTAGCTAAAACTGTAATAAAGTAAAGAAATGATTCGTAAAGAATTGTTCTATAGCTACAACTATGTAAGTCTTTATATGCAGCCCTCTTAGATGTTCATAAAATGTTTACCTCACACGGAGCTGGACAAACTCTTCCGGTGAACTCGGGGAAGTTGTTAGTCTGCAAGAGTTGTTCCAGCGCTTGTCTCCAGTTCTTTTTGAAGACATAATCGTTCCATTTAGGGATGATGTTGCCAAGTGGGCAACCAGTGTGCCCTTGACAGAATGGCACACCGCAGTCCATGCATCTAAAGAGAAGTTGACCTTGTTCATTAGCTTATCGACAAACCTGGCCGCTTGCTCTCGGATATTTGATCGAATCGCTTCATAATCGGCCACCTCATCCCAATCTTTCAGTCTCTCACTCGGGTCTCGATAGAGCTTTTTCTGGCGGCGATACTGAACATTAAAATTAGAATGTTCCCGAATGCTTTTCGGCTGCCAACCTTGACAAATCCCCTCAATTTATCTAACTCCTCATCATCGTCTTTCTTCTTCAAATGATTCGGCAACCCAATTCCCTCGATGTCAACGGTGGTCGTGAGTTTCTTCTTGAACTCAACCATCTGAAAATTAAGATTGACAAGTTCAATGCTAAATCTTATCATCAAAGCAAATTACCAAAGTCATGTCCTATTCTGCACTAACCTCATCATCGGATCTTGATCCTTCTGAATTGTCCTCATCCGCGTCAAAGACTGCATCTTGAATGTCCACCTGAAAAAAATGACAATAAATTCAAGTCCTAGAAGAACAAAATGAGAACGATTATAACCATTATAACTCATTTTCATTTAGGCTGTTGAAATCTGGTTCAACAAAGGCTGCTGTGGTCATTTTCTTTGTCACTGACCTCTTTCTCGAATCCCGCAATATCAATAGGCCGAAGCGATTTGGAGACCTTTCGCCTTCTCGATGTTGAAGTCTAAATAAAAATTTTTACATTAAATTTTAAAAGCTTGTAAAGCTGGCTATAAACATCGACTTTTGAATTAAAGGTCCTAAATGAACGATGAGGCAACAAAGGGATTTGAATATTGGAAAGTAAAGAACCTGTTTGATAAGGCCAGAAATCTAAAAATGATATTTAAAAAAATATACCTAATTAAGCATTAAAGTTAAAGTTCTTGCAAAAATTCATATTGCTTACTTTTCTGATCGGTTTCTTTTTTCGATCATCGTGATGAACGGCGATTTGCATGTCCATTGAGAGAGCTCTTTCACGGGCGCTTCCATTGATTGAAAGCTGAAGTTGACTTTTTATTTGAACATTAACATATTAACATAAACAAGTTAACTTTTTAAGTGTTTATTTTAAATCTAAGATAGTTTTTCATTGTTGAAACCCCTATCATACCCTGTTCATCTCCTCCAAATCGCGTTTCTCTTGTATCGCCTTCTGCCGCTCAGCCTCTTGCTCTTTCAGCACCCGTTTGTAATCTTTTGGGAAAACCTAAAATCATTTTAAGTTATAAATTTGAATTTAAAGAATTCACTGACCTTGACGATATTTCTGTGCTCAACTTGCCACTCGTCGAGAATCTTTTGACCAAGTGTTGAGCCAGTCAAACGAACAAACTCGGAGACTTTCGTTCGCACATAACTAAACTTACAAATATAAACGTCAAGAATATTTATTTATTGATTATTTTATATAAAAATATCTAGATTTTCGTTTTTATATCAAACTAACATCAAATCCTCATCAGTCGCCTCATCAAGATCAATCGTGGCGGTGTTCATTCGACGAACCGTAAGCTCATCACTAAAGTAGAACAATTTAAAATTTTAATAAAATAGCATATAGTATAAGCTTAGTAAATGCATTATTCAAAAATTCTATAACAACTTTTTACAACTCACTGGCTAAAGACGTAAGCAATTCCTCCACTCATCGCTGCCGCAAAGTTTCTTCCAATTGAGCCAAGGATGATCACTCTGCAATTTGATAAATGAATTTACCGTATTTACTCTATTAGTGGGGTCCCCCACTATTTTTTCAATCCCCTTCCAGACGACCCCACTATTAGAGAAATTTAAAAGAACATAAAACCAAAGTTTTAAATTGAAAAGATATCAATTTTTCTCCGAAATTCTTGACAAAACAAGTTTGGCTTCATATTTTATTTAGCTTTAACCGTAACAAAACATTAACAAACAGTAAAAGAACTAATCCAAGAGATCAACAATTGATGTATCACTTTCGTTACCAATATCTTCTTCCAATTCGAGAGGACCCCACTATTTTTTCAACCCCCCTCCAGACGACCCCACTATTAGAGAGGACCCCACTAATAGAGTAAATACGGTAATATCAGATCAATTTGATCTACTAGATTTTATTTTAAACACTGTCTCACCTTCCCCCCGTCATATACTCACAACCATGATCTCCGACTCCTTCCACAACGGCCTCGGCTCCAGAATTTCTCACCGCAAACCTTTCACCAGCCATTCCACGGAAGAATGCTTCTCCTGAACAAGTTTTTTAAAATAGTTAAGGCTCATAGCTTCTTAAATAACCAATTACTTGCTAAAAAGTACAAGGTTATCGAAAATTTGATACGCGCCGCCCCTTTTGCCATTGACAATCTAACTTTGAGCTCATCTCTTGGTGTTGGGCTTTTCAATTTTAATCTTCTTGGTATCATTGGATGCACCAAGTCTTTCTCTGTCGATTGGCATAAAAACTATTTGAATTGAACAGCCCAACACCAAGGTATTTGAGCTCAACGTTAGATTGTCAATGGTAAAAGGGGCGGGGCGCGTATTAAATGTCCCAAAATTCAAGTACAACACTAACCTGAAGTAGCTCCATACAACGCCACATTGCCAATAATGCTGTTCTCTTGACTTTTGAATCTAGCTTCTTTTGGTGGAAAGATGACAACTTTTCCTCCAGAGAGACATTTTCCAACATAATCGTTTGCGTCTCCTTCCAGCGTTAAGGTAACACCTAAATTTAAATAGATTTATTCAGTTTTAAATGAATAAATTTCAATAAATTTCAATAGATTTATTCAATTTCAATCACCTTTTGCTAGAAAAGCGCCGAATGATTGCCCAGCTGACCCTTTGAGGTTCAACTCAATCCCTCGACCATTGCTCAATCCTTCTTCGTCGTATCGTTTTGAAATCTGAATTTTGACATTATTTTATTTTAATCATGATCACCTCGTAGCTGATTCTTGTCCCGAAAGCACGATCGTGATTCGAAATGATCAAATTGTCGAACTTCTTGGTAATTCCTTTCTCGAAAACATCACCCAATTGATCGATGATCTTGCTTTCAAGAGTGGGGAGTTCAAGAAACTAAACAACGAATATTTTTCGAGCTTTAAAAAGTTCTCTCACTTGTTTCACCGATCCTCCTTTGGTGGAATGAGTTGGGAACATGTGTTGAACGTTTTTGAGGATTGGGCCGAACTCGAGCATAGTGGCTTTCTAAAAAAGATTGCTATTCAACAATGAATACTGAAGTTTTACTGTAATCTTCAAACATTTTATTACCTTGTTGACTGGATCAGGACTAGCATACAAGAGATCTGTTCGTCCAACCGCATCCTCAAGTTTGCGAAGTCCCAACTTCGAGAGGAAATAGCGAACCTGTAAAAGAGTGTTAATAGCAATCTGGATTGGCGAAATCTCAAATCAGAATTTCAAACTATTTACCTCCTCAGCCACCATGAACATAAAATTGATGACATGCTCGGGTTTCCCGTCAAATTTCTCTCGAAGCACTGGGTCTTGTGTAGCGATTCCGACCGGGCAAGTATTCAAATGACATTTCCTCATCATTGTGCAACCAAGAACGATGAGTGGAGCCGTCGACATACCGAACTCATCAGCACCAAGCAACGTGGCAATCATCACATCTCGACCTAAAGATCGGGTTAAAATAAAGTCCTTGCTAGACATGTGCATTTTCGGTCCGTTCGTCGATAAATGTATAACAGAAATTCACGTCTTAAGCCCTTTAAAATCGACCATCTCAAACGTTTCTACTGTTGGTTAGCATTTTATAAGGGTTATCGAGCATTTGATACGCGCCCCGCCTTTTGCCATTAGCAATCTAACTTTGAGCTCAAATTTCTTGGCGTTGGGCTTTTCAATTTAAATCTTCTTGGTATCATGGGATGCGCCAAGTCTTTCTCTGTCGATTAGTATAAAAACTATTTAAATTGAACAGCCCAACACCAAGATATTTGAGCTCCAAGTTAGATTTTCAATGGTAAAAGGGGCGGGGCGCTTATCAAGTGTCTCGCAATCTTTTACAAGTTCTATCTAATTGTGAAAAAGTCGAAAGTCGATTTTAAACGCCAATGACGTGAAGTGAATTTCCGCTGTACACCTATCGACGAACGGACTGTAAATCCACATGTTTAGTCCTTACTACTGCGGGAGTTGAACTCAAGTAACGAATACTAGAGTCAAAAGCTGCAAATCTACAAACCATACCAGTTCTAATCTGTCCATCTGCTTGCACAATGACTCTTGATCGAAGGTTGTTCATTGTGAGCACTTGATGTGTCTCCGCGACACCCAATTCCCAGGGTAAACCGGCGTGCTTGATACCAGTCCAACTAAAATTTTTGGATAACTGAATAACTGCCCATTTTACCTGGAAGCTCCAGTTCCTCCATCGTGTCCTGAAATAGTGACATGATCAGCATTTCCTTTCACAACTCCGGCAGGCAACAATCCCCACTCCAGCTTCGCTGACCAGCTTCACTGAGACTCGCGCCACTGGATTTGCGCATTTCAAGTCGTAGATCAACTAAAAGATTATCTAAATTTGTATTTAGATTTGATTTACTTGAGCCAAATCTTCAATCGAGTAGATATCGTGGTGTGGTGGTGGAGAGATCAGACCGACTCCCGGGGTCGACTTTCTTGTGCTTGCAATATCCACAGTCACCTTGTGTCCAGGCAATTCTCCTCCTTCTCCAGGTTTGGCTCCTAAAAACTTGGAATAAGCATGTTTTTCTACTTTTAAATTGTAAATTTCACTCACCTTGAGCCATTTTGATTTGAATCTCATCGGCGTTCGCCAGATACGAAGAAGTGACTCCGAAACGAGCCGAGGCGACTTGTTTAATGGCTGAGCGAATGTTCTGCTCTTTGGATTGTCCTTTTGAATATCTAGACCAGTATTAGTAATATAATTTGAACTTAATTCAATACCTTTCCGGTTTCTCCCCTCCTTCTCCGGTGTTCGACTTGCCACCAATTCTGTTCATGGCGACAGCAAGTGTTGTATGTGCTTCCCAGGAGATCGAGCCGAATGACATCGCTCCAGTCACAAAACGTTTTACAATCTCTGAGGCTGGCTCAACCTGAGATTTGCATTATTAGTTTAGTTACGTATAAAGCCAACCTCTTCAATCGGGATCTGAATTTTCGATGAGGTCTTGATCTCGAGTTGGCCACGAAGCGAACACCATCTGATTTGATTCCAGATTTTTAATTTCATATAAAGTTTTTTACCTTTGAGCCAAGTTCGATGCTTGCGAGTACTCTTGGAAAGTTTTGCTGTCGTTAGATCGAGCGGCTGCCTAAAAGCTTTTCATACGGCGGTTAGCAAATAGCTCCACTTGTACTTATTTGCAACAATATAAATTATTACAATATATAAACAAATTACATTACAAATTACAATTATAATTACAAATTTGTAAAAATATAAGACTTTACGCACAATTTTTAAAAGAAATTTAAAAAAACCTGTAGCTTGGCCACAGCTTTCGGCTCATTGATATGTCTTTCACCGCCTTGTCTCCAATGATAGGTTCCCGTAGAGATCAGCGTCGCTGAGTCACCTAAAATTCGAGAATAAACCATTAATCAAATAAACAAAGTGATAAAAAGTAAGTAAACTTTGCACTTACCAATATTGTGACTTTGTGCCGATGGATAGGCCATATGATGTCTCTTCAATGCTTCCGCGGCCAATATCTCAAACGAAGCGCCACCCAATCGTGAGACCGTATTTTTAAAGCACATGTCAACCACTTCACTCGATAAACCGACAACTTCAAAGATTTGTGCGTGCTAAAATCCTTTGTCTTCTTGATCGATTTCTTTTTCCTCACTTTGTATGAATGAAGCGTTGAGATGCCCATTTTGGCCATTACTTTGAAAATTCCTCTCTCTACTCCTTGACGATAGCCATCGAAAATCTAAAATCTAGCTGTTTTACAAACTTTTCATTGATAACTTGAGAATTTAAAAGATTTCCACTCAAAGCTAGCACGCTATGGGAAAGCACAGGGCTTACAAAAACTGTTCTAGTACTTAAAGAATCAGAATATCAAATATTCGTTACCAAATCATCATTGAGCTCTTTTTCGATTAATCCAAAGTTTCGGAGTCGATAACAAGTCTCGAAGACCATATATGGGCAGATCGCATCAGCACCAAATCCAAGCAAAACACAGAAATCATGCACAACGCGCGCCTCGCCCGATTCAACCACCAAAGCAACCTAAATTTAATAAATACTCTGCAAAAGTCCGCGGTGGGACAAATGCGACCTTTTTTTGCGCACCTGGACATTTGCGCACCTTTTTTTCCGCTGGAAAAGGCCTTAGGAAAGGCCGTAGAGCTTCAAAAATATTTTCACATAAGGGAATCGTATGCGTAGATTTCGAATTTCGACAAATCAGACCTCGCTGACACGTCAAATTTGGGCTAAAAGGCAAAAACTACGCAACTTAACGCTTTTCCGCAGTTTTTAACGTGTCAGCGAGGTCTGATTTATCGAAATTCGGAATCTACGCATACGATTCCCTTATGTGAAATATTTTTGAAGCTCTACGGCCTTTCCTAAGGCCTTTTCCAGCGAAAAAAAAGGTGCGCAAATGTCCAGGTGCGCAAAAAAAGGTAGCATTTGTCCCACTCACGCAAAAGTCTTTTTTTATTTTGATCTTTTTATATAAAAAGTTTATTGGGTACAATCTGTGTCTGTTTTACTCAATAAAACTTTTTAAGTACTTTTTTTTCTTTTTGCTACTTATAATCGTTTATTTGCTTTCACAATTTCATTTGTATTCTTTTGTTTCTTTAGATTTACAAGACTCACAGAGAAATTAAAGAATCTAGTAATCTAAGCAATTAACAAATCTTTACCAGTATTGTTTTTAAGGAAAAACACTGTTTTTACCATTTCTCTCGTTCAAAACACAACACAAAATACATTTTTTTTGTCATCCAATGCTTTTGAACCTAATTTATTTGTTCATAACTCTTTTTCCTTTTTTTGTTTCTCTTTTTCTTATTTTTCTTTTGACTCACTTTCATTCGCAAGCGGTTTCTAATGAGCGTCTGATGAATGGCGCCGACTGCAAGAAGAGAAGGAATCGGCACATTACTTGGATCAGCCTGAATGAAAAGAAAAGAATTTGAGATATAGACACGTTCATTCACATAGACATGAGTAATTGATGAAAGATTGGGAATGGTTTAAAGCTAGCTATGCAAAGAAAAGTTTGGTCTTTAGCGAATTTCCTGTTTCCTTAAGATCAAGTTACAAGTTGGATCTAATAGCTAAAAGTTTTAATATTTTGTAGATTCTTTATCTTTATCTGTAGATTTAAGCTTAAGTTTATCTTAAAACAGTAAGAATTTGCATACATTTCGATCTGATAGCACAATGATTTGAAAACCGTCGAGCGCCGCCGTGCAAGCCTCACAACAGATTCGATCAAGTCCAGGAACGAGACCTAAAAAGTAATGATTCAAATAGTAGCTAATTGTAAGGGCTACGAAATCGTATTATGGCATAAATAACGACTTTATTGACTCACCTTTAACTCCATACTTGACTGGGTAAGTGATATCGATGGTCTTCGTTCGCCATCCCTTATACATTGTCCGTTTCATCACCTAGAAAATCGATTATCGGACATTTGATACGCGCCGCTCCTTTTCCCATTAGCAATCTAACTTTGAGCTCAAATTTATTAGTGTTGAGCTGTCTAATTTAAATAGTTTTTGTACCATTCGACAGAGAAAGACTTGGCACATCTAATGATACCAAGAACATTTAAATCATTAGATGCGCCAAGTCTTTCTCTGTCGAATGGTACAAAAACTATTTAAATTGGACAGCCCAACACCAAGAAATTTGAGCTCAACGTTCGATTGCCAATGGCAAAGGGGGTGGGGCGATTGTGAGACCTTTTATACGCGCCCCGCCCCTTTGCCATTAGCAATCTAACTTTGAGCTCAAATTTCTTGGCGTTGAGCTGTCCAGTTTAAATCTTCTTGGTATCATTGGATGCGCCAAGTCTTTCTCTGTCGATTGGTACAAAAATTATTTAAATTGAAAAGCCCAACACCAAGAGATTTGAGCTCAAAGTTGGATTGCCAATGGCAACGGGGCCAAATCTAGAACATAACCATCAGTTTGTTCAATTTGTTAAGCTCTTACCACAAGATCAACAAGTGATAGAATTGGTTGATCCAAAATAAGTCTTCCAGGCAGTTCTTCAGCCGCTTCAAGAATATTCCCTTCAGGGCCAACCGGGCAACGAAGTGACATCACAATTTGCTCACGGAATGGGTCGATTGGAGGATTTGTGACCTAGAATAGCAAATTTAGCTTTGAATATGATTTTTTGATTCATTTTTGACTTGGTTATGAATTCGGTTGTACTTAAAAGCGTCGATCTTTAGCTGGATCTTTTTGCGTGATGAGCAATACTTGAGGGAACCATTTTTTTTAAACAATTTTCATTTTGAAGCATTTTCTTTCAATCGAAACCTCATCTCATAGCCAACTTGAACTTTTTCACTAATTCAATCGTCACAAAATCTCATTTTTCTAATCACTAGACGCCCACAAATATGAAACTTTAACAAACTGATTGATTCGATTAACAAGATTCAATTAGTGATGTGCTTCTTATTTTATCTGAACTCAAAGTACTAATTCTGTACCTTTTCCCCAAGGGAACTTAGAAGTTTTTAAGATTTTCATAATCACCTATTTTACCTAGAATTTACCCCAAAACTGCACTTTAAATTTTCCCCAAAGATTGGTCAATTTTTTCTCTTCAACAATTCAATTATCTCCAACAAGAACAATGAACAGCTTCGTCAAAATAATTTCTCTTCTCTTTTTTCCCTGAATTTCGTAAATAAAGGACAGTTGAAGGAGCGTTATCCATTCCATTTCTCACAGAAAATTTATGCACCCGGCTTAAAGAAAGGCTAAGCGTTTAGGTGAACGAGTTGATTTGAGTTTCCTCGATTGAACTTCCTTGTTGTTAGGGAAAGAAGCTTTACACGTCAAGGGCTACTAGTACATATAAAGGGTCGAGAATAAGTGGACTACTTTTACCTGAAGCACTCAACAACTCAACTATTAATCATCAGCTTTTCAACTTATATAACCCGCTCAAACGTAATTCTTTATGATTTTAGTATGGTTATAGTTAAAAATTGGGCTTTTGATGTTGCTAGAATAGAAAACTCTAGTCAAAACGCAGATGCACCTTTATTTTCAATCGTTTTTTAGCGGATTGTTCTGAATTTTGTTTATAAATGATAATTCTAAAATTTTAAGAGATAGACTTTGTCAATTCTGACTTTATTTGCCAAAAAACGATCAAGAAATAAAGCTAGAATTAGATTCGATTTTGGAATTTCTTGTCTACTTTAGTCTTTTTGGTTTACCACTTTTTAAACTCATAAGAAATATCATAATAAACTGGTTTTACTAACATTTGTGTCACCATCGACGTAGTATCAATCCGATCCGTACTCTTCTCAAGAGTATTAATCTATTGTTGAATACTACGTGTTCTTGTTACGTTATAAGCGCTTTTGGGGAAACCCTTTTAACCTTTTGTGCTATTCGGCCATTCTTAAGCAGAATCATCCTCGTTGATAAGGTTAAAGCGGGTCGCACCCCAAACTAAGAACCCCGAACTAAGCCTTAGAATACTAAGGCTTAGTTCTCTAGTTGTTTTCATTTTTCATCTATACAAATTATCTCAAAGATCTCTCATAAACTGATGTCATAAGTAATGAATCACTTCACTGTACCTATCTGCACATTTTGCTATTATATTCGACATCTTGCACTCATTCATTTTTGGGTTAAGACGTCAAAGAAACACGAGTTTTTCCCTTTCCTCCTACTCCTACTCAAAAATTGGCCTCATTCCGTTCAGAAGGAACTTCTCCCCTTTCTTCAAGTCCATTTTCTTTTCTCTTCGAGTTACTTTTTGTCCGCATGTCTTTAATCATTAGTATGCTTTAGGAATTTGGCACGATTTCTATGAAAAACTTGTCTGCTTGAGTCCAGAAAGGGTTCTATTTGATACAAGAAAGTTAAACTAACCTTAGAATATAAGAATCTGAACTTTTGTTCATCTTTTTTACTTGAAATTCTACTACTTGAACTTGAACTAGACTTGATATTTGAATTTTGACTACCGTATTTCTTCGAATAGAAGACCGGGTAAAGAGTATCATCGCGTACTCCTGCGTAGCAGCCCTTTTTAAAATTTCTTTTCTGCATAAAAGCTATAGAGCTATAGAGCTGGAAAATGGCTCAAAAATCTGTTAGCTCATGTGGTATTTTTGAGTCATTTTCCAGCCCTATAGCACTTGATTGAAAACTTTTATGCAGAAAAGAAATTTTAAAAAGGGCTGCTACGCAGGAGTACGCGATGATACTCTTTACCCGATCTTCTATTCGAAGAAATACGGTAACTTAAACTCTCTTGAGCTCTATAGTAGCCAATTAAACAATGAAAAGAACGAACTTATCGCTAAAGTTAGCTAAAGTTAACTATTTTGCGGTGAGAATGGTAACTTAAGACAAATTTTTTGATTTAAATTAGATTTCTAATCTTTTATATGAGTTTTTATATGAAATTCTTAAGTTTTTGCAATTCAACCTATACAAATTCGAGCCGTTTTGCCAGAAAACAGCTCGAACAA
The DNA here is from genome assembly GCA_958450365.1 of Mesorhabditis belari. Classification (NCBI taxonomy): domain Eukaryota; kingdom Metazoa; phylum Nematoda; class Chromadorea; order Rhabditida; family Rhabditidae; genus Mesorhabditis; species Mesorhabditis belari. The sequence goes on from CAUEEP010000736.1 coordinate 3,362,042, forward strand.
CTCAAACTTCTCCCCAATAATTGCTCTATAAAAACTCATTGAAAAGTAGCCAAACAAAATCAACTTTTTTGCTTTTTTGATTGATGTTTTCTTGGCAATTCTTTAGCCTTAACCCTTTCATTTGAACAAAGTTTGCGAGATGACAAATTCTTAAGGCAATTTTGAAGTTAACCAATGACGAGATCCTTCTATTCTCTCTCAAATTTTCTCTTTTCAACCCTTTATTTCAACCCTTTTTCTAGCTCCTCCTCGTGACTTTCACTCATTACCAACTAGATACAATTTGATTAGAAAGCGTTCAGAAAAGTTGAGTTAATTTGCAAAATTGAGCTTCTAGAGTTTCTTACGAATTGAAATGAGTTGAAAACGAATTGAAAACGGTAAAGTTTGAAAATTTGACTAATTCGTACTGTTCCATAGTAGTTTTTGAGCAAATTTTGACAAAATTTTGACAAAATTATGGCAGAAAACGCTAATTTGAAAGCAATTTCTTTTATCGCTAATGTTAAAACTTATCGGTTCATTGCTAGAGCGTTGCCCTGTAGATTAGAGAAGTCGCCGATTCGAATTCCGATCAGATTTATAGTTTCAGCAAAACTCATTAAAGGAATTAAGGGGTTAATTATGTTAACTAAGTATCCCCTTTTACAGCAATAGAATTCCTTTTTCCCCTTTTCTAAACAAACTGTGCTTTGCAACTCTCATAATCTTTAGTCAGGCAAATTTTCTCCAATCAACCAGCATAAAAATGATTCAACTTTTTGATATCATTATCTAGATTTTGTCGCTTAATAAAAACTAATTACTAAATATGGTTTTAAACGTAGAAAATCGAGGCTTTCAACTCAAATTTCTAACTCCTAATTACTCATACTTTATCTCCAATTTCTATTCGGTAAAACGAATAAGGGTTAAGGCAGCAAAGGCAGTCAAATCAGCCAGCAAAGCCAATCAAATCAGCCATCAAATCTCTCACAAAACTCTTAATCATTCACCCAAGTCTCTATCTCCAATTTCTATTCGGTAAAACGGATAATGGTTAAGCCAGCAAAGGCAGTCAAATCCGTCAGCAAAGCCAATCAAATCAGCCATCAAATCTCTCACAAAACTCTTAATCATTCACCCAAGTCATCTTACAAAGCCAGAAACTGAACCTTTCACTTAACAATAGCAAATGTGCCAAGATAATGCTGAAAAAAGTTCAATAGGAAGACATAAAATCGTGGCGGAATTAGGTTTTGGTGTGAGCGTTGCCCTGTAAGAGAAGTCGCTGATTCGAATTCCGATCATATTTATAGTTTCAGCACAACTCATTAAAGAAATTAACGGGTTAATTATGTTAACTAACCCTTTTACAGCAATAGAATTCCTTTTTCCTCTTTTCTAAACAAACTGTGCTTTGCAACTCTCATAGTCTTTAGTCAATCTGAACTACAATTTACAATTCGCCAATTTTCCAGATTGTATTATTGCTTTAAAAAAGTTTAAAGTTAAAACTTCTTTACTACAATAAGCTATTCAATTAAAGGTTGCATAACAATTCATAAAATGACTCATATTTATTTGCTTTTTAGCTAAATTTCAACCTTTTTCTCTTTAAAGTGGGGAGTGGGACAAATGCGACCTTTTTTTTTGCGCACCCGGACATTTGCGCACCTTTTTTTCCGCACCTTGCCCATTAGCGCACCGTTTTTCGCGTTTTAAAAAAGCTCTAAAAAGCTAATATTAACCAATTTCTATTCCAAAAGTTGTTTTTCTAGGTAATTTTAGGGCGTAGAATCGAAATTTTGACATATCAGAGCTTGTGGAAACAAACGGACGGAGTTATACAAAGAGAAAAATCGACAATTTTCTGTAATTTGATTTTCTGTAATGTTTTGTCTTTCAAATTGGTTCCACACGCTCTGTTATGTCAAAATTTGAATTCAACACCCTCAAATTACCTAGAAAAACAACTTTTGGAATAGAAATTAGTTAATATTAGCTTTTAGAGCTTTTTTTAAAACGCGAAAAAAGTGCGCTAATGGGCTAAGTGCGGAAAAAAAGGTGCGCAAATGTCCGGGTGCACAAAAAAAAGGTCGCATTTGTCCCACTCCCTAAAATGACTCATATTTATTTGCTTTTTAGCTAAATTTCAACCTTTTTCTCTTTAAAGTGCACTCAAAGCTATCAGCTTTCACTTATTTACTATAAATTACTATGAAATACCACTAGACAATGAGAATTTCAAATTTTTCTAGCACCTTGACGATATTTTGGCAATTCTTATTCTTAACCAAATTCTTAACCAATCAGTTCCTTGTACAAGGAAATAAAATCATTTCCTTTCTAGATTTCATTCAAAATCTTCTTTCTCTAAGAAAATCTCTTGGAAATTGAAATTTTTGAAAATGAAAACCTGTGCAAATAGCTGTTGAAAGTAGGAGAAAAGAAGAGGATTGTAATCGGAGAGACAAGCCAATGCAGCATCGTTACCCATTGAGCCCAGAGCTTCCTTTCTGAAAATTAAGAATTGATGATCAGTTGTCGGAATTGAAAGCTTAATCTTTATCTTTTAAATCTTGAGTTGAGTCTACCTTACACTTTGTTGTAAAGCTGTTGCACTGCTTTACTCTTTCACGTGTTTTTAAGTGTACTTTGTGCTAAAAGTGTTTAGATATCTTTTCTAGTACAACCAGAGCTCGTTCAAGGACGTTCAAGGACCTAATTTCTAGGCTAGGTCAGGCTAGGAGCTGGCTAAGTCAGACTAGGAGCTGGCTAGGCCAGGCTAGGAGCTGGCTAGGTCAGGCTAGGAGCTGGCTAGGTCAGGCTAGGAGCTGGCTAGGTCAGGCTAGAATCTGGCTAGGCCAGGCTAGATCTGGCTAGGCCAGGCTAGAATCTGGCTTGGCCTAGGCTAGATCTGGCTAGGCCAAGCTAGAATCTGGCTAAGCTTGCCTTATTACATTACTATGCCAGTAAA
>CAUEEP010000736.1:3370000-3522500 GCA_958450365.1 Mesorhabditis belari
TCGTTTCTTGTGATGTTCCTTCAATTTCTTATACTATTTTCAGGAGCCTGGGTCCAAGCAAATACAAAAAAATGAACGCCCGAAACTTCTTGCTATGTCTTTTCTTTGCCCTCTTCGCCTTATTGGTGAGCGACGTCGCTGAATTTCTTGAGATTCATTTCACTCTGAGATCATAAATGTTAATCATCAGAGTTCATAAACAAAGAAATTTGATCGTTTCACTTAATTCTGAGTGCTTTTTTGCAGACATCTGCCTACCCGTATGAGGCCCAATCGAACAATCTCCTTGGACAGAGAGAATCAAAGAGGTGAGAGAAAAATTTAACATTTAAAAGTTAATTAAAAAGTTAACTTAAAAGTTGGTTAACTTTTTAACTAGTACTAGAATTAAGGTAACTTTTTAACGAATAACTTTAACAGAACGAACTACTAGGAATTCTCAAGCACAATGGATTACCACAACTTTTTAAACTAGTATTAGAATTAAGGTAACTTTTTAACAAACAACTTTAACAGAACGAACTACTAGGAATTCTCAAGCACAATGGATTACCACAGCTTTTTAAACTAGTACTAGAATTAAGGTAACTTTTTAACGAATAACTTTAACTAAGAATTCTCAAGTACAATCGATTACGACAGTTTTTTAACTAGTATTAGGATTACGGTAACTTTTGATGAATACTAAGATTACGACAAGCTTTTGGTTTATCATTATGAATTACAGTAATCCGTAGTAATCCATAGACAATCTAAAACCCATTGTAAAGACAAAATCTAGATTTCGTGGAGAGCCAATCAGATTCGGAAAGCGATCCCCACGAGAACCGATCCGTTTCGGGAAACGAGCCGCCGGCATAGACGAAATCGAGGACTATTTAAGCCAACTCTAACTCTAACTTACATCTAAAGCTTCTATTTTCTATTATCACTTTGAACAATCTTCTACTTGACCCTTTATCTCTATTCTGCTTCCTCATAGATCTCTCTTCACCATCAGCTGTCTCTCTCTTCTAGTCGCTAAGTAATAGTTTTTTTTTGACACTCCGTGTGATATCTGTATAAGCTGTATACATAACTATAATAAATGTTGGTTGTTTCTCAGTTTTCAGTGAAAAAAAAGCAAATTGAGATAAATTATTAGACAAAACACAGCTCACATCTGACAAAAGCTGTCCTTAATAAAGCAAAGGTTTGTCCTTAGCTCATTGCTAGGAGCTATATCTTTTTTTGTTCTTCAAATCAACTAGCTCAATTCATTAGAGAGTGTCAAGAACATACTTAGACGATATGACAAACGCACATTAACTGAAGCTTAAAAGGGAATGGTTTAAACGAAAGGTATGAGATAATTCGAGGATCGAAATTGAACACAAGAGGAAAAATTCGCTGCGCCAGCGTACTACCCACGTACTACCCACGTACTACCCACGTACTACCCACGTACTACCCACGTACTACCCACGTACTACCCACATTGGGCCAGTTGATCGACTCTTCCAGGTAGGTACACTACTGGACAATGAAATATCATATTTGAAAAAAGATCTTTCACTTTCGCGCGTCTAGAGAAACATGTCAACATTTCCTGCAGCAAAAGCAAAAGAAATTAGAAACTTTCACTTGAGTCGCTTGTTTCCAAAATAGAATTTCAAACTTCAAACTCAGACTACTAAAATCTAGAAGTGTTATTCCGAAAATCAAAGTACAACTCCCAATGACTTCACCCATGTATTTGTGGTTGAATTAAGCTTTTCCCGAGCACCCACACATTTCAAATCTTTTCAAGAAAAGAACTCAATCTCGTCAATGAATGCTTTTGCTCACTTCGGACCCTAAAATTTCGAGAGATTTCCGAAAAGAAGGGGAAAATAATGTTCAACAGAGCATAGCCGGGCGTATAAAGTTGAGTGAAAATGGAGAGTTTTCACATTATCGGGAACTCCACCTCCACTTTTTGGAGGGTCAACTACTGTACTTTATTCGATTCCGTACCTAGTAATGATTCCCGCTTACTATTTGGCCCTTTTAGCCGTTTTATGTACGGTAACTTTGGCTCAACTGGAACCAAGTGAGTCACGTATTTTAAGCACTTGATAATTTTATTAAAAAAACTAATTGAACTTGATGACTAACTGGCTGATCTGGCTAGGTTTTGGCTTAGCTTTGGCCTACCTAAGTTGGGATAGTACCTACCTTAAGGCCTATCTAAGTTAGGATAGTACCTACCTTAAGGCCTACCTAAGTTGGGATAGTACCTACTTTAAGGCCTACCTAAGTCGGGATAGTACCTACTTTAAGGCCTACCTAAGTTGAGATAGTACCTACTTTAAGGCCTACCTTAAAGTATTACCTAGTTTTAAACTCACTTATTCACTAAAAAGTCTATAAATTTATTAAGTAAAGTACTTTGATTTAAATAAAGACTATGTCTTCTTGGTTTTCTATAATTTTTTTCCTTTAGTTCCCGAAAATTTGGAATCTTCCGATGCCGATGAGGACAAGAGGACTCCACTTGGGACGATGAGATTTGGAAAGAGAGCTATTTTAGGTAAAAATATTTGATTTTTCAAGTAAATTTACGGAATTACAGAGAGCGCTGATGATGATTTTCTTGATGATAAATTGGTGAGTGGTTTTTAGAAATAATTATTCTTTTTTTTTTAAAGTCATTTAATATCTTCGATGGTTTGCTGAGAGAAGCTCGATCTCCATTGGGAACGATGCGATTTGGGAAGAGAAGTGGTGGAGATAAAGGTAAAGCACTTGGTGGGGATTTTAAGAATAAAATGATAGAAGCTTTTGTTTTTGATCGAAAGGAGAAGCTTTAATGAAACTGTAACACTGAAAATAATAGCAATCAAGCTTATAGATTCAATTCTGTACTCAAATAAACCTTGTAGATTCAATTCTGACCAAAAGCTGTGACAATTCTGGACCAAAACCTTGGATTGAATTCTGTACTCAAATCAAGCTTGTAGATTCAATTCTGTACTCAAATAAAGCCTTGACAAGCTCTCTAACAAGTTTTGTCTCAATAATCTATCTACAAGCACTAAGATTTAAAGTTTATATCAAATATATTAAAGATTTTATATGAAAAACCAGTTGATGAGTTTTTGAGTTCTTTGAAACACTTTAAATCTATAATAATAGAAATGAGATTCAATTCTGGACTCAGCCTTGACTCAGCTTAACAAAATAAAGCCTTGACATGATCTCTAACAATTTTTGTCCAATCTTTGCTTTACCAAATACCACAAAAGCCAATTTTTCATCATATCATTAGACAAAGGAAAGCATTTGCCTCCAAAGAAACTTGTTACTTCTCTTGCAAAATTGAAAATCGATGTAATAATAGTAATACTAGCTAAGGTTTAATCTAATAATATCGAATCATTCAAAAATGAGAACTAAGTGACAAAAGAAAGCCGATTTTTCATCATTTTTCAATCATTCAAACCAGAGAATCTAGTAGTTTTAGCCTAGTTATTTTAAAAATACCCTAGATTAACATTGTAAAACTTCTCATTAGACAAAGGAAAGCACTTGCCTCTACAGAAACTTGTTACTTCTCTTGCAAAATTGAAAATCGATGTAATAATAGTAATAGTAACATTGTTTATCATTCAAACGTTTAAGCAGGCTTGGCTAGCGTAAAATAGCTAGGCTAAAACAAGTAAGTTTTAGCCTAGTTATTTTAAAAATACCCTAGATTAACATTGTAAAGCTTCTCATTAGACAAAGGAAAGCATTTGCCTCCAAAGAAACTTGTTACTTCTCTTGCAAAATTGAAAATCGATTTAATAATAGTAATAGTAACATTGTTTAATAGTAATACTAGCTAAAGTTTTATTCTAATAGTAATCATTCAAAAATGAAAACCTAAGTGACAAAAGAAAGCCGATTTTTCATCATTTTTTTCTAAGTGTTTCTAAGTTTCTAAGTGTTTCTAAAAGTATTTGTTATATCCCAAAAAAAATCACTCATCTTTTCAACGTTTAATTTGATCCTTAAGCGCACAGAAACAAACGTACTAGTGTCAAGATTTGAGTGTTTGTTTAAGAGTAAACTTAGACTACACGACGCTCCTATTGTCGTCGTTCTATTAGAGTTTTTATCGTATTCAAATTTAGGCACAATGCGCTTCGGGAAACGAGGCGATCCTTTGCACACGATGCGATTCGGCAAGCGACAACAAAATCCATTTAGTGAGATCCATTCAGTGTTTATAAACTGCTGGACAATGAAATATCATATTTGAAAAACGATCATCACTTTCACGCGTCTGTAACTCTCTTGTCTTTACCGTATTTCTAAATATTAATATTACCATTGTGTCGCCGTTGAAAAGAGCTTTCAGAAAATGTATAACACTAATAGTTTAAATTCAAAGACAAGGGAGTTACAGACGCGCGAAAGTGACGATCGTTTTTCAAATATCATATTTCATTGTTCAGTACTGTAAGTATACAAAACCAAGTCTACTTTTCTACAACCAAATTTAATGAGGATTCTTTTAAGAGCAATTACAAGTGGATTCAATTCCTATACCTCCAGTTATAGACCAGCTTATAAAGTGACTCAACCTCAGAAAAATGAAATGAAAGTAAAATAAAAGTAATGTAAAGTAATGTTGTTGTGGTAATTGATCAATCAATTACCTTAGAAGGTCAACTTTGACGCAAATTTTCTCTATGTTCTTATACATACACTACTGGACAATGAAATATCATATTTGAAAAACGATCGTCACTTTCGCGCGTCTGTAACTCCCTTGTCTTTACCGTATTTCAAAATATTAATATTACCATTGTGTAGCCCTTGAAAAGAGCTTTCAGAAAATGTATAACACTAATAGTTTAAATTCAAAGACAAGGGAGTTACAGACGCGCGAAAGTGACGATGATCGTTTTTCAAATATCTTATTTCATTGTCCAGTACTGTAAATGAAAATTTTGAGTTTAAAACAAAACTTAACTAGAAATCAATTCCAAATCATCCAAATCAATTCCAAATCAATTCCAAATCAATTTATGTCCTTTAAAACTAAATTAAAACTTAAAACTAAATAAAAAATGTATGTAGGTTGGTGTGTCATGAAAAATCTCTCGTGGCGACCGATGCTCGCATGCAGAAGTAAGATCTTTTAGTCAGAAATGTTCAAATAATGTTTGAATTTTGAAAAGGTGCTTACTAAAGCTATATAGATTACGAATTAATAGAATAAACTTTCAAATTGATCATTCAAATCCCAATACCTAGCTAAAGTTTGTTTCAACACTAGGAATTCAACTCACTAAAGTTCAGAGATAAGGTTTTTAAGTTTGTAGATTGTAGATTGTTTTATTTTCTATTTACTAAAGCTATATAGCTACTTACTAAACTATTCTAAAGCCTTGATGCTTAAAAAAACTTATCTCTGAACTCTAAAGATTTCAAAACGACTTCTAAACTTGGGTATGCAAATAATCCGTTTCTCAATTCAGACACAATGCGTTTCGGCAAAAGAGATCCCCTTGGAACGATGCGTTTTGGTCGGAAATAGCTCTCTCTACACTCTCAACAACAAAAACAAAAGAATTTCTTGTCAAAACACACTTCTCCTTGTATCATTTCTTACTGGTGGCCTCTATAAATAGTCGTTTTGTTTTCTGAATCAAAGAGGATCAAAGAGACACGTCATTTCAGTGTTTAGAAACATTTGAACTTAAGAATTCTTTTCGTTAAATGGCAAAATTTGTAAATCTTAGCTTTTGAAAAAAAAACCGGATATGAAAAAGTTCTAAAAATTTGTGAAAAACGGATTTTCGCTTCATTGAGTTTCAAGTTTAGTGACAAATACTTGTGGGTGGAAGAAAGTGAAATGAAATAAGAGAGAAGTTGATCGGAAAACAGATCGGAGAATTGGTAAACAAAGTAATGCATAACTTTGACAGATATTAGAAAAACTTTAACAACGATTGAAAAGTTTTAGCTTAGAGCTAGCTTAGAGCTAGCTTAGACTGTAAACTTTTCGTGGAGGATCTTTTGGAGATGAATATATTGGTGACTATATGAATATAATGGTTGATGGAAAAGTCCTTTCCGATTTTTTGGGAGAGTACCTTAAATTTGTCCAATCGATCCGTCTTGAATTCAGCTTTAGGATGAGCTATAAAACGTCAAAATTGGACAAATTTAAGGTAATCTCCCATAAAAATCGTAAAGGACTTTTCCATCAACCCAATATTAAGGATGTAAGATGATATCTGTAAGTTTGTTTTTGTTTCCTTTTTTCTAAAAGACATCTATTTTAAAAACTATCGTAATCTAATCACCAATTTTCATTTAATCATTTCAATTTTATAATTTAATGAAGAATTACAAGTTAATGATAGAAAAATTGAGGCTAATTTTCGCAATTTTTTTTGCGTAACTAGGTCATTTGCGAAACTTGCCATAACTTTTTTCTAAGTCGGCCAATCTTTATGATTTTGGTGTCATTTTGTTGCACTTGTTGAGATCTACAAAATGAAATCAAAATCATAAAGGTTGATCGACTTAGAAGGAAGTTATGGCAAGTTTCGCAAACGACCCAGTTGCGCAAATGACCCAGTTAAATATAAAGTATAAATCCCAGGAAAAGTATAAATCCCACACGATTTTACTCTTGCCTAAATAGCTTTTCTTCCCCGAATATAGTTATATATTGTTAAAATGGTATCATTCTGGGTCTTTTTTAGGGTAGACTAATTTCCTCATTTTTTTTTGCGCAACTTGCCATAACTTTTCTCTAAGTGGGCCAATCTTGATGTTTTTGGTGTCATTTTGTTGCACTTATTGAGATCTACAAAATAGAACCAAAACCATAAAGATTGATCCACTTAGAAGGAAGTTATGATGAGTTAGGCAAAAAAATTTTTGCCTACCCTTAAACATGGAAACAAAGCCATTTGCTGGCAATGGCTTAAAAAGCCATTTGTTGAAAACACTCTAATCTTAAATTAATTTAAAGAAGAATATTCAGTTATTGGACAATATTCAAGAAGAACTTCAAATATTCAGCTTAGTTACTTTGATTTAAATCAAAACTAATTTGCTAAGAATAAATTGTTTAAATCTATTCGAAAATTTTCTTTTTTAACTCATTCCTTTTGATTTTTATAATAAAAAAAACCCCTCTTTTCATAAATTTCAATATTTTGATGTCATTTTCTAAATCCATTTTCATAAATCATTTAAAACAATGCCATTTTCCCCTAAAGCAAACCTAAAATCAACTAAATAACTCATTGAATGACGAAGCCAAGTTTTTTTGTGTGTAATTTTTGAAATTCCTATTTCTAAAAAGGTGCTTTTGATTCAAAAAAAAACGATTTCGGAGGAAAGGGTTGAATGGAGCCATTCAAAAGAAACGAGGAATTCGAGAACAACGAGTGTCCAAAAAAACGAAAAAAACGAATTCAATGGAAGTGTCTCGATTGGGAACAAGCATCAACACACGAGATTCACCTCAGATTTATAAATTTCTTCTGCAAATAGAATCAAGTTCTTGCGTTTTGCAGTATTTGCAGTTCTGCAAATCCCCAATTTGAATTCAATCCCAATTATTGAAGTTTTGGTTGCTATACTGCTAATACAGAAATAACCCTTGTTAGCTGTTAGACTAATGCAGAAATAACCCTTGTATTCAAAAAGGCTGGACACTTAACTCCCTCTGGAGTAAGAGAGATCAAGTCCATTGTGGTGTAATGGTTAGCACAGTTGTCTGGTGAGAGGAAAGTCGCGGGCTCGAGTCCAGCGCATGAGTTTTTGATCTGCTCTATTTTGATCTTTGATCTGCTCTAGTTTCAATTGGACAATTGAATTTTTTCTGGAAAACTTGAAGAGTTTAGTGCTCTAGAAAGGAAATGTTTTCATAGAAGTCTAACAGAAATATCAGCTACCTGCAATGCTATGGAAAAAGCTAATTTTCAACAAATCTTTACTGAATAAAAGCTCTTTTTACAAATGTTGTTTCAAAATTTTAAAATTTCCAGTAGATCAGGCTTCAGTAAATCAGTGAATCTTCTAAAATAGACTAATAAATTAGTAGATTTAAAAAGATTCTTGATGAGCTACTCCTACAATCTTTTCTATTTCGATCACCTTTTTTCAAAACCTAGCTTCAAAACGTTTACAAAACCTAGCTTTCAACATTTCCCTCAATTGGTTTTCCCAATTACCAATCTACACTCTCAACAACAAAAGCAAAAGAATTTCTTGTCAAAACACTTTTTCTTGTACCATTTCTTACTGGTGGCCTCTATAAATAGAGTTCAGAGTTTAGAAACATTTGAACTTCAGATTTTTTTTGCTTAAATGGCAACATTTGTGAATTCTTGATGAGCTACTCTTACAATCTTTTCTATTTTGATCAGCTTTTTTCAAAACCTAGCTTCAAAACGTTTACAAAACCTAGCTTTCAACATTTCGATGTCTCAATTGGTCTTCCCTTCAATTTTCAATTGCCAATCTCTCTTATTTTCTCTCATCAATCAACAATCGTATAGTCAAATATAAAAATTCAAAATCTCTCTTTGAAACAACAAGAAAAAGTGAGCTCAATCTTTTTATGCAAAGAGAAAATGTCATTCAGATCAATCAACAATCGTATAACCCTTGTATTCAAAAGTTAGTTGAACACTTATGTTCCTCTGGAGTAAGGGAGATTAAGTGCATTATGGTCTAATGCTTAGCACAGTTGTCTGGTAGATCTGGTAGACTAATAAATTAGTAGATTTAAAAAGATTCTTGATGAGCTACTTCTACAATCTTTTCTATTTTGATCAGCTTTTTTCAATGACGTTTATAAAGCCTAGCTTTCAACATTTCGATGTCTCAATTTCTCAATTTCTCAATTGATCTTCCCAATTGCCAATCTCTCTTATTTTCTCTCATCAATCAACAATCGTATAGTCAAATATAAAAATTCAAAATCTTTCTTTGAAACAACAAAAAAATGTCTCAATTGGTCTTCCCAATCTTTTTATGCAAAGAGAAAATGTCATTCAGAAGTTCAATCAAATCTTTAGAACAAAATTCTCCGGATTGACCTTTTTAAAATTCAATTTGAATTGATTCTTTAAAAGGAGAACTTCTTAAATGAAAATATACGATTTGTGGACTTAAAGCCGGAAGTTCTCACAGTTTTTTTTCTAGAATTAATTCATTCTTGAAATATTAATGATTGTTGGGGATGATGGCGTTCGATTTCACCGGATAATTAGAATAAATAAAATTTAAAAGTATTTATTATTGCCTGCTGTAGTTAAATCTCAGTTTTTTTTCAGTGAAAGACTCTGAGAAACCATTTCAGAACTAAGCTTTAAAAGAATAAAGCTAGATTCCATTTTCAATTCAATTCTAAGTCCTTAGGAACTTGATGTGAGAATCTGTGATCTCACAAACGCAACCTCTCTAGTGCACTTTCTTCTCAAAGATTGAAGAGAACTAGCAAAGCTTAAAGCGCGAGTTTAAATCAGCTTAACATTTACAACAAAGAATTTCTGATGAGCAATGTGAGTGTAATTGTTTTTATAGCTATTAATTCTTAAGCTTAACATCATTTTTCGCTTCTTCATCATGCTAAATAATTCTCCAACACGTGAACTCTCAAAGTTTTGCCCGCAAAGGGATCAGATTTGAATTTTGAAGTGAACGCCGAATACTTTCTCAAAAATATCTGGGAGAGTCACAGCTTTAAAAACCAATTTTTCTGAAGAGAAGCTGAGTTAAGTTGATGACTTGGTTCTTTTTTCCGAAAGATTAGAGAAATTTGAACTTAACTTCCTTTTCTTTCTTTTCTTTCTTTCTTTCTTTCTTTCTTTCTTTCTTTCTTTCTTTCTTTCTTTCTCATCCCTCTTGTATTTCATCTTTCTTCTCTAGCAAGAAGATATTGGATTGCTCATTGGTTAGAGTATCTGCTTTAAAAGGGAAAAGGTAGGGTTCAATCCCCTCTCTTTCTTCTTTACTTTATTTCATGGATCTAGAGAGAATGGCTTAAAAAGTTAACAAAATTTTGAACAAATTGTTATTTAAAAGTTATCATATAACTTAAAGAATCTTAAATGTTTTATATCTACCATAAATACTGTAATAGTACCCCACCCCCCTCGTACAGTCGCGTAGTCGCAAAAGTTTTTTAGTATTTTATTTTTTTCAAAGCGCCTGTACTTTCAAAAAATGCGTCTTTGATATCAAAAAAATAGCTGAATTTCAGCTATTTTTTGATACCGAAGCGCGCATTGTAACATAAACCAATGTCGAGAAAAACACGTTCAAAGCTAGACTACGGAACACTCCGCACCGTCATTATGGGGTTGGGGTTATTACAGTATTTACGGTAACGTTTTTGTAAGTTAAAGTTTTATAGAATTGACTTTATTTGTGTTTTTAAGCTTTCTTTCTTCTAGTCAATTATTCAACTATAATGAAAGTATTTAGGCAATAAAATGAATACCTTTAGCTTTAAGATGAGCTTTGTTGACTGAATATTTATTTTGATAGGCTTAGGCTTAGGCTTAGGCTTAGGCTTAGGCTTAGGCTTAGGCTTAGGCGTAGGCTTAGGCTTAGGCTTAGGCTTAGGCGTAGGCTTAGGCTTAGGCTTAGGCTTAGGCGTAGGCTTAGGCTTAGGCGTAGGCTTAGGCTTAGGCTTAGGCTTAGGCGCAAACTGTTGGCTCAGGCTTAGGCTTAAGCTTAGGCTTAGATTTTCTACAAACTGCAAACTTTGTGCAACTTAGGTTTAAGTTGCACAAAGTTGCTCATTCTGTTCAAAATAGACTCTTCTGCAAAGAACAAGCAATAAATCTACATTCAAATAACTTTAAATCAAGAAAAACTATCCGAAATCTTTATCTAAACATCATCGAATCACTTTTTTCCAACCCACGTATGCTAATTTTGTCCATTAAGGCCAAAATTGGAGGCTTCTTCTTTGAATTCTCTTGGGATTTGCAACCAAACACTAGTTTTCTTTTTTTTTTTGTTTCCATGATTTGTGCCCAGATTTATCTTGTTTCTTAGATTTCCTTCATCTTTCTCCTTCTAACCGTTAACCCCAAGATTTTCCCACTACACCCACCATTTCCTCATCTTTCATTTAACCATTTTTCAAATGTCCATTAGATTTTGAGCTAATTTCTGATTGGATAGACATATAAATCAAGAGAAATTTTGGGAAATTGAGAAATTTTGTTGCTTTTTGTGTTGAGAGGGAAATCGTTTCTGTTTTTAAGCTGTTTATTGAATAGATCGAAGCTATTGTACTAACAATAACCTAACCGCTTAGCTCATTCTTTATCGCAATCGAAATATTATATGATAGCTCAAGTTCAGGTAAAAAACAGAATATAGATTTTCTCAGAATTTAGATGCAAAATTTCTATAGATCTACGCCATTCAAAACCCTAAAACAGTGGATTTATCTTACCGGCTCTTGTAAATAAGCTTTGCCATGATCTGGCAAGCTCTGTCACTATCTAGCAAGCTCTGCCATGATCTAACAAGCTCTGCCATGATTTGGCAAGCGCGGCCATGATTTGGCAAGCTCTGCCATGATTTGACAAGCTCTGCCATGATCTAGCAAGCTCTGCCATGATCTGACAAGTTCTGCCATGACCTGACAAGTTCTGCCATGATCTGGCAAGCTCTGTCACTATCTAGCAAGCTCTGCCATGATCTGGCAAAGTTTCTCAGCTTACAGCAAGGAAAATTTGATGGCTCAAGTTCAGATATGGTGACTAAAACACAGAATATAGGTTTTCTTTTAAAATTTTCCAAATTCGCTTAATTTCAGTATTTCTACGTCATCGAAACCCTAAATTTTGTGTTTTTTTGTGGTTTTATGGTTTCTCAGCGTCTTTCACTGAAAAAAAAAACTGAGATTTAACTACAGCAGACAATGATTAAATACTTCTTTATTCTATTTATTCTAAAATTTTCATTTAACCAATGACATCATTTTTCTTAGCTTCAATAACTTGAATCTATTAAGATCTGAGACCAATTGAGATTCATTTTGAGATCATTTTGAGATCTATTTGCTCCGATCCAAGCTCATATAGCTGAAGATTTTAGTTTCAAACCCATTTCTCATTTCCACATCTTCAAATACAAATTCCAATATTGAAAATCTTTTTTCCTAGACAAAAACCCATCAAGAAAGGCTGCTTCCGGCACACTTCTACAGCTCTCATCTCACTCATCATCCACTTGAACCGAGCTCATTTTGTCGCCATTTCAAGCCACCAATCCTTCCTTGTTTCATTCAAAGCTACCAGTTGATATTAGAAATTCTGACAACCTACGCAGTTCTGACAACCTCTTTAGTCTGTTTCTTTGCCTTTCAAAATCCGCCTCCAAAAATCTCCAAAAATGGAAATCCTTGTTTTGTCTAGGACTCTTATAAAGCTTTCTGTAGCATTCTTCCAAAACGGCTAGTCTTAGTTCTTCGTCCCAATTCCAAGTTCCAATCTCATTTTCTGATTTCTTTCTTCTTTCTTCTACAGCTGTCATCTCACTCATCATCCACTCAAACCGAGCTCATTTTGTCGCCATTTCAAGCCACTAATCCTTCCGTGTTTCAATCCAAGCTACCAGTTGATATTAGAAATTCTGACAACCTACGCAGTTCTGACAACCTCTTTAGTCTGTTTCTTTGTCGTTCAAAATCCGCCTCCAAAAATCTCTAAAAATGGAAATCCTTGTCTATGACTCTTCTAAAGCTTTCTATAGCATTCTTCCAAAAGTTCTTAGTCATAGTTCTTAGTCCCAATTCCAAGAGCTCATTTTCTGATTTCTTTAGGAGTTAGATATTTAATACTGATTCTAAAATAGCTTTAGAAATAGCATATTTCTATATTTCTAGCTTAGAAATAGCAAATTTCTCAGATAAGTCTTATAAAACAAGCAATTGAATTATCTTGAATGTTACCTAACTTCTCTGCTATTTTATCTTGACTTTTCCCAACTCTAGAATAAAAACTATAATTAAAGTAAAGAAAAAAGTGCATTTTGTAGCTCTAAATTCTTTTCGTCCGTACTCTTTCGTAGCTTTCTCTAGCTCTAATTGTAGCAATACTCCAATAGTCAAGCACTTTTTAGTCAGTCAGTCATGCACTTTTTAAGTTTGATCACTTTACCCAAAAATTTCAAAACACTAAATGTTTACCAAAGCTCACTCAAGCCAATAATCGAGATTTCCTAATTTCTTCCCCACTCATATTTGTTTACTGCTTATGTTTGAGAGTAGGTTCTTTGTTGAAAGCGCTTCATTGAACACGCATGTATGTCTATCCAAAAGGCTTTTTTGCGTTGCTTCAAATCCAAAATTCTCTACATCATGAAAAAATAACGTGAAATCCGCCGCTAGCCGCTTTTTGTTAGGATTAAAACGTTCCTAAAATATTTCTCTTTTTGATTTAGAGAACTATTCTCTTAAATTCTTTGAAATAAGATCCATTCAATTCCCTCAAAAAAGCCAAAATCTTTTCTTTTCCGCAAAAGTGAAACACTTAATTCAAAAAAATTCACTAAAGAAAGCGAACTACTAAAGAATTTCTCACGAATTTAGCACTTTTTGTAAGCTTATGAGTTTGGTTTTTAGTTTTTTCGTGAGCTTTTTCTTATTTACTTTATCTAGGGTATATAGAGACTGATTTTGCTCAAATCTACATCGATAAAAACCTAAAGTTTTTCTAAATTTTAGTTTCTTTTCACCTAAAATTCAACATAAAACACAAAATTTTCAAATTGTGTCAAATTCTTATAACTTTTCCCACTTCTTTTTAGAGCTTCTCAGGTTCTACAAGTACTTTACTGTGTGTCTAATGACTTCGGTAAGACAAATGTACGAGCGGGGTGGGATACTATTACAGTATTTACGGTAGCTTTTTCCAAAAAGCTCACTGCTCTACGCAATATTTCAATAGCCCAAAAATATTACTCCATCCTATCTATCGCTATTTCTCAAAAATCCTACTGGACTGCATTGTCGAATCGTCCGAAGAATACTACAAAACTCTGTGGATTGATCGATAAAAACTATCTTAAACTGAGCTCACTCATTTACTAAATACAAGCGAAAAGTCAGAAGTATGACATACCGTAAATACTGTAATAACCCCAGCCCCATAATGACGGTGCGGAGTGTTGCGTAGTCTAGCTTTGAACGAGTTTTTCTTGACACTGGTTTAGGCTACAATACGGGCTTAGTTATCAAAAAATAGCTGAGATTCAGGGCTATTTTTTGATACCAAAGATAATGACGGTGCGGAGTGTTGCGTAGTCTAGCTTTGAACGAGTTTTTCTTGACACTGGTTTATGCTACAATGGGGGCTTAGTTATCAAAAAATAGCTGAGATTCAGGGCTATTTTTTGATACCAAAGATAATGACGGTGCGGAGTGTTGCGTAGTCTAGCTTTGAACGAGTTTTTCTTGACACTGGTTTATGCTACAATGGGCGCTTTGGTATCAAAAAATAGCTGAGATTCAGGGCTATTTTTTGATACCAAAGACGCATTTGTTGAAAGTACGAGCGCTTTGAAAAAAATGAAATACTAAAAAACTTTTGTGACTACGCGACTGTACGAGGGGGGAACTATTACAGTATTTATGGTAGCTTTTTCCAACAAGCTCACTGCTCTACGCAATATTTCAATAGCCCAAAAATATTACTCCATCCTATCTATAGCTATTTCTCAAAAATCCCCGACAAATTCCTGTCGTATATCTCATCTTTTCGAGATGAGATTGGTTTTTTGAGTGATGAGACCACTTCTCATCATTCACTTGAAAGAAGATTTCTTCTTTTGGCCTCACCGACAACGACATCTCTCCAAATAAACCCCTTCAGATTCACGCCTACGATTCGAATTCAAAATTTCTCTGATATCATTTCTTTAGAGATTTCAAAAAGCAACTTGAGATTTTACTAGATTTAGAGGGTATATAAGGAAGGACTCGAAAAACATAGGCATCAGTTTAGTGCTACTTTTCTTACTTGAGCTAGACTTGAGCTCTTACTTGAGCTAGACTTGAGCTCTTACTTGAGCTAGACTTGAGCTCTTACTTGAGCTAGACTTGAGCTCTTACTTGAGCTAGACTGGAGCTCTTACTTGAGCTCTTACTTGAGCTAGAGCTCAAGTTTTCTTTTTCTTGATCTACTCGGCAAATTACAATGCAGATAATTGAAACGATTTCTTAAGCGGATTATGAAATCATTCATCTAATTGATGACAATTTTTCAATCTTTCCATCAATTCGAGCTTTTCAAGTAATAGATCACGCTCTACTTCCTCTTTTCACTATTTTTTTTTCTTTCTTTCTTCCTTCTTGAATTCTCAATGTTTTCCCAGCTCCATTTTCAACTTACTTTTGTTTTTTAGAACTTAAGTCCACTCATTCATCACTTTTCTACTCACTTTTAAGCTATCTAGATTGTTTTTTTTGTCTAGATTTTAAACCCTGATTTCAACTACAACCATTTCTTCATAGGTACCCTAAAGCAACGCCAAAAATGTTGACAAAGGCTCTCGTTTGGTTGTGCGCTCTTCTCATGATTGTCTCTTTGGTGTCCGCAGCACCGAATCGGATTCTCATGCGTTTCGGGAAAAGATCAGCCCCGATTACTGGATTCCCTTATGAGCCTGTCTATGTCTATTCGGCTGAGCCAAGGTGAGTCTGGAAATCAGTAACATAAGAATCTCAGAATTGTTAGCTAAAGATCTATTACAGTAATCCTATCAAGATTTAAAGCTTTGGCTCAGCTTTGGCTTTGGCTCAGCTTTAGCTCAGCTTTGGCTTTAGCTCAGCTTTGGCTTTAGCTCAGCTTTGGCTTTGGCTTAGCTTTGGCTTTAGCTCAGCTTTGGCTTTAGCTCAGCTTTGGCTTTGGCTCAGCTTTGGCTTTGGCTCAGGTTTGGCTTTAGCTCAGCTTTGGCTTTGGCTTTGACTAGTCTATTCGAGCTAAATTGTTAGCTAAAGATTCTTTAGTAACTGAGATCTAGAGCTTTGAAAAGTTCAAAGAGCTAAGTTAGTGTTAAATTAGTAGTTCGATGATAGCTTTCACTGTCAAAATTGTTGAATCATATCAACTCTACTCAAATATAAAACTCAAAAGAAATTTCCAGTGATGGACTCAACTATTAACTCATCAATTTGAAGAAAAGACTCTCGGAAGCTCGCCTACACACACCACCCAATCAATTTTTCATCTTACATTCATTTTTTGTCCTTTCTTTTGTCATAGTTTAGTTTTCACAAACGATTTTTGCTCTTTAATAAATGAATAACTGTTTTCACCAAACACCAACCTTTTTCACAACTGATTCAACAAGGTGATCGTTGACACCGACTTCAGAGCTAAGGTAGAGATGATCATCATCAGTTAGATAATATCTAGAATTCGAAATTTTGAAACTAGAGAATAGAATAGAGAATAAAATAGAGAATAAAATAGAGAATAAAAACAATTAGAAACCTTGCCGGTCGAAGTCCATTCCGATCCAAGATCGCTCCAATATATCGACCGTCCGAAAAAGCCAAAAGAGCTAAAATTTTGTTATTTAGAATAAAATTGAAAGATAAAAGAGTACTAAAAAGAATTTTAATTGCTTAATTTAAATAATTACGGTAGTTTTTAAATATTGGGTTGCCCAGTTATGAATGCGCGTTTTTTACTATTCTGTAAATTTCTCAAGATACCGAAATCAAGAAAAAGATATATATGAGTATCATTCGAAAGCTGAAGATCTCCTCTACATTTTGATATAAAAAGTTTTTGAATTTGTTCAGCTTTTGGGCAAATTGATGGCACAGAAGAAGAGGTGGCCAAAAAATGAACGGGGTCTCTTTGGATCAAGTTTTGGCTCCGCTCAAATTGAGTTAACCGTTTGATGTTTGGCCAATAGATATATCAATACAAGTTTTTTTTAAATATGACAATTTCAGAGCATCTTTACTTTTCTGGGCGGTTATTTTCCACTATAAAACTTGAGGAATAGCTAAGCTGGAATGGGTTTTTTTTCGAAAACGACCTCTCCCTTTGTGCAATCAATTTGCCCAAAAGCTGAACAAATTCCAAAAGCTTTTTATATCAAAATGTAGAGGAGATCTTCAGCTTTCGAATGATATATAACACTCATATGCATCTGTTCGATAACTAACCTGGCCCATCCCAAGGCTCCATTGACATCGCCGCCCATCGATAGTATTGCTTCTTCTCAAGGCTCATCTCCTGAAATTTATATATTACATATTTGAATTTGTAGAATCGACATCTTTTCATCATTTTTATTTACCTCATCCTTTTCCCAAGCTTCTGGAACCATCATCATTGCCGCTTCTGGCAATGAGCGTTGACCGGCTTTCACCAAAAACTCTAACACGTTATCGAAACATCCCGAATCAGTCAAACCAACTTCAACAATGGGAAAAAGCTAGAAAATTCTCTAGAATCTATAGAATATCTAGAATTTTATTAATACCTTTTCCAAATTGTCTCCATAGGCTTTACTTTTCATAATCCCCTCTCTAGCGTGCATCAGATTTATATTCCCGCGAAGAGTGTTGATCTCACCATTGTGAGCAACCATTCTAAAAATTTATCTAAAAATTAGAGCTCATTTTTAGCCACTTACCGATTTGGTTGAGCTCTATGCCAAGCTGGAAAAGTATTTGTTGAAAAGCGCGAGTGAACCAAAGCAATATGTGAGATGAAGCGATCGTCTGTTAAATCTCCGTAGTATTTGTACAATTGAGCCGGCGTGAATTGACCCTAGAAAGTTTGATTTTTCAAACTTTTCTATAGAAATACCTTGTAGACGATTGTCGTGGTTGAAAGCGAACAGAGATAGCATTCGACTTCTTGTTTATGCATCACTGAGTAGGCTCGTTTACGGAGTAAATAGATGTTTCTTTCGAAAAGCTCTCGATCAGTGGATGCATAGTCAGCAGTGATGAAAACCTGAAACAAGGATTGAGCTTAGATTTCGGAATGGTTTATTAGAGTTTGTTTTTAACATCTCTAAGATCACAACTTGCGTTCCCGAGATTAAAATCTGGCCCTAATTTATCTATGACCCTAATCTATCTATGACTCCGCTTAACGCCGCGCGCCTTATTGTCACCGTGGCGCGGTTAGGAATGAGCTGGACTGCAGCCCACACGATCCAAGTTCGACCCCGCGTCACTCAGCCTTGACTTTTTCAATTATTTTATTTTAAATAGTACAACTATTAGATTGGAAACTTGAAAGTTGGCACACTTATTTATTGCACTTTTTAGAAATAACTATTGCACCAATTAATCTGCAGTTTTCATCATTAAAAAGGTCTATTTATTCTCTAAAACAGGCTTTTGACAGACTTAGAAAAGCTTCGTTTTTGTAGGTTTCTAGGGGAAGTTGAGGAACCAAAAAATGATGAACATCTGATAAAACGATTTGAGCACTTTCTTCCACATAAACCTATTTTGATGTTAATAGAAAAAAGATAGAGCATGAAAAGTTAGGAATATTGCCGAATTTCTCAGCTCGATTTGTCTAATTCCTTTACTTATAAGTCTGTTTGAAGAATTTTCAGAAAAAAAACTTGAATTTCTGCTCAAATTCGTCTCAAAAGTTGCCCAAATTTGCTTAAGTTTGTTTTAAATTAAATAATATATAACTTTTATAATATATAATATATAACTATAGAAGTTTAACTCAATTGACGTATTAAATATGTTTTCTAGGAAATACGAAAAAGTGTACCAACTTTCAAGTTGCCAATCTAATACAATATATTCAAAGGTTTTTTTTAAAGGAGTTTTATTTTCTTTAGCTCAAAGACGGCTGAGAAAAAGACGGATAGACGGACGGACAGACAGACGGACAGATGAACAGACGGACGAACGGACAGACGGACGGACAGACAGACAGACAGACGGACGAACGGACAGACGGACGGACAGACAGACAGGCAGACGAACGGACTGACAGACGGACTGACTGACGGACGGACGGACTGACGGACGGACGGACAGACACTGCTCCTTTATATAGTAGATAACTAGCTACTCTTAACGCTAAACTTTCTTGAAGTTTGGATTGTAATTGATACTTTATCTTTTTTAAAGTCAATCATTTGAATTATTTACCTGTCTAATGAGCGGCTCGGTCTTTCTCGCCTCTTCTCCCACACAATCCCTATTTGTCGAGAGTTTCCGCCAAACGACCACTTTCAACTTACAGGCTCGAGCCAGATCACCAAGAGCTTCCTATGAATTGATAATGAGTTGAGTTCCGTAGAAAAATTTCGTAGTTTTTTCTATACCTTTGCCTGTTTATACGAGTCTTCATTCAAGAAAACGATTCCCGTCGCGTATTGCCCAAATGGTGGTAAATCAAGGTTTTCAGTTCTAAAATTCTTAATTATTTAATTTGTAAATCCTATTTTTTCAATCCCCAATTTAAAAAAATGATTTATTTTCTCATTTTCCCAAATTTTTTTGATAACATTTTGATCTGAAAACAATTTTCTAAGAGATCAAAAATTTGACCTTGAATCTTTTTTATCTTTTTCGCAAAATTAATGAACACTTTTTTCTAACATTGGCGGGTTAAAAGGTAGGGAAAATTTGGGAAGAATTTGGGAGAATTTTGAGCGGATGCTTATCAATCACTAGGAATAGAGAAAAATGGGAAATGGGTGGGTCAGAGTGCATTGAACACGTGGATTTCATATGAAACAAAATGTTTTCGAGAGATCGGAGTACGAAACTCGATTTTCATTGCATTTTTCGTGCAATCACGGGACGATAAACAAAACTTTCTTCATTTCAAAGTTGAATTGTTTCAGGTTATCCATGAAATTTGCAAATCTTGGCACTCAAACTCAATTGGTCTTAAAAGGCTCTTAAAATTTTAGATTTCGAGTATCTTCCAAGTAGTTTAAATTCGAAAATGTTAAATGATCGACTCTTGAGGCTGGGATTTGCTTTAGATCGGATCTAGATCTAAGGGTAGACACCCAGTTCTACCCAGTAGACACCCAGTTCTACCCAGTAGACACCCAGTTTTACCCAGTAGACACCCGGTTCTACCCAGTAGACACCCGGTTCTACCCAGTAGACACCCAGTTCTACCCAGTAGACACCCAGTTCTACCCAGTAGACACCCAGTTCTACCCAGTAGACACCCAGTTCTACCCAGTAGACACCCAGTTCTACCCTTGCACCCAGTTCTACCTAGATCTTGATCGAGTTTGAGATTTTAGTGATCTCATAGAGGCTCAATGTCTTAAAAATGAAAAAGCTTAGACCCAAAGACACCCAAAAACTTCGAGAAATGAATTCTCATTATTTAAACATTATCTAAATAAAATCTAAAAGAAAACTACATTAGCTAGAAATCTAAATTTGCATTTATAGTTGTCGGAGTTGGTATTATTCGATGAACTACTCAATAACAGATTCAGAAAAATCTCAAGGCCTTTCACTATAGAAAAACAAGAAAAAAGAATTCATTACAATCTTGCAAACGATCATTGGATTTGTATTTAAGTGATTTTATTGACTGTGGCTCAGGTGAAGAGAATCTTTTTCTATACTACATTTTAAAGCTTTAAAATTCTCATGATTCAACGAGAAGCAGATGGAGGGCTTAAAATTAAGAACTGTTACTAAAAACTGTTGTTACTATTTGATAGATCTAAGTGTTTTCTCTTGAAAACAACTTATAAACTAATTTTATTTCTTAAAAATGAAAGATTTTAAAAGCAATTCTACAAAGAGCACTCAAATCTCAAAAGGAAAAAAGCGTTTTGACATTAAAAGGTTGTTTAGAGTAACTTTTAAGCAAAAAATAGTAAAGGTGAAGAAAATCTTTCTCGATACTACATTTTAAAGCTTTAAAATTCTTATGATTCAACGAGAAGCAGATGTAGATCTAGTAAACGCACCGGAATCTACATAATCGCTAAGCGCTAGTTTTTATTTTTATTTTTATTTTAAGTTAAACTGTTTCTTAAAGTATAACTTTTGGGAAAGAAGATAGAATAAAAAGAGACGAAAATTCTGGCGTCTTTCTCGTTTTCAAATCAAAATCGAAGCTAATAACTAAAGGAACATCTAACTACTCGATTTTTTCTAACTAATTTGATACTTTGACGGCCATTCGTATGCCATTGTACCGTCCAGATTCGGAACTCGCACAAAACTCGTGAAACGGTCTGGAAATCTAGACAAACACTCAATAAGCTTTTCGGGAAAATTTGAAATGTTGATCTTGAAAAATCAAGTGAACAAAAACTTCAAGTTCTTTAGAAATTCATCAAAAACTTGGCCACAAATCTCTAGAGATAATTGCTCTTTCCAAAAAAACAAACTTCTTCAACTCATCTCGATAGAGTGAATCGGGAATTGCAGTGAGCACTCCAGCTCCATCTCCCGTGTCATTATCGCATCCACAAGCACCCCGATGCGCCATTCTCTCCAACATCGTTCGTGCATCTTTTAGAATCTAAAAAGAAACAATTAGCTTTTAAAATATTGACTTTTAAAGCTAACTTGCCTCCAAAAAGTCTATAAATCCAATTTTTTATGTTTATTTTTGTTAAATTTTGGGGATAGGCTAATTTCCGCCATTTGATTTGCGCAACTCGCCATAACTTACTTCTAAGTGGGCCAATCTTTATGATTTTGATTTCATTTTGTAGATCTCAACAAGTGCAACAAAATGACACCAAAATCATAAAGATTGACCGACTTAGAAAAAGTTATGGCAAGTTGCGCAAAAGATCTAGTTGCGCGAATGTCCCAAAAAATTTGGCAGCCTTATTTAATTACTTTATGAGTTTGGATCCCTTTGATCGAGACTACAAAACCGACTCCACAAAGTAGCCTATCCCAAATTTTGATTGTAAATAGATTTTCCCAGTTTTCCAGTCTATTTTCTTTTTCAAAATCTTCCAAAAACTTTTCCAAATATTTTTGGATAGATAAATTTCCTTTTTTTTTAGGTAAACATCTCTTATCTCAGTGAAAAAAGAAAGCAATTAAATCTCAGTGAAAACAAAACCAATTTATGTCTGGTAAAAGTTATCTTAGAAAGCAAAACAATATTTGTTTCAAATTTAAATTGAATTACTTTATGAGTTTGGATCCCTTTGATCGAGACGACAAAACCGACTCCACATGCGTCTCTCTCCAATTGAGGCTCCCAAAGAGTTTCTTTGCTTGCTTCCAAAGCTTTCTCTTTTGTGAGAATTACCATTCTAAAAGAATTCAGAAATAAATAAAGGTTTTGTAAATGTTTTAGAAGGGAAATTGTTAGGAAATTGTTAGGAAAAACTTTTGAAATCTCTCAATATTTTCCAGGGAACACCAGAAATTGAATTTTAAAAGTTTTAAACTAAGAAAACTTTAAGAACTAAGAATGTTCTTTAAGTTAAGAATGTGAAAACTTTAATCTTTATCTTTCAAGCTCTTTCAATCTTTATCTTTCCAATATTCTTTAAAGTTTAATCTTTCAAGCTTTAAAATTAAGCCACAGAATTTGTAACTTTGTACTGTGTCAAAAGCAAGAAGATTTCAAGAATGAGATTGGATAAAAAGAGAAATGGGTAACTGATTCTGTGAGGGAGAAAATGCCCGGAGGCGATAAGAGTGAAGGTCAAATGAGCAATGAAGAAAAGAGGAGAAAGGGGAAAACTTGAAGGAATCGTGAGTGAAAGATAGGGACATTGGGAAAGAAAAGGCAAAGGTTCATCTAAATCCAGCAGAACGCATGAAAAGCTTTGTGTCTAAGGAATGAATTTTTTGCCTCAAAGAGCTCAAAAAGCTTTTACCTTGAAAGAAATCTTTAGCATCAATCTCAAAGAACGCTTTCCATTATCATTTAAAGTTAAAAAGCACAGTTGAAGCCAGATTTTAAAGCTTTCTCATAATCAGCTCATATTTAAGCGCTTAGATTGACAAGCTTTTGTTAAAAAAGGTGATCCTTCTCATGGCTAGAGTTAGTTTTATAATATTTATACTTAATCAAACCAAATCTAAACAAAAGCTATAAAAAGCTATCAAAAAATCAAACTTTTTTAGAATTCAAACAAACATAGAATTGTATAATTGACTTTTGAAAAAGAAAATGAAAACGTTTTGATCTTAAAAATAGAGAAAGCACCGCCTCCTTTTACAAAAAAAACACTCAAAGACTATTAGAAAACGTAAATACACTAAACTCTGATAAGATAAAGAGAGAAATCTTTAAAGATCAATGTCTAAAGTCTACACTGAATCCTGATAAGATAAAGAAAGAATCTTTAAAGAACAATCTTTAAAGAATAATCTTTAAAGATCAATGTCTAAAGTCTAGACAAGGCAAAGGTTTAAAAATGCCTATTCGAACACAATTACAACAACTGAGGCAATAATTGGGGACAACATGAGCCAACAAAGTCTTGTGAGAAAATTATCTGTCATGTACAATAGGTTTGTTGAGATGAAAAGATCAAAAGTTTAGAGATTAAGAGTTGGATTTATCGAGAACCAGCTTGTGTGGGGAAGAATAGATAGATCAACACAAACGCAAGGCTTTCAACTATTCGATAAGTCGATTTTCAAAATGCATTTATTCAGACGAATAATGTGGTAATAAAACAATGATTGTAGGGAAGAAAAGAATGATCTAGCAGACGGGATTGAACCTTAAATCTCCTGACTAAGATATAGGGTTCTTAGCCAGTCAGCCATGGCGGCTTTAAACCATTCGACAAGCTGATTAGCCTATATGTGAAGCAAGGGGTAAAACTTTGAAAGTACACTGCCTGACACATTTACTTTATTTATATTATTTAAAGATAAGAATTAAAGTAGATAAAACTAAGTAAAAAGTGCAAGAGCAAGAGCTTTGAATAAAGCAAATGTGCTAGAAAGTGTGTGTTCAACATATACCGTAAATACTGTAATAACCCCACCCCCAAAATGACGGTGCGGAGGGTTGCGTAGTCTAGCTTTGAACGAGTTTTTCTTCTAGCTTTGAACGAGGAGTAATATTTTTGGGCTATTGAAATATTGCGTAGAGCAGTGAGCTTTTTGGAAAAAGCTACCGTAAATACTGTAATAGTACCCCACCTCCCTCGTACAGTCGCGTAGTCGCAAAAGTTTTTTCGTCTTTCATTTCTTTCAAAGCACCCGTACTTTCAAAAAATGCGTCTTTGGTATCAAAAAATAGCCCTGAATTTCAGCTATTTTTTGATACGAAAGACGCATTTTTTTAAAGTACGGGCGCTTTGAAAAAAATGGAATACTAAAAAACGTTTGCGACTACGCGACTGTACGAGGGGGGTGGGGTACTATTACAGTATTTACGGTATTTTCCTTGTAGATTACAGGTTTAACCTGGCTCACTGCAGATTAATCATCACAGACAGCATGGTCAATCTTTTCTTTATTAAACTTATCCAGTTCAGTTGAGTTATAGAGTTTTGCAAAATTTGAAACAGACTTGTTAAAAAGAAGACGTTTAAACTTTAAAACAATAGATTTAGAGCACTGTTGGTTGTGATTGTACGATTTTATTCAATTGAGAGAAAAGATTAGCACTTTAGAATAGAATTTTGATATCAATGTCGCGTTTTCATCTAACGAAAGCCGAGAAAACACGCGGTGAATCCAAACATCGAAAAGAGATAGCCGTTCATCTCAATTCGGGTCGATCTCGGGGATGCCCTCGCGCAGCTGCCCCTCTCCACTCTACTCCCATTTATCCCCGCGCTTTCCCCCAACAATCCCCTCCAATCTCTACGCATATTACAAAAAGTTCACCACACACTTTTCTCGAAGCTCTCTTGCTCATTTAAAGAACGAACAGTAACTCCATTATGTGGTACAGAACAACAATATTAGCCGTAAACTTTTACAAGATATCTAGTCTACAAGATATCTAGACTAGGAGATATCTAGTCTACAAGATATCTAGACTACAAGATATCTAGACTACAAGATATCTAGTCTACAAGATATCTAGTCTACAAGATATCTAGTAAACAAGATTTCTGTAGACAAGTCTGTTTACAAGATTTTACAAGCTAGTCTAACGTTTAGAGATTTCAATATTGCAAAAATTTGTTTAAAAGTGTCTGTTTTTATTTTCTGGATGAAAGGTTTTAGCCGAATAGGGGTTTCATTAGATTTCCAAATAGCAGCCAAGGTAGAGAAATAGTAGAGAAATAAAGAAAAAGTAGAGAAGGTCCCTTTCTCAAAGAGGATCAAATAAAAGGAAAATGAAATATGCTCGTCTTTTCATTTGACTTGAAAGACAAGTAAAGAAGGGACTTCAGTGTTCGTTGTGGTTGTTGTTGCCTGGTATGAATTAAATGCTAAACTCACAAGCGAATGTCGATATACTCAATAAAATGAATAGCTACAATCGATTCCCGATCCCAAAAACTCTCGGGTATAACTTTACAGCTGAATATCTTCTTTTTCTATCATCTACAAAGCAAACTGCACTATGTAAAAGGATTGCGAGGGGTTCTTTGTGCGGCCGCGTAATCGCTCTCCATCAGGCAAACAACGCTGGAATGGGGTGCCTGCATTTTGGAATTCTCGTTAGGTGGGCGACTGAGCTGGCCCCGCTTGTTTGGGCGTCGCTATGCTCAAACCCTTTGCCTTTAGATATGCTTGGACTCCACTATAATCTTTACAGTCGATAAAACAAAATTAATTGGGAAATTCAAGTACAACTATCTAGATGCTACATTGAATTTTTTAATGCTATAATAAGTTACTAGACCATTTTAGAATTCACAATCAGAGTTGGCTTAAATTTGGTTGTATTTTTGCGACAATTTTGTATTTTGTATTTTAGATCTATTAAATAATCAAGACTTCTTTTGAACAATAGAGATTTGAAGAACTTTCTTTTAACTTTTCATAGTTAAATTAATTTTAAAGGACCTGATTGATTGGCCGATTGCCAAAAATTTTCGGACCAATTTTTGTCTCAAGTTTGATGCTTTTTTTGCGTATTTTGATCGTTTAACACCTGATAAAAGTACATTCCTATACGATTAACTGTTGGAAAAACGATTTACTGTAATCATTTCTACTTAAAACTACCAAAAACATTATGCAAATTTTAATTAAGAGAAACATTTCAAGATGATTTCTATTTCTTTTTACAAAAGCAGTAACTTTATCGAAGGTGGACATTGAAAAACTCACAAAATGATAGTAAAAGCAAGCATCACAGGGATATTTTTAAAAAAAATTAGCTTTACAGCAATTTACAAGAAGTTGCATATTATTTCTTAAAGAATAACCATCTTAAACTATTCAAAAGCATTCAATGACAACAAAATAATGATCGTAAAATGAAGATTTGGGTTATATAACCCTAGAAAGCTATCTTAAAGTTGTAAAAGGAGTGATAAGGGTCAAAATGAACACGTACAATTGACTCGTTGATTTGAAGGAAACAATCGACTCTCGATCCAACAATTTTAAATTCTAAAACACTCCCTTGATTTCTGCCCAGTCAAACGCAATCGTTGACCGTTCAAGAAATTTGAACGTTTTAGAATTATTAAATCAAAATTTTTTGTCCCAAGCGAATCGTTAAATCGAGAAGACTGTATAGGAACGGAGAAGAAGCGCAAACCCGTGATGAATAAAAGAAGAAGTGGATTTTCGAGAGTAGAAATACCAGATCGATTGATTGAGGAATTGATTTCAACCGATTTTCATTCATCTCGATGAGAACCACGAGAAGACGCGTCATCCATGTCCGATACTAAACAAGATTGGCTGAACAATATTGGCGTAAGAGTTGAACTATGAGCTCCAGCTGAGGTTCAGGTGAGACTCATTAAGCCAGACTGGATTGATACTAGGTCTAGCTTTTCTCTTTACAAGACAGCCCAGGCCAGGAAAATTCTAAACCATTTTAAAACAAGATCTAAAACATTAGTCAAATCTTGTGATATCTTGAGAATGGTTTAAAACCAATTTCTAACTTGGATTGTTCTGTAAAGAATTTGGGAAAAGTTACTCCGTTCTGGTTTGGCTTGATCAAGTCTTGCTTTCAAGCCAAGAATGGTTCAGATAGGATTTCAGTGATATTTACCGTTAGCTTAGCTTAGTTCAATCTTAGAGTCCAATCAACAAAGCCCAACTGTTACATTTGGTTCTAGACATCGGCATTATCAGCTACAAAAATGACGACCTGTCTCACTATAAACGCTTCTAACATGCTTTAAATCTTGATTGATAGCTAAAATATAGAGAATTTCAAGAGCTTTCGAATGGATTGACTTGAAACGGACCGTACTCGCACGTAGTCAATGCAATCTAGTCAGACTACAAACCACTGTAACTTTCTTTAGCATTTCTATTTTTAAGTCTGCTTTAGTCCATCGAAAGCTCTTGAGATTCTCTATATTATAGCTATAAAACATGTCAATCAGGATTTAAAGCAAATTAGAAGAGTTTGTAGTTAGTGCCCTCTCTAACGGCTACCTGAATCGTGTATTGGTCGAGGAGTTTGTGGGACTGATGGAGGACCCATCGACGACTCGCGAACATCGTGTGGCTCCATTCGGAATGGTGTAACGGCTAATAAAAAATAATTTACGAAATTTGAGGATCTTTACCTGATGAAGCAGCTAAACATTGATCAAATCGATCATTGAACGAGCGTTTCATATCATCTAGTACTCTGCAAAAATTCTATTGCCAATCGAATTTGGTTAGATTTACCTGCAATAGTCCTCTTTCTCCTTAATCAACCCAGCAATTGTATCCTGAAGCAAGCGGATTTGATTGTCTTCTAAATAACATTGCTATGATTAATGCTGACAATCATACTTGCAATCTCTGCTTGTTGATACTCTTGGAGTTGTTGTTGAACAACGCGAAGGTTGTGACGAGTGACTCGAAGCTGTAATGGATTTAATTTTTATAGCTTTTAATCAATACCTCATTTCCACGAGTATCAGGCGAAATAGCTGGCATCGGACGCTCAGGAAGGGGATTTACAATGGCAATCATTTCAGAGCTAAATAATAATAATACTTCATACCAACCGGAGTGGGTTTATTGGATACAAATACACCAATCAATACTAGGCTATCTTAACCGCCTTCCTCAGACGGCTTTCTAAACCCTAATGGACGGCTCTAGATATCTTGTTCTGACGGTGAAGAAAAGGTGAACTATCTTCTTTACAGAACTAGCGCTTATACTAGTCTCCTCATCTAATCAAGACTGCAGCTCTAAAGCAGCTCGGAATTCGAGCTGCCTACAGCAGCCCTGAATTCACCGACCTGTCTCCAAACCAGCTACTAACTGAGCCCAACACTTGGCAGATCTAACATGGGTTAAGATATAGCCTAGTATTGTGATTATGACAACTTAGCAGATCTGGATACCGTGTTTCAACGCCAAGAGGCTAAAAAGAAATCTTGTCCAGTATTGGGTGACCAAGAGGAAATCAAAACAAACTAAGCTTGGTGCATGCACTGACAATTGATCATATACTAACAATGTTCAATGTCACTGAATTAAGCTTTCTGGAGTGTTGAAGTACTATGGTGTCCTTTTGTCCAACTACTCACCTAGATGGTGGTGTAATGTTGATAACTTCTGGGTCAACAAAGCCGCGTTGATAAGCTGCATTAATGATTCGTTCCATTCGTCTAAAATTCGCAAAACATGAACTTGAACAACCGTCGAGTTTCTTACTTTTTATCGTTATTCAAATGTTCCATTTGTTTCCCAAGTGTATTGTACAGCATTTCTTGCTCTGTCTCCAAAGCATTCTCTTGATCAATTTTCTCTTTACGCATTCGATCCAATGTCTAAACATTTGTTTTAATACTGGAAAGATATAGAAAGAATAATTAAGATTCTGGAAAGATTATAAATTCTCTACCTTGCGAGTTTGTTCCAATTCGGTCTCCGTTTTTCGTACAGTTTTCATCAAACTGTCGATCACTTCTGCATGCTCTTTCTTCATCTCTTGTTGCATAGAATCACGCTCAGCTTGCACCTAAAGATTCCAGAAGTTAAGCTCAAGATTTCTCAAAAGATTAGTTCTTAGATTTAAATTTTTAACAAAGTTTACATCCTGCATCTTCTTCATCAAATTGATTGCAATCCTCTCCTCCTCTTGCTCATATTTCTGTGCAATCACTTCCTTTTCAGCTTTCAGCTTTTGAATCCTTTTGAGCAACACGTTCGAGATGTACTCCTCTTCTTGTTCAGCCTAAAATAATAACAATTAAAAATGATAACAAACTCTAAACCAACCTTTGAATATAATTTCCCATAAGTCTCACGAATCGTTTTATTGGTGGAAACGAGATTGCGATTCTCTTCATGCACGCGATCGATGTATTTCTGAGATTTGTTTTATATAGTTTACAAGTTACAGCGGTTTTTCAGTTCTTTACCTCTAATTGTTTGATGTGTTCAATGTATTGAAGACAATTTCGGCAATGACTACCGATTGGAGTTTCGACAAGGCGAGGGGTTGATGGACGCATCTAAAAAACGGATTGAAAAGCTTTCTGAGCATATTAAAGATATAAATCACTAAAAGAATACCAACTAAAGGTGAAATTTTTAAATTAGATCAGGTCCCAGATTGCATATAATAATACATTTAATAGAAACCCCCTATAGAAGCGTTGCGACTAAGTTTACACTCAAAACAACCGCTCATATCTCGGCATCAGTACATTTGTTTTTGCGCACTTTGATATCAAATTAAAGTCGAGAAAATGGGTGATTTTTTAAGATATAACAAAGATATAACAAGATATTTTTAGCATTAACCAGCGATTAGAAAAGTGATTAAAAAACGATGACAAATCAGCTTTTTTGTCACATACAATATCTGGATTTCAAGGTCTCATTTGAAAGAATATTTTAAGTTGGCAGCCATCACTGATTAGAATTTGTGCAAAAGTGCAAAATTTTAAGGTAAAACTTAGATTCGATAATGTTTAAAGCTTTAAAGCTTACCTGAACAGGAAAGAATTCGTCGGACATCCCACGAGGAGATGGTGACGGTGTCGTGTGTCGGCTACCCTGACGTGACATCGAAAAAAGTTAAGATAAACTTTAATTCTACAAAAAAAAACATTAAAAGAACAAAGGAATAACGGTGATCAAGGGGTAAGGCCAGGGCTAGGGCCAGGTAAGGCAAAATTACGTTACAAAGATCAAGCTGATATAAAAAACATTCAAATAATATTTAAATTTAAATATACAACAGTTTTTATGTTACTTTAGCACCAAAAATCTTTAGAAAACTTTCAATCAAAACTATTTGCTGTCTTTTGTTTGTCATACGTTTAGATTAGACTACGCGTAGCTCCTATTATCGCTGTTTTTTGTTCACTAGTGTCAACAATAGTAAGGCAGGACTAAGAGAGCTAAAATTTTCGAAAGAAAAAGATCAATACAAATGTTTGGATAAAAATTTATAAGGAAATTTACATCTGAACTTGGCAAATTTGTATTGAAACACAAGAACTACTATTGTTAGAGTTAGATTGAAATTCGGTAAAAACTTGAAGAATAAACAAGGCATTGGTTGGCTGATGGAAAAAATAATTGATAACTTCTCGACTGGTCAACGAAATGGCTATCTAGATGTTTTATCAAAGATCAATTTAACAACTTTTTGCAAAGAATCAATGTTTTTGATTTGAACAAGCGTTTCTTTTTAGATAAGATCTTATTCACAGGCCATGTTGACTTGAAAAATGTTTCTCAAAATATTGAAAAGAAAAAAAAGACAAAAGGATGACTATTCGAAAACAAATCTAAATCAATTACCGCCGATTCGAATTAAAATCAAATCAAAAAAGAATCAAAACAATCGATTACCTTTTAGGGTAGTTGTAGAGCATTTAACCCGTTAACTGAATATCTTTAACGTTATTTGCTTGTTTTTTTGCCAGAATTTCAGTCTCTTTCATTCATAAAAAGAAAGAAAATTCTTGCAAGTTGAATAAAACTAAAAATCAAACAACAAACAATAAAACTATCTATTTAGCCCGTTAACTGAATATCTTTAACGTTGTTTGCAATTTGACCAATTCTTTTCATTGGTCAGGTCATACATCAATTTGGGAGAAAAGTTTGCCGATTTTGGATTGATTGGTTTTGGAACTCAGGCAGATCAAAACTTCGCGCACCACCAGGTACTTGAACCCGCGACCTTTCGCTTGCCATGCAACTGTGCTAACCATTACACCACCAGGCAGCTGATCACCTTTACTCCAGAGGGAGTTAACTATCACGATCAATTAAGGAAAAAGCATCTCCGCTTGGATAAAAGATTCGAACAAACCAACTTTATTCAGCCTAAGGGATAAAATATGTGCTTTGAATCTAATTTGATATCTTTTAGGCCAATATTTAACCAATTTTGGATAAGGATTATGTGGAATTTTTACTTATAGTTTTTTCTGCATTTTCCCTTTCGGAAGCTGGCTTTTCACTCGACGCGTTGATTTATTTGTTTAACGCGCACGCAGCTCCCACAACTGAACTGTACAGCGGTCAACTACCACTTATTCTTTTTTAAAAGTTAGAATAGTTATCTTTATTATCATTTTCATTAAAAGTTAGTAATTTTTTTAGAAGTTTTCTATCTTTCAATCATTTCCGAGTTGGTATTTTCCGGTTTTTATAGCAAAACGCACAACAAATCAAAGAATGATACTCAGCTTTTATTAAAAGCGAAAAACCATGGCTAACCGGCTAAAGCCAAACAAAAATCAAAAAGTAAAGTGTTCTACTCGTTCTAGAACTTATAACAAGATCATTTCTTTTTCTTGAATGCCTGAAAGGAAATCAATTTTAATGTTCTAAAGCCTACTTAGTTGTTATTTAACTATAAGTCTTCAAAGAAAAGCTCACAAAGGCATTACCAACAAGAAAGATCTATTTATTTCTTCCTTATTAAACTTTCCATCCAACTACAGCTTCACTATCCTACAATTGTCCCACTTTCACATAATAAACGACCAATTCCCTAGAACCGAAACTTTTCTTTTATCCTCAAAATTTCATCTTTCAATTACCAACTTCTCTCCTACATATCTTTTCCAAATCTTTTTAAATTTCGTTATCTATTTCGTTATCTATTGTTCTTTTTTTTCGTTCATTACATTTTGCAGCTTTCTCTGACTGAAATCGATTACTCTCTTGGTATCTTTAAAGCAAAATTTTCAAATTTTATCGAGGTTTTTCTCTTTCCAATAACCTCGCTTATCAATTTTTCACCGATTTTTAAACTCTATTTTGTCAAAATTTGTTTTTTTTTAAATATATTAACTTTCAATCTTTAAATTTTTTAATAAGTGAATGCTTTGATTTGTTTAAAAATTTAAATTCATTTCATTAATTCTGAGAATTATTAATTCTTCTATCCTGAGAAAATCTAATTGACCGAGCTTTAAAGATGAAAGATTTAGAATCAAAAATGATGATATTCTTGAAAAAGATGTTTAAATTTTAGTTCAAAAGATATTAAAAGCTTATGATAAGAAGATATTTAGATGGGGAATTGTAAAATGTTTGTCACGTTCTTTTTTTTCAAACACAATCTCGTTCTTTGTAGCATTACAAAGAACGAGATTGTGTTTGAAAAAAAAACGATTAAAAAAATTGAAATTGATTGAAACATTGAAAATTCTACTATTCCCATAAAACTTTTTACTTTTAGAATAACAAACTTTCAGATAAGTGTGTTATTTTTAAATTAAGAATGAAGTTTTATAGATATTATGAATCATTTACAGTATTAAAAGTCTAATATTTTTCTTGAAATTTGCTTTTACTTCAACTCTTTCTCAGATTTTTTGTATTGAAAAGATTGAAAAATTAAAGATAAGTTTTGAATTTTATTTGAATTACTTGAAGATTAGTTTTATTTGAATTATTAGGTTGGTGAATTGAAAACTACGGGACTTTGTTATTCGATCAAGATTCATTTTACATGTCGCTATAATCCTGCGCCACCCTGTATGCAAATATTGCAATTTATTAAGCTCTATTATTCTGTGATTAGTTAAAGATTCTATTGGGTTGGTGAATTGAAAACTGCGGGACTTTCAACTAAAATTTATTCAAAATAAAACCATCAATTCATTCCAAATAGTTTCCATTATTATTGACGACTTCTGCCCATTCTACAGGCAATTTGCGGATTCCTCTTTCGTAGTAGGACTTTGGTTTTGAATCGAAAAACTTTCAAAGCCAATTTTTGACTGCTTCTTCTGAATCGAAGTGTTCTCCCGCAAGCTCATTACTCATGGTCCGGAATAAATAGTAATCAAAAGGGGCGAGGTCCGGGCTGTATGGGGAATGCGTCAAAAGTCCCCAAACAGGGCTGTTTATTTTAGAGCGAGTCAGTTTTGCAACGTGAGGGCGCGCGTTGTCGCGGAGGAGAACGATCTTTGACTTCAATTTTGGTTTGTGTGTGAGACAAGTGTGAGACTCAAAAATGGAGGACTGGAGATGTCCCAGTTTGAGCATTTGAGCACTTTGTTCAAAAGAAACCCATTTTGGTGTCAATAGAAAAGTTGTAGAGAATCAAAAATTAGGCTTATAGCCAAATTTCCAAAAAGATACACTTAGTAGTTTCGCTTAAAATGCAAGTTTTGTGAAAATTCGTAAATTTGGCATTTCTTGAAAACCAGTTTTTGAATCGTTCTGAAAATTTGGATATAAGCTTGATTTTTGATTCTCTACAACTTTTCCATTGACACCAAAATGGGTTTCTTTTGAAGAAAGTGCTCAAACTGTGACATATGACAATAGCCCGCAGTTTTCAATTCACCAACCCAATAGTTAAAGATAAATTTGTCATTCTACAGGGTGACCAAGACAAAAGGCCTGGCTTTTAACCAAATATGCAAGCCATCTCGAAAAGTTAACTTAAATATCTTTATTCAACATATAACAGTAACAAATATTAACAATTAAATTCAACTTTGCCTCCATCGGCATTCAGACAGGCCTGCAAACGTTTGGGAAACGCGTTGATCGTGGTTTATATGCTTTTTTTAAAGTTTAAAAAGATTTCATAAAAAAAACAAAAAAATGAAATCCAATCTCGAATCTCTCAATTGATTTTCATTCAAAATTTCCATAGAATTTTGAATTTTGAAATGAAAAGTTTATCCCTGCAAAACGTGGAATTTTTCAGTTTTACTTCAAATTTCACATTTCATTAAATTCAAAAAACCTATGGACTCTTTGCCGGAAGAACTGATCAAAAAAATTTTCGACTTCTGCGATTTCTATTCACTTCTACAAATGAGACAAGTAAAGTAAAGCAAAAAAAAAAACTTAAAAAATTCAAATTTTATAAACTATTCTAAATAGAAAATGATTTAGGTGAATATCCGGCTCAACTTTTACGTCAACAATCATTTATGGAGAAGAAAAGAGCTTTTTTTGGGCACCGACTACATTCAGGTGGAAACAAATGGGCTCTATAATGAAAAAAAATGATTTATTTCAGGAAAATCCGGATTTAACAAATGAAATGAATGAAACGACACTGAAAATCGAAAAAGTCGTCGAGTTTCTGGGAAATTTCATGCCAAAACTGAAGACATTGTCCCTATCAAAGGCTCCGTGCAAAATATCGTTGACGACTGTTTGTCAGGTAAGTCAAATGGAAAGAGAAAAGTGCCGAAAGTGGCTAGTTGAATAAGCTGACAATGATTTATGAATTAATTTTAAATTCGTAACCTTTTATTTTGTTTAAATATGTGAAGCCCAAATGAGCCTCAATGAGAAGCCATTTGTAAAACAGTTAGTGTCTTAAAACAAAGGAAATTGATCAGTTTTAGAATCTATTATAGCAGTGTCTGTCTGTCTGTACCGCAATTGTTTGATCAATAAAGCTAAAACTTCCTTAGAAAACCTTAGAATATATTGTAATTGTGTTATTTAAAATAAATGGATGAAAAAGAGAGAATTGAGCGTCACTATGGGGGGTCGAACCCAGGTGGTGTGGGTTGTAGGAAAGCGCCCTCCCGACTAGACCACGGCGACCTACCTCAAACACCAGAAAAACCCGCTCTTACCCAAGTTTTTCGGCTGATTGATTAAAGTATAGAAATGAAAAGCATTTGGAACTGAGGGGGAACCCTCGACCTTTTACTCAACGGTCAGATCTACCACTGAGCTATCAACGCCAAGAATTGCCAAGAAGAAATAGGAAAGACAAGGAAGAGAGAGGGAAATACCCGGGGCATAAGTTTATTGTCAAGTTGACAACGATGGGATCTAGCTGCCTTTTGAAAGACTGACTTAAAAGACTTTCCTTTTGAATTCAGCTTTCATCTTCTGTGCTAAACTTGGAAGAGTTAGAGATCTCTTGCAATAATGGTTATCCAATCGTTGAACCGGATGCTTTACGAGGATTGGTGATGTTTAAAGAGTTGAGAATTTTGTCGGCAAAAGATTGGCAACCGAAGATGATCGTGAGGAGAGGTGAGTAAATTTCAGATGGAAATCAAGTGGAAAACAAGAAGAAGTAATCAAGATAGAGATTTCTTGTAAATTAACCGCAAAATAGTTTGAAATTGGGTGGTTGGGGCATTCGGATCGATAGAGTGGAAGAGAGAGGCTCTTTCATTCACGCAATTCCCA
The DNA here is from genome assembly GCA_958450365.1 of Mesorhabditis belari. NCBI lineage: Eukaryota > Metazoa > Nematoda > Chromadorea > Rhabditida > Rhabditidae > Mesorhabditis > Mesorhabditis belari. Next base: position 3,405,681 of record CAUEEP010000736.1, read on the forward strand.
GGGATTACAAGCATTATGTTTATATTCCGGCCGTTCTCCCTTTCTCTTTCCCATTTTTTCATTGAAAATTGACACCTGTTCAAATTGTTTGATTGATTGAAAAAATGAAAATCTGAGAAATTTTGCAGAAAAGAGTTATAGATTTAAAGTTATTTTGATACTTAACAAAGTTTTAACCATGACTGACTTTTAAATTACTAAACAATCAACAAATCTAGCTGACAAGGGAATGCCAACCGATATGATTCATGGATTGAACCTTGTTATTTACAAGAAAATGTCAACCGGTTGTGGTGGTCAAATGACAAAATCCAGATACCAGTGTCTCTGGGAAATCTTCTCATAAACTCAGGGGATGATTTTTCGTTTCCTAGTATAATCAAAGCTTTTGAATTGATAATAGAGCAAAGTTTTTTTGGGAATTTCAAAAGGATACAAGAATCAAAAAGTCTGATCGAAAAGAGTGGGCTATTCTGGGAAAAAAATTCGATACAAAACTTTAAATGCTCGTAAATTTTGATATTTAGCTCATATTTAGCGAAAACGAAAAGCAGATTCAGAATCAGCGTAAAATTCTGCGACTAGTATCTCGACTAGTATCGACTAGCTCGCATCATTCGGCCACCACACCCGGTTGGCATTTTATTGTAAATAACAAGGTTCAATCTATCGTATCCATTAAAAGTTCATAAAAAGATTTCAGTTAATAAAAGTCTAAAATTTCTTTTAAAATTTGATTTAATGAATTGGATTTTTACTTTTAATGGATTTTTAATGGTTTTTAATGGTTTAATGGACTTTTAATGGATTTTTAATGGATTAAAATTTCTTGTATGATGGTTTCTTTTAAAATTTGATCTTTCAGGTGGTTGTCATCGACAAGACGGTCTTCCGTTAATCGTCGAGCTTGAAACACTCACATTAAGCAGTTTGAGAGACGATGTTGTCAAAGTTTTATCTCAAATGAAGACTGAAGGAGTCACAATGCCAAAGTTGAAGCAAGTAATGGCAAGTTTTACAATCAATAGATCTAAAAAACTCTAGAATTCTTTAAGAAATCGAATTTCAGTTGTATGATGGGTTAAGTTCACCACAAATGCCTTCAATTCTCTCATGGTTTATTGAAAAGCATCAAACGTTGAGAAAAATTGTCTTGCAAAAAGTCCTTTTCACAACGATTTCGGAATTGGAAACGTTTTTGCTGTAAGTTAATGAATGAAAATGTATAAATGCTTTGTAAATGATAAAACTGTAAGCTAAAGCTAACAATTTAAAGCTAAAGAAAGCTAACAATCTATTATTGATAAGAATATATCGAGCAATCTAATCGGCTATTTAATCAATTAATTTTACTATTGCCAAATGTTTCAACATTAAACAAGCTTTACTAAAGAGTTATGAACTTTAAAAGCTCACTTATGAGCAACACTTGAACTTGAACAATCAAATTTTAGTGTAATCGTTCAACATAATCATCTCGAAGAAGTAACACTTAAAGAATGCAATGTAATTGAACCTCTCCATCCTCAATATTGGACTCGTTTAACTACAGTCTGTAAGCTACGCAACTTAAAATTTAATGGACAAGTCTTATCAATGAGATATTTTAGTAATTAGAAATAAGAATATTGGTTTATTGATGTAATTAAGATTGCGATTTACCTTTAACGAGTATTCTTTATTATCAAATCGGGTTTTTTTAATTTAAATTTGAAACTTTTATGTGATCTGTAATAAATGTGATAATAAATCCTTTTACTCTACGAGAGGTTTCTGTCCACTCTGAGCCAGCTTTAGGACACCTACGTTACGATTTGACAGATGTACCAAACTCCCTTCGGAAGGTCCAAACTCCCTTCGGAAGGTTGATTTTCAAATTAGGCTCAAAATGCACTTTTGTGCTAATTTAATCCATTTTCGTTTGAATTTAAGCAAGATTAAAAGAAAGAGAACGGTTCGATCGATTGGATTGTTCTGAAATTTTGGGAAACTATTTAATCGATGAAGCGTTTTATTTTAAATAGTATGCAATCACTCAAAAATATATTAGCTCATGAATGCTAGAAACCAGGATTTTCAACTCTTACATTAAAATGCCTGAAAAAGTTCTAAAATAAAACATTTTTCAAAATTCAAAAAAACCATTTTTTAGATTAAGGATAGAGCTTTTGAATCAAGCAAACCGTTTTTTTGATTGGATAAGCCGTTTTTTCAGAAAACACATTACCAAAAAAACGATCATTTATAACTTGCCAACCTAATAGTTAACAACTCAGCCAACTTGCACTCTTCAGATAACGCTTGTTGTTCAGAATTTTGTTCAAAATGTTCAGAATCAGATTTCAGAAAACATCTTTGTTTTTCTGGACTTTGTTATCAATAAACACGTGGTACAAAACTTTTGAAATTTTGAAGTTATTTATTTAGTACTTAAAGAGCTACTCTCACTCGATACACCATTTTTTGCTTGAAAAATCTCCTGATTTTCAAAATTTGAATACTAAATTGAAAGAAAACTTTTTAAAATCCATATCTCTTATAAAACTATCAATATTTTAACAAAAAAGTTGACTAAAAAGGCTTTTTTATAATGATTTTTCTTTGATTCATCCAATCAAGCAATTCTCAAGTTAAAATTTTGATTTTTCTGCTTTTTGTGTAAATTCTTTAAATATTGTGATTTGTTTTTTCAAGTTTTGGATAGGATTCGAATTTGGAAAAACAGTTTGCTTTCAAGAAATTCAGTAGTTTGTCAGTATCCTGTAAAAGATCAAAATTATTTTCTAATGTTCTTGTTAAAATTTTAATTTTCTGCTTTTTACACAATTCTTTCAATATTGTGATTTGTTTTTCAAGTTTTGGATAGGATTGGAAAACAAACAAAGAAATTCAGTAGTTTGTCAATATCCTGTAAAAGATCACAAATCATTCTAATTCCAGCCGTCGTAACCGACCGGATAGGAGTCTTGTCTCCTAGTCTCCTAGGGGGGCAAAGGTTTGTGATCGAGGCCACCCAAAAATAAATAATTAGACATTCGAGTTCGAAGCTTAGCAATTGGAATAGACAGCAAATTGTCCGAAATCTAAACAATCCTTCATTTCCCCCGACTTATCATTGCCTAATGGCCAATGGCAAGCCGTAAAAAAACACAAATCATTCTAATTCTAGCCGTCGTAGCCGATCGGATAGGAGTCTTGTCTCCTAGTCTCCTAAGGGGTCAAAGGTTTGTCAGTATTCTGTAAAAGATCACAAATCTTATTCTAATTGGCCGTCGTAGTCGACTGAATAGGAGTCTTGTCTCCTAATCGGGGGGTCAAAGGTTCGATCCCTGCGGCTTCCTTTTCCCATTACTATGGTTTTTTTCTTAACAACATTTAGGTAATAGGGGTAATTAGGGGTAAAAGTTTCCTCCGTTGTATTTTAATTCATCATTAGATCATCATTCTACTTCATCTTCAAAAACTTCAAAAACTTTAAATAGACTTTACTTGACTTTAATTGGATTTTCTAATTTCTCATTGAATTTCTTCTTATGTTTGTTTGATATCAAACAAATTTAGACAATGATTCCACAACGCGAAGTGATCACATTCACTGTTATTTTCCTTCTCGCTTTCTTTTATCCAAATCTCAAAGGTCCAGACTACATTGGCAGTCTTCTTTTCACAGCGGCTGGTTGTGCTCTACACAGACTCCTCGCAGCAATCATTGAACAATATCGTTAAATTTTAATTTTGAACCTTATAATGTCAAATAAATGAAAAAAAAACTTTATTTTGCTTTATTATATTTAAAGAATTTACACAAAAAGCAGAAAAATCAAAATTTTAACAAGAGAATTGTTTGATTGGACGAATCAAATAAAAAACATTATAAAAAAAGCCTTTTTAGTCAACTTTTTGTTAAAATATTGATAATTTGATAGGAGATATAGACAAGGTTAAACAGTAGCGATCTCTAAAGCATTTGTCGCCCAAAGTCGAATGAGTCACACCGATCTCAAATCAACTTCCTTGACGATCCGATTAAAAGCTTTTCATGAAAGAAAAACTGTTGGAAAATTTCTTACTGCCAATCCTCGTTTTGATCTTTTCTCTCAAAAAATGTTTCAAAACACATTTGAAAGAATCCCTAAAACATAAAAATGAAATGTCATGCCAATGAAATGTAAGATCATGCCTATCTTTTAAGACAAAATCCTTACTCTAAAGTTAGCTCGATCTTTTGTTAAAAACCGTTTATAAAATTAACCATTCTACGCATTTCTATAAACGTCTTTAGTTTGACATTGTAGTTTATCTAATCTTCTTTATAAACCTTTGTACTCTTGTCTCGTTAACTCTGTAGCTATTTTATAACAAGTGTTCGGAACTTCTTCCGATAAAATTTATTTCTCTTTGAAATCTATCGATCAATGTTCCCTCTGAATCATCCTTTTCCTCCAAAATCTTTCCACGATTTCCCCAGCCATAAGCTAGCCAAAACATAGACATTTCTAAACATTTCCCCCCTCAACTTTTCTGTATGTAAACCCTTCTGTGCTTTAATAAATATTCTGCCTGAACCAAGGGATAGAGACACATCTTATTCCGAACATTTTGGTGCGCAGTCCTGACCGATCATCTCTCAGCTCATCTCTTGTCTCTCGTCGCTTTCATCTCTTGTGGAATCTACTTCAGGCGGGAGCCCCTCAAATTTTTGGGGAGGACCGACTGAATAGGGTTGATCCCGAGAAATTCGAGGGCCGATCGAAGAGACCCAATTGAGAGGACGCTGAAAGATTTATTCGGCTGGACCCCCCTCCAAATCGAAGACTCGTCGATCCCGCGACGGTGTCAGTGATCAACCGAGAGCCCAACAAGCCTCATCAAGCCCACGGAAAACCCGACAATCCGACCGATCCAGCAAGAGCGTCGTGAAGCGACCACAAGCAAGGATCCCGAGCTCCAAGTCAAGCTCACCAAAGCCTTCATCTATAGAAGCCCTCGTCGAAGGTTTTTCTCGCCAAGCCAGCCGAAGAAATCGCTCTCCGTCTGGACTTCAACGACAACTTGATAGCTGTCACCCAATTGCTCCGTCACCACACCGTTCCGTCTGCAGTCGCTCGCCACTTCAAAAGAGCCCTCGCGATTAGAAGACGAGAACAATCCCCGGTGACCCATACAGCAGAAAGCCCAAAGGACATTGCTCCATCCATCCAAGAAGAAGCTCCTGAGAAACATCACGTATCAACGCCCATTCCAACGGTGGACTCAGACGTGAGCTTCAACCCGGAGTCAAAAAGTTAACCTCAAAGTACTGAAGAAGCAGTACCCGGTACAAGCACCACGGTCGACGTTTCTCGCCAGACATCACCAAGACGAAAAAGAAAACCTCGCAATCGAGGAGCGAAACGACGGGCAGCACAGGCAATTGCTGCGGCCGCCAGAACCATTCACTTCGATTCCAGCCGGCTCACCATCACCTTCAACACTCGACAGTAAAAGATGACTGCCGTGATGAAAGGGAAAGTAACCAGAGCCGTCACAAAAATCAACGGGATTCTCGAACGAGTCAAAAACAGTGACGGATCACTCGAAGGCGATCTCTTGTCAAACGACATTGACAGAATCAACAAAGCCGCAAACTCGATCGAGATATTCCTTGGTGAAATCGTGTCAGCCCAAAAGGAGATGGATGTGGCCCAGAAACAATGGTTAGACTACATCGCATCACTTGGCGAAGAAGCACGGGTAAAGGAGGTGGAAGCAATGGAGCGACATCTGGATTCAAGTGACGGAGCCAATGAAGTGCTGAAGGCAGCTTCAAAGCACGCGGTGCTACTGGAACGTCTCAAGCATCGTGCCCACCAAGCACTCCGAGAGCTCTCACCAACCATCACCACTTCCTCACCCACAATAACTACCCCTCCTCTCTACGCTGCTCCAAATCCATCTGTTCCACAGCCTTTTCTTCTCCCCAAAATTCCGCTACCAAGATTTGATGGGGATGAAAGCAAGTTCCGACTGTTCACACAAGCCTTCGACCAAACAATCGATTCACAGAATTGGCCAAAGGTTGTCAAGTTCGCATACATTTTCGATTCACTCGATGGACGGGCCAAGCAAGCAATTGCTGGTTTCGAACTTTCCGAAGAAAACTACGACCTCGTCAGAACTCGATTAAAAGAACGATTCGGCAACGAACAGTCACTCAGAAACAAGATTTTCTCGCAAATCTTGTCACTCCGACCCTACGGCGAATCATACAGCGAAACTGTGGAATTGGTTGATGAAATTGAAGCTCTACTCCAACAAGCGGAGACATTGAAAATGGACGTCAAAGCCGAAGCCATTCGACTGGCAATCGAAAAAGCCCTTCCTAGATGGGTCGAGTTCAGCGTCTTCCAAATAAAATTATCTTCTCCCGTATGGAAACTCGGCGACCTCAGGAAAGCCTTGGCAAAAATCGTGAAATCTGGTGCCGAGCGACAGCAGCACTTCAAACGACACGAAAGAGCCACAACAATGGTCACCACCTACTCGAAGAAAACCCGACCACCTGAGAAAGGACAAAACGAGTTCCACAGAAAACCCAACCCACCCAACACAAGCGAAACGCAAGCAAAAACCAAGAAACCTCCACGAAAAGCATGCGCCTACTGCTCGGAAATGTGCAGGAAATTTGCGAACCCAGAAGCAAGGAAACGCCATCTCCAAGCAACCCAAAAATGCTTCAACTGTCTCCAAGAAGGACACAACATGGCGAAATGTCCAAGCAAATGGACATGTCGAAAGTGCAAGAAGAAACACCACTCTTCAATCTGCAACCTTCCCATTCCCACCCTCCCAACCTTCGATCCATCGACAGAAAGGAACACCGCTGCAGCAACCATCGATGATGCGCCAACGGCCCTTGCTTGCAAGGCCCCAGAGGGTGTTCTCCTAATGACCATCCAAGCGATCCAATATACAATAGCAATACCAATTTGCAATGGTAAGACAAGACTTTTAAGACAAAATCCTTACTCTAAAGTTAGCTCGATCTTTTGTTAAAAACCGTTTATAAAATTAACCATTCTACGCATTTCTATAAACGTCTTTAGTTTGACATTGTAGTTTATCTAATCTTCTTTATAAACCTTTGTACTCTTGTCTCGTTAACTCTGTAGCTATTTTATAACAAGTGTCTTCATCGCCGTCACATTTCTCATATAAATCGACCAAAATTGCATCAAGTATATCCTAAAATCTTTGCAATAAAGTTGAAGAAGACTCTTTTTACTGGCAGTTTGTATTTGACACACCATGGCAACACATTAACCTAAAGAAAATCGAAATTATTTAAACAGCGACATGTCAAAATCGTATTTATGTAACATTTCTATTTTTATTTAAGATGAAAAGAGGATTTGTTTAACTATGGTAAAGTTTTGAGAGATCCAAAATTCTCTTGGCAAGAAAAGTGAGCAAAGCAATGCTTAAAAGACTGATAATGATGACGGCAGTTAATAGAATGATTACAATCGGATTGTTGTAGGTTAAGACAGTTGTTGCTGGCGTTGGTGTTGTGGGTGACTCTTGTGGCTGTGCGGTTGGTTTGACGGTGAGAGATTGACAAGAGGGAACCTGAAAAAGCGAGATTATTACTTAAATATCTGATTTCAAAGTTCCCTATCAAAACTCGGTCATAGCCGACTGGCTAAGAGATCTGTATCTTAGTTACGAGGTCAAGGATTCAATCTCGCCTAGATTATTAGTTCTTTTACCAACCATTTCCCGGTAGTTGCATTGGCTGATGGTGGAGTCAAAGACGAGAGTATTTGGACAGAAGAATTGAGTCGTTTTGAAGTTCTTGCACATGATGTATCTAAAAATTGTTTAGAGATTTATTTACAAAGTTAGCTAGAGGATTTTTTTAGTCATTAAAGAAAAAAGATCACTTACTCTCTGCTGCATGGAGTTGAGTAGAATCCATTCAATTTCTTAGCACATAGAGCTGTCATATCCCATGTAGGAAGCGATTGTGGTTGTTGAGGCTAAAGAATAGTTTTAAATAAGTAAATTTTTAAAAACGTTAGCCCAATTTTAAGCTAACTTTTATACTTAGAGAAGTTTGAATGCATCTAGAAGTTCGGTTAAGGTCAAGAGTTTGAATAAGACAAGATTGTACTGCTTAGCTAATGGAAACGAAATAGTGTTGCCTTGTACTTTATCCAACAAATGCCTAGCAATAATACTTTAAATTAAGCTTTCAATTTTATCTTTTTCTTTATCTTTACCAACTTTGATTATAAACAGAAAAATCGACAAATGGCCGCGAATTCTAGCGACACTTTTTTTGGAAAAGTTGCTGAGAAACGCCTAACCTATTACCAAAGTGCCAAGTGTTATATAGAAAAATAAAGCTCATCATCTTGGCATCATTTTTCTGCAAAAAACTTTCCGATTGAAATTGTAGAACTTATTTTACCAGCTCTTGAATGAGCTCAAATCGGTTTCTCTTTGGCGATCTGCCAGACACTTTTTGATAGACAATATTTTCATCTAGAAAGATAATCTTTTCATCAAACTTATGGTATTTTACTTTAAAAGTATTATTCAATAAAAATATAATAATGGAAAAGTTTATAAAGCAAGATTTTCTTATCAAATGAATATTCGAAAAAAAGCTCAATTTTCTCTTTTTTGCAGGGTTTCCAGAACCCAGAAATCAATCGAAATTTTGGTATGAAAGTTTAACAAAAGAGTCTTCTATTATTCTTTTTCTTATTAAATGATATTAAATGTTATTTTAAATATTGAGAAACCTTTTTAATAATTTTTTTTATTAAGAAAAATGTCAAAAATGACAGATCGCCGAAGAGAAGCTTGAGTTTGCTTTGCTCGCTGTTTGCTGCTGCTTTGCTGCTATTCTTATTGCTATTAAATGTTATTTTCTCACAAAATAAATATCGAGAAAACTTTTTAACAATTTGTTTATTAAGAAAAGTGTCGAAAGTGGCAGATCGCCCCAGAGAGGCCGACTTGAGCTCATTCAAGAACTTGTAAAATGAGTTCTACAATTTCAATTAAAAAGTTTTTTGCAGAAAAACGAGGCCAAGATGAAGGGCTTTAATTTTCTATACAATACTTTGATAATAAGCCGGGCGTTTGCCAGCAAGTTTTCTAAAAGGTGTCCCTAGAATTCGCAGTGACTTGTACCTGTGGCGGTTGAGTGGTTGGTTGAATTCTCCCACCACACTCGGGCACCCATTGCTTCAGATCACAGCGGAGAGTCTGTGCTGAGAAGAACAAGTTCATTCCTTGGCATTGGTACTAAATGAAGTGATATTGACAAAGAATGCTTGTACCTGAATGGGAGCTTCGGAGATACAAGCCCAATACAAGTTGCTGCATCCTTGAGCATAGTATCCATTAGGTTTCCCTTGACACGAAAACCCTGAATGAAGATCATAATACAAGTTTAGGTATCTGTGACTTTGATGGCCACAAATGAAAGTTACAACGGAAATTTGAAGCCAGTCTTAGGTGAAAGTAAGCCAGTCAATAAATCTTAAGTCCAATCTTAGATCCAATCTTAAATCCAATCTTAAATCCAAATGTTTGAATATTCAGTGAAATCACTAGATCTACATTTTCGGATTAAAAAAATATATACCAATTTTGGTTCTGAGTTTAGTATAATAGATTTAAAGCTATTCAAATAACAATTAAGTTTGAATGATACATGATCGAGCTGGAGATTGAGTTGTGACTTCGGACGTATCGTTCCTGATCGAAGTGGTCGTTTGTCTTCAAATAACAGTTTGCAAACAGTTTACAAATAGTTTACAAACAATTTACAAACAGTACTATGTTTTTTTCTTTTAAATGGTCTTTTACCGCTTTTCTCTTAAACCTTACTCAATCTTCGTGCCGCTTTCTCCTTCTTCTTCCTTTCTTTTGGCTCTCTTGCAAGCTTCTACTTGTTCAATGTCATTACAAGTCTAAAATGCAAGTTATGAACATGAAACAACATGTTTTGTTAGCTTTCTTCTGATTGTTCTTTACCTTATCCTCTTGAATCCAGACATTGTTGTAAGGACATGATTTGCGCACAACTTTTCCGTTTTCACAAAGTCCATAGAATCGAGAACACAGTTCCTGAAAGAGTTTTGGTTAAAACAAAAGAAAATTATTAGAATTTCCAATAGAAATGCAACTTTTGTAAGTTTAAAATAACAATTCAAAAACATTTTCAAGAGCAATGCTTTCAGTTAGAAGTAAGTATTGATAGAAGCGCGAGTATTGATCCTGAAAATGTTTTTAATTTAAAGATAGCCTGAAAGCCTGAAAAATACTGTAAAATATTCAAATTTTCAATAGAAATCCAAATTTATAATAAAAATTACCCCATTTGAAACAAAATCTTTGTCACCATCACAAGCAGGGAGATCACTGAAGTATTTATTAGTAAATTTCATAGTATTTCGTAGTATTTCTTAAAGAATGATTTCAAATGCGTATATAAAAGAGAATAAAAAAAGAGAAAGGGGTAGGCTAGTTTCCGCAACTTTTTTGCCCAATAGGGTCATTTGCGCAACTGGGTCGTTTGCGCAACTCGCCATAACTTGCTTTTAAGTGAGCCAATCTTTATGATTTTGGTTTCATTTTGTAGATCTCAATAAGTGTAACAAAACGAAACCAAAATCATAAAGATTGACGGACTTAGAAAAAAGTTATGACGAGTTGCGCAAATGACCCAGTTGCGCAGCCCTATTGCGCAAAAAAAGTTGCGGAAACTAGCCTACCCCATAAATCTTTATTGTTAGCATTGTTCTAGAATAAAATTTACTCTTTATTGACTTGTAAATGATCTTCTTTTGGTGGATTTACGCAGGCTTCAACTTGAGAATGAGATTTACATTCCAATTGAACAATGTCAAAGTAGAGGTCCTAAAAACGAAAATCAATTGCATTGGCAACTCAGTTTTTCTCCAAATCATTTCTAAAACCTACAATCAAACATTCTTTCTTGATTGAGAGTCCATTTTCACAATGATAATAGGTTGAATTGCAGCCAAAAGAACTGTACATATTCTTGCCATCCTTGCATTCCATAGCTGAAAAATTAAGTAATTTTTCAAGATTTTCAAACAAAAACAAATTTCGAATTCTTTAGTTCTTTAAGCCGGGGAAAGTGTCATTGTTTAAAAGAAGTTTTATATTTCTAGAAGTACACGTAATCATCTTTATCAAATTTCGGTCGGTTCTCATCCCCATCATCTTTACCTTTATCATCTTTTGCGAACCGTATTAGTTCTTGGTGCCCACGCACTTTCCGCCCACGCACTTTTACTTATACAGTGCTGGACAATGAAAGATCATATTTGAAAAAAAGATCGTCACTTTCGCGCGTCTGTAATTCCCTTGTCTTTGAGTTTAAACTATTAGTGTTATACATTTTCTGAAAGCTCTTTTCAAGGGCTACACAATGGTAATATTAATATTTTAAAAATACGGTAAAGACAATGGAGTTACAGACGCGCGAAAGTGACGATCGTTTTTCAAATATCATATTTCATTGTCCAGTAGTGTACCAAGCCCCCTCGATCTTTGGCGCCTTGTGTCCACTCGCAGATCGGTCGAATCGGTTTGTAAGGGTATGAACACGGATTTTAAAGGCAGAGTTTGTAGAAGCTTGGTCGGTGCTTAACCCATTCATGGAAGGGTGCGCCCGTAGCCATTGTGTAGCCCTTGAAAAGAGCTTTCAGAAAATATATAACACTAATAGTTTAAACTCAAAGACAAGGGAGTTACAGACGCGCGAAAGTGACGATCTTTTTTATGATATTTCATTGTCCAGTAGTGTATCTAAAGATCTAAAATAACGAAATCTTTGCTTTTAAATGTTTATGAAATAACTTACAAAGAATGGGCTCATTTAGCAAACGATCATCGCTTGTCGCTGAGCTGAAACCAACCACTAAGCCCAACAACCCGACTTTCAAGAGCATCACTCCTTAAATAAATTCTCTTAAATATTTAAATAATGGAAACTTTTTTTGTTAAATAAAAGATAGATAAACTTAAAAATATTCCACAGCTCAAGTTGAGCCAATGAAAAATGCAAAAATCTTTGCAATCAAATGATTAGATCTGAAAAATGAAATCCTTTTAACCGTTGAGTGCTCTCAAAAGCTTTCATTTTTTTTTGTTTTTCGTTGTTTTAATCAAAAAAAAATTGATTTTAGATGAAAATCTGGTCTTTCTAAGAGAAAAATGTCAAAAGAGCAAGGATTGATTTGGCGCTTAGAGTGCTTAGAGTACTTATAAACTTAAACAAAAGAATTTGAGACTAACTAGAGATGCTTTTTGGATTTACATCTCGGTTTTAAACCGAAATCTAGCAAAACTTGTTCAGTTTTTTTGCGCTGATTCCGATGGTGATCGTTTGGGGATGATGGTTCTAAAATTTTTGAGATATTTAGCTTCAAAGTTTACGTCAAAATTGGGCATCCATGAAACCGCGCACCCACTTGTCATAAAAGTTCTACAGAGGCTTATAAAGATAAGAACGTGGCCTAGTGGATAGTGGCTTAGAGCTTTTGCACTTTTATCCCTGATTCAGATCCAGCTGCCGCTCAACTTTTTGCTCCCCGGTCGGTTTAAGAACCTCACGGTTCCTCCAATGGGGTGCCCAAACTTCATTTAGACGACTGTCGGGTAGCGGACAGCTGACGGAAGCCGGAACCCAAAGGAAGCATAATGTAATCCGGTTACGAGCAACAGACCATTCTGCCTCCCTTCCCTAAGAGAAACATGTCAAAAGAGCAAGAATTGATTTGGCGAAAGGCGATTTTTGTTAAAGAATTAGCAAAAATTTAGTGATTCCATTTATTCCTTTTTTTTCGTGCAGGAAAATATTCATACAAAAATGCATAAAAAATAAGAATACGCAAAGTAAGCAAGACTTTTCAAAAGAATCATTAAATTAGAAAATTGACTAAGAATTTTCTAAAAAGAATCAGATAGAATCAGTTAATATATTTCAAGTCAAAGTTTTCACAATCAATCACTTTCGCAATCTCTATCAAAATCTTCAATTAGATTCCCTTGATAGTCCCACACCCAATAATTGCCTTCCTTTTTTGAATTGACAACCAAATATCTTCGTTCTTCTTCGGGTGTTTCATTCAAAAATTGCCGAAGCTTCTGACCATTCATGTACATCCGTACGTAACATCCGAGCAATGGATGCAAACAGGGAACATTAGGCCCATTGAAATATTCATCAGAAAAATCCAAAAGTGTTATGTATTGAATTGAACGATCACATTCAGAATTGATCACTTGCAGTAAGATTATTGGATCAAAGTTCGATTTGTAATTTGTAATATTTTTGAATTTCCAAATAACTCCATCGACACCACCTAGAAATTTCATCCAATTTGACAAATAATTGTTTTGTCTTTCTGATGAACAAGAATAATAGGGGCTCTCGAGATATCCGTCATCCAAAACTTGTATTTTAATGTCGCATTTTGGATGATGATTGCATTGAATTCTTGGTGGATTAGTCAATTGGAAAAGATATCCATCAATTGGGAGATTCTTTTCAACTTTTTGAGTAATTTTTGAAGTTTGACTTCTTGATAAACAAAAACTTTGTTTCATTGTCAGAGAGAATCGCTTCTGAATTTTCAATTTTATCCTTTCCAATAACTCAATAAATTCCGTCCTCTTAATAATGAAATCATCAAAATAATGCAACTCGTCGCTGACAAAATGGATAACGGATTTGTTCTCAAAAGGCCGTTCAGGATCTGAACGCAAATGTCTGTCAAACGACTTATTCAAAAATTCGTTTCCCAAACAGCGATCAGCGACCAAAATCCATTCCTCGCCTGTTTTTATTGAAAAAAAACATTTGAATTTCAAATTTGAAAATTGAAGGTCCGTTTTCGCTATTTCAATTAATCGATCCAAGCATTTTCCTTCCCAAAATAATAACCAAGGCGAAAATTTTGTCGACTCACTCACTTTCAAATAGTTCCTACCATAACTCCTCAAATGCAACCTAAGAAATGTGACTTTAGAGCTTTGACTTCCAACAACAATCTCTTGAAATATTTGCCTAAGATTCATTTCATCGAACTTTTTCTCAGGGTTAACTTTGTGAAACGAATATTCATGAAAATATTTATAATTTTTGTTTAGTGCATCCACAATAATATTCTCAATTTCGTTGATAAAATCCATTTTTTCGTGATTCGATATCTCATTGAATCTTTTGATAAATTTTTCGTGTAAACCTATCATCCTAGGAGAATAAAATTTTTTAATTAGCTTGTCGGCATGTTCTTCACAAGGTTCAGACCCGAATTCAATAGAAATCGGATTGTTGGAGGTAACAAGAATGAGTTCTCGATTTTTCAAATGATTAAAACCGATTGGTAGAATAAGCTCTTGTTGATTTTTATCGATGGTTGGATAACCATCATTGGAATCATTAAAGTTATTGATCTAAAAGAGACAATTGTTTGAAAACTTTGCTTTAATCTTGCACTAACACTCACCTTCTTAAACTCTTTGAGCTGTTTTAGAATTTCTTCGATATTTGGTCGTTTTGAGCGGGCAAAATCGCAACAACTAAATTTTTGTGTTATAACAAGGTGTTATAAAATAAAAAAAGGCATAACTAACAAGTTGTTAAATGAAACTACAGGGTGTTCCACAATTACTGATACCCCGACCCCTCATGATAAAAGCATTTAAATTGTCCAACGCGAGCGATTTATTGACTGTTTTTGAAGTTTTTCTTGTTTTAAACTTGTTTTCATTTAATAATATTTAAAAAAATTGTCCTTTTTTTAAAAATGGCCAAGCCCTCCAGCTTTCGCGACTTGATCATTTCTTTTCACAAGAAAGGTATTCCGGCACGGTCGATCCGTCAACGACTGGGAGTGACAAAACAACTTGTTTTGCGAACATGCAAACGTTTTAAGTCTCTTGGAACAAATCAGGATCGAAAGGGACGTGGAAGACGTGTAACTTCGGCTGTTAAGACTGTTATCAAGAACGTTCGCGAGAGAATAAGGCGCAACCCGGAGAGAGATCTGTTCGTCAAATGGCTCGTGAAATGAAAGTTCCTGTGACTTCGATGCATCGAATCGTTCGAAAACGCTTAGGAATGAAAGCTTTCAAGAAAAACAAGTGTCACGGAATTACCGATGCTACAAAACTTAAGAGAGAACAGCGTTGTGCTCAACTTCTTGCTCGGTTTCCTGGAAAAGCTCACCGAAGGATTCTTTTCACCGATGAGAAAATTTTTACGGTCCAGCAAGTGTTGAACAAGCAAAACGATCGAATTTACGGCATTTCTAATCCACACAAATCAGTTTCGCATTCTCTTCATCCGACTTCGGTGATGGATCTCCCCTACTTGCGTGCCACGGTCGACGACTTCCCGAAGCGCCTTCAGCTCTGTATCAACGCGAAAGGAGGACATATCCAATAATTGTTGTCTTTCCATTACTTTACTATCTAATTTGTTAAAAATAAAAGTTTCATCACAAGTTTTCTACTAAAAAAAGTTTTTTCAAGCTAGTTATCAGGTATCATTAATTGTGGAACACCCTGTATTTACCTTTCCACAATTTCTCCAATTTCCCGAAAACATTTTGGCGGATCTAATCTCTTTAGTTTTCCAAGAAAAACATCAAGAGTGAAAAGTCCATAATCAAATTTTCCTTCATTTCCATATTCAGCAAAGACTAGTCTAAAATAAAATAAAAAATATTTAACCAATTTTCACCAAATACCTTCTTTCAATGAGTTGCCATATGACCAAACCAAGTGCATAAACATCATTTCGAGATGAGGCCTGAAACTGTGAAATATTATCTTCTTATTAGTTTGATCTTGGCATTCAAATACTTTTCATAGTCTATTTTGTGTACCTTTCTGCTCTGATCCAACAATTCTTCGCTTGTCATGTTTGAATCAAGTTGTGGAGGGTTGCGATATCGAATTGTTCCAACATCAAAAGTTCCAGTACATGTTTGATCAATTTCTCGTGTTGTCCCAAAATCTCCAAGTTTCACAATGAAATCTTTTGTGACAAAAATGCTGAAAGCGAGAATAATAAAAGCAAAACAATTCAATCATTCAATCACGAACTTTTCCGTTTTGATATCACGGTGAATGATCTGTTTTGTTTTAAACATGTAATCCAAGGCATCAAAGAGATTTTCTGACCAAATAGTCACATTTTTCATCGAATAGAGAATAGTGGAATTGAAAATAACTATAAATCGAAATTTTCTGAAAAAAAAAGTCCAAATTTACGTTTTCTCAGTGTCCCCATTTCACAATATTCAGTCAATATCCCAAATTGAAGTCGTTGATATTTTAGAACTTCTTGTCCACCAAATGTTTTGATAATATTTGGATGGTCTAATTTAACCAAAACATCACATTCTTTTTTGAAATCTGCCAAAAGATCATCATATTTCGAAGTGTTCCGTCTGTATTTCAGAGTTTTCACGGCAGTTTGCCTAAATTGAAGACATTAGATCCAAAAAAACAAAAAGTTGATTGTACAAAAAGTACAATCATATTCCAATTTCAAAGCAAGAAAAATTTCGTTCTAAATTTTTCATGGATTTTTTTAAAATTGCAATTTTCTATCATAAAAATGTTTACCTATCTATTGGGTTGGGGAGAATGAGTCGGCGCCAAACTTTAAAGGGACTTTTTGCACACATAAAGCCTTCTTTAAACATACGTTTGGTTTCATCAAAAGGATCCACTATTTCTCTACAAAATGACTTTTGAGAGATTCCACAAAGCTTTTCTTTCGTGGAGTTTATGAACTTCCAAACGCAGCTGGTTAAAATGACAAAGAGTCCGACTCATCATTTGAACAGTTTCTTTCACATAAACCTTCTTTGGTGTTTATATAAAAAAGATAGAGCACATTCAATTACTTAAGTTGCCAAATTTGCAGGAAGATCCCACCAATGGTTTTTTCTAGATGACAGTTTGTAGTTTTTGTGAAAAAATGGCTTTTTCTTGAGCGGAGGCGCTGTTTGAATTTTCTTTTAAATGTCATTTTGTAGAGAATTAGTTAACCATTCTACTCATATCAAACGCATATTATTTGACGAAGTCGAATAGAAGTTTTAGACATTTTTTTCATTTTCGGCGCCGACTCATTCTCCCCAACCCAATATCTCAACTAAATGAACATCACAAAATGATCCTTGACTCAGAAATTCGGCTTTTGATAGATCGATCTCATAGATCTCATCCATTAGCATAATTTTAGCACTATCCGATAGAGAAAAAAATTCTCTACAAATGTATTGGGTTGGTGAATTGAAAACTGCGGGACTTTGGACTAAAATTTATTCTGTACAAATGTATTTTTATGAAAAACGGATGTTTTTCGCCGAACAAAAGTGCTCAAAACTAGTTTGCGGAGCTTTTCGCCAGCGTAGCATACGGCAGGAGGTTAAAACCAACCAAAAACCATTTGGTTTTGTCTTGGCTAGCCAAAGCTTTTGGAACAGCCATTTATTTATTTGTTAAATGCTGGCTGCCTAAGTTTAGTGTTTCAAATTTAACAAGCTATTAGGTTGGCAACTTAATAATGACGCGTCACTACTTAACATGTTTTTTGTAATTTCAAGCGCCGTTTCTTCCCTCTTTTTTGCATATATACAAAGTAAAAGATGTCTACATAAATAACATTCAGTGCTCCAAATTTCATCATTTGCTTTTTGGCAAAAAATGGAGGACAAAAAATTCCGTATTCGAGCTGCATTGTTCTACGATTTTAAACAAGGAAAATCACCAGCTGAATCTCATCGCACGATCATCACTGTTTTTGGGGAGGAAAGTATACACATTCGGCAATGTCAACGATGGTTTCAAAGATTCCAAGGCGGCGATGAAAGCCTCGTAGACGAGCCACACTAAGGACATCCTCCAGAAGTGGTCGACGATGACTTGCTCGCCTTAATTGAAGATTGCCCAACACTCACCGTTCGTGAGTTGGCAGAAATATTTGAAGTGTCCCATACGACAATCAAAAACTATTTACACAAACTTGGGAAAAGAATCGAGTTGGAAAATGGGTTCCTCACGAACTGGCCCAAAGCAACAAAATTTCGCCTCAATTTTGCTACAAAAATGTAAATCAAACGACTTTTTTCACAAGGTTTTGACTTCTGACGAAACGTGGATCAACTACGAGAACGTTAAACGCAAAAATCAATGGCTATCTGCTGGGCAGACCCCTCAAACCACTCCCAAACCTGATATCCATGGGAAGAAGATAATGCTCTGTTGCTGGTGGAACTTCAAGGGATTGGTGCATTATGAAGTGCTGAAACCTGGCCAAATCGTCGATGCTGATCTTTATTCGAAGCAATTAATGAGAGTTAACGAGTCTTTGAAGAAATTGGGGCTCAAACCGGAGAGAGTCAGATTTTTACACGACAACGCAAAACCTCACACTGCAAAGATCACTTATAAGAAAATCGAGGAACTTGGCTGGAAAGTTTTGCCCCGCGCGTCTTATTCACCTGATCTGGCTCCTTCAGATTACTTTTTGTTTCGGTCGCTGAAGCACTTTTGGAGGGAGAAAAGTTCGATGATCATGGTCAGGTCATAAAAGCAGTGAATGACTACTTCGCCTCAAAAACCTCCAAGTTCTTCGAGGATGGGATCCGGGATTTGCGCAGAAGATGGGAAGAAGTCATAGATACTAAGGGAGAATACCTTTCGAATTGAAAGCTCTTCTTTTGTGTTTTTTTGAAATAAATGATTTGTTACATAAACGCGTCATTATTAAGTTGCCAACCTAATAAAAGCAAAATGGAAGTTCAAATATAACTTTTCTTACCTCCCATCTATCTCAACTAAATGAACATCACAAAATGATCCTTGACTCAGAAATTCGGCTTTTGATAAATCGATCTCATAGATCTCATCCATTAGCAAAGGTCTTCAAAGGAACTAAATGATTACTTCAACTTTAAATAAATCAAAAATTTCAAGTAAACAAAAAGACATCAATAACGAGACCCAATAATTAAAAGCTCTGTGAGCGGTTTTTTTAGAGCAAAAGCCTGATTTGACGAGAAGCGATAAGGAATTATTTTCAATTTCCTTTCCAAGTAATATTTTTGTTTACGCCAACACCAAAAATTGCTGAAATCAAAATAGGAATTAGAAGTTGCTCAATTTCTTTTTGCATGAAGAAAATGTCGGTGTAACAAATGATTTGATTCTTTAATTCAATAATAGTAAGGATAATGGTTAGGATAAATATGAGTTTATATGTTGCGTCTGATCCAGGGTTCCGTCTGACCAGGGTTCCGTCTGATCCAGGATTCCGTCTGATCCAGGATTCCGTCTGATCCAGGGTTCCGTCTGATCCAGGATTGATCCCAGATCGGGCGTTCGATCTAGATTAAAATGTAAATTTTTGTAAAATTTATTTTTCTTAACACCTGGACAACCTATAGTTCTGTCCAAATTAGTCATTTTTTAATAAAAGTCCCCACTTGAAGCAGTTTTTGAAGGAAGATTTAGATTACTATTTCGTACTCAATTAGTTCCTTTTTCGTTTTATTTTTCAATCTTCTGTAAATTATTTAAATATCTTTGCTGGATTTTTTCTAGACGAGAGATATCAACTTGTGTATGTGGAAACCAAACTATAGATGCATACTCTAGAATGGGTCTAATCTAATTGACGAAACACTTTCTATAAGTGTCGATTTTCGGATAACAATTTGCTTTTAGGATACGACTAGAGACGAAAAAAACCTTTACGGCATATAATTTCAATATGTTTTGAGAAATTTAAAGGTGGGGAAATATGGACTCCAAGATCTCTGATATAATTCTCTTTGCCAATTCTGTTTAATGGTGCAGAATTAATTTTCAGCGGGAAAATAGCATTTCCGGTGGAGAAATGAAGGGACTTCGTAGACGCTAAAGCTAATTTCCAATTATGGGACCATTTTTCAACCAGATCAATATCTGACATGGCGTCTCTTAAAGAAGCAGGCTTAGCGGCTTCATCTTTGATGGGGATTTTAAAGGTTAGATAACGCGTCATCAGCATAAAGCCAGATAGATGAGTCCCTAGATGAAAAATTTAATTCAGCTAAAGCATTAATGCAAATTGTAAAAAAGTATAGTACCCAGAATACTTCCTTGGGGTACACCGCTAGAGCAATTAAAGGATGGGGAGAGAGAAACGTTTAGAAGAACTTTGGAAGTTCGCTGAGTAAGGAAACTTTCAATAACTGAAATCATCGAGGGGCAGATTTTATATGTATGTATTAGGGTGGTGCAAAAGAAACTGCCGATGGGTATCAGCTCTCATTTATCAGAAACGAGCGATGCTAACGGCATTATTTTTTTTTAAATGTTTTGTTCGCATATTTGTTTGCTATTTATTTCGACATTTGAATTTTTTGGTTGTTGTTTATTTTATTTAAAAATGCTTATTTTTTATTTAGATCATGGTCGAGCAAAAGTTTGTGCTACGAGCAGCATTACTGTTTAACTTCAAAAATGGAAAGTCTGCTGCCGAATAGCATCGTTCTCTCTGTGCTGCTTTCGGAGATGGCAGTTTGTCTCTCAGACAGTGTCAGACTTGGTTTCAACGATTCCGAGAGGGAGACGAGACTTTGGAAGATTACGAGCACGGTTCGAGGCCAGAAGTCGTGAACGAAGCCAAGCTGAGGGACGTTATTCAGGCCGATCCATGCCAAATAAAGGGAAAGATGGGGATGAGAACCGACCGAAATTTGATAAGGATGACTACGTGTACTTCTAGAAATATGAAGCTTCTTTTAAACAATGACACTTTCCCAACTTAAAGAAATAGACAAAACTCTCGATAGAGACCTGTTATTCTAAAAGATTCTTGAAAAGTTTGTTCAAATACTTTTTTTGACTAGTTTTCACACACAAACAAATGTATATTTTCAAATTTTCGCTTAACTAAATGCTTAAATGGCTCGTTTCCGTTCTTAACAATGAATGATTCTGTTTTTTAAATGTAAACTTTATTACACACAACTTTGCCAATATCAATCAGTGACTCTAACTTTGATATTGAAAATTTGAGACATAAAATCAGTTATGATAATAAAATGCTCGCTTGCTTGCTCGCTCGCGTAAATTAGATTAATATAAAAACTAAGAAAACTTTTTAAATCAAGTTTTTATAAAGAGAATTTTAACTTCTAGAGTTCCAAAGCCAAGAATTAGTTTTCTAATGTTTTCTGCAAATTTTCTTATGGAAAATGTTGTCGTCTATGAAAAGGTAAAAAGTTTGCATTTTGCGCGGTCAATCGTTTTGCGTGGTCAATCGTTTTGCGTGGTCAATCGTCTTGTGCGGTCAATCGTTTGGCGCAACCGCGGCCCTTTTTGCGGTGCGAGCAGTTATTAGGTCACCCGCCTCGAAGCCTAATAACAGAACGACATGGCTGAGTGGTTAGTGAAAATTGCTTGCTTTCTTGCTTGCTCGCTTAAATTAGATTAATATAAAAACAAAGAAAAGTTTTTATAAAGAGAATTTTAACTTCTAGAATTCCAAAGCCGAGAATTAGTTTTCTAATGTTTTTGCAAATTTTCGTATGGGAAATGTTGTCGTCTATGAAAACGTAAAAGTGTTTTTCATAAGGAAACAGGATTTTGGTGAAAAAGAGTGAATATCTAGGCGTGGACTCTTGCCGAAACATCGTCACCTCTTTTGAATACTTTTTTTGAATACAGTTTTCAGAACACACAAACAAATGTACATTTTCAAATTTTCTGTTATTTAAATGCTTAAATGGCTCGTTTCCATTCTTAACAATGAATGATTGAGTTTTTTAAATGTAAACTTTATTACACACAACTTTGCCAATATCAATCAGTGACTCTAACTTTGATATTGAAAATTTGAGACATCAAATCAATTATGATAATAACTTTCATCAACAATTGTGCAAGAAATAAATAGAAAATTTATCTCTATTTGCTCGCTTGAATTAGATTAATACAACTAAGAAACTAAGAAATTAATATAGCTAAGATTAATATAAAAACTAAGAAAACGTTTTGACGATATATTTTTGATATATCGTCAAAAGCTGAGCTTCTAGAATTCCAAAGCCAAGAATTAGTTTTCTAATGTTTTCTGCGAAATTTCTTATGGGAAATGCTGTCATCCATGAAAAGGTAAAAATGTTTTTCACAAGGAAACAGGATTTTGGTGAAAAAGAGTGAATATCTAGGCGTGGACTCTTGCCTAAACATCGTCATCTCTTTTGAATAGAACAAACTGGACAGTCGATCGTCAGATTCTATAAAGATTCTATAAAAAGACTCAGTTGGCCATTTTTCTCTATCCTAATGTTTCTAATGCGTTTTCTAAAATCTACCAACTTTTTAGACGCTTTTCAAAGCTGCCGTAATCCTGCCTTTAGTTTTTATGTGTCAACTTTCGTTGAATGCTTTCCCACAGAACTACAGTAAATTGAAACAAAGCTAAAGACAAGACTACGCTAATTTTGAAGAGTATCACAATCTTGCCGTTTTAGAAAACGCATTAAAAAGAAAACTTTTACTCTAAAGTTTAGAAAAGTCGCTTTTGAATGTCGCTAAATCGTCTTTCCATCATTTTTTGTTTAAGCTTCTTGCTGATTATTGCGAGTTTAGGTAAGTAAAATCTGGGCAAAGATTCTCAACAATTTCCCTTTACAATTGACAACTATTATAGATAAAATCGATGCCGCAATCCAAGTGGTCCCTCAATGCAGTAAAGAATGTCAGGTTTGGGCAAAAAAAAATTCTTTAAAATTCTTCAAGATACATCGAAATTTACTCAAAATGATGATTGCTTACCGTAAATACTGTAATAGTACCCCACCCCCCTCGTACAGTCGCGTAGTCGCAAAAGTTTTGTAGTATTTCATTTTTTTTCAAACCGCCCGTACTTTCAAAAAATGCGTCTTTGGTATCAAAAAATAGCCCTGAATTTCAGCTATTTTTTGATACCTAAGCCCGTATTGTAGCATAAACCAGTGTCGAGAAAAACTCGTTCAAAGCTAGACTACGCAACGCTCCGCACCGTCATTATGGGGGTGGGGTACTATTACAGTATTTACGGTAAGTCTTTCCAAAACTAAATCCAATCTTTTACAGCGTGAAGATGGAGATGTGAAAGGAAAACACATTGATGCTTGCTGTCAAAGCAATGGATATCGACGTGGATGGTGTGATGCTGTCACAAAAATATACGCAATGTGTTGGAGGGAAAAATAAAGAAGAAGAAAAGAATTAGATCGTTTTTTGAATAAAGATACTTTCTTTTTCGTGAATTTTAACATAAGATTTATGTTGAGTAAAGAAAGATTTGGAAAGAAAACAAATAGACCGTTCGGTTCCATAACAAACTCATAAAAAGTGAGATTTCTTACAAAAATACAGACTTCTTAATTGTCAAGAACAGAAGTGACCAAGAGTTGACGAACAACAAGAATAGTGTATTTCTTTTGGATAAAAATCTTCCCTAATTCCTTACAAGGACTAGAGAGTGGCCCACAATTAAAGCGTCGCACTTCAGAGAGCCTAGATTGCCCAAAATTTGATCAATCGTTTTGCGTGGTCAATCTTTTTGCGCGGTCAATTGTTTTGCGCGGTCAATCGTTTTGCCCGGTCAATCATTTTCACAACGTCGCAACCACGGCCCTTTTTGGCGGTGCGAACAGTTATTAAGGCACCCGCATCAGAGGCTGATAACGAAACGGCATAGCCGAGTGGTTAGCGCGCCCGTCTCTAAGGCTACCACCGGGGTGAAAGGCTCGGGTTCGACTCTTGAGCCAGTTCTTTCAAATTTTCGAATGTTTTTATGGAAACACACCAAGATTCGGCTTGGTAGAAGGCCTTGGGTGATAAACCAACGTTGAGCCACTGATAAGAGCCGCCGTGAGGCGGCTCTTTAAATTTAGCCGATTTCCCCGAAATTTTTTTGGCTCAATTTTTACCTTCGATTTCGTTGTATTTCCGCTAGAAATTCTCAAGTTTAAACTCTAAACAAATGACGCTTAAGCCTTATAAAAAAACTCTTTATCAAACTCTGACATTGAGTTGAATAGAAGATCTCGTTGACAACTAAAGACTGATCCTTTGCTCTTTTATTTCCCTCTTCAAAATCTCGTCTCCTTTCTTGTGAGTGTTGCAGAAAAAAACAAGTTTCTTTTCAATGGCAACCTCTTCACTTTTCCTCTCTTTATCCATTAAGAGACTCTCGGATCTTTTCGATGTTCCGGTGACAAAAAAAGGCAATGAACTCTGGATGAAAGCCTTGTACAACTCGCAAAATATCATTTTATGCAAATGTTCCGCTTATTGCTTTGCTATTTTTCGATTTTAAATATTCTTGATGCTCGTGAATCACTTCTAAACGAAATTTTGCCATTATCTGAAGCCCTTCGACCACCTCATTATATAGGACCAGTGGTAATATCCAATTTTGAAACATTATTTTCATTTGAATATATTTAGAACAATAAGCATCCGTTTGAAACTGACGCAAATAATCAATATTTGAATTTTTATGCTAAATTTACATTCAAATTTTGTTATTGCAATGAGTTTTCATTTAGTTAAGAAATGCCACCGGTTTTAACGCAATTCTCATCTCAAAAACGATGTCACAAACAACACTTCTAACACTTTGTGATTTGCTTAGACAACAAAGAGGACTTCCACAGAAGAATCTTGAAATTGGAAAGAATAGAAAGTAAGGGAAAGGTTTAGAACGATGAGTTAAATTTCTTAATTCCGGAGCTAGAAATTGGAAAAGTTAAAAAGTAAGGGTGATGGTCAGAATGATGAGTTAAAGTACTTAATTCTAAATCTAGAAGTTAGAAAGAATAGAAAGTAAGGGAAATGTTTAGAATGATGGTTAAAGTACTTAATTCTGGATCTAGAAGTTGAAAAGAATAGAAAGTAAGGGAAAGGTTTAGAATAATGAGTTAATTTACTTAATTTTAGCCTTTGTATGAAGCAAAATTGGTATCATCAAGTCCCATCAAAAAATCTCAAATGGATAATCAACGGAAATAGTCCAGCGTTGATCGTCGTTCGAGATCCGATTGAGAGATTTGTTTCAATGTATGCATATCTGTGCAAGTGAGTGTTTCGATCAAATGATAGAGTTCATTTAAAACTCTATCTAGAGAGAAACACCTTTGTCCAAGAAAAATGAGCATTCATCGATTTGCAAAATGGACAAATCAGTTATTGTTTGAAATGGTGATGAATGAGAAAGATAGATACAACGCTGTTCTTGGACATATCCAGCCATCATTTTGGTTTCCTTTTCCCCTTTTCTCTAGCAAAAATCACGTTTTTTAAGGTTCACTTACGAAAATGGAGAGTCTTTGCCTGATGGCAATGTGGATTTCGTTTTTCAGTCATCGGATCGAAAAACGACCGCCAAACAATTTGAGAAGATTTTTGTGAAGAGAGGTGTACCGCCTAGTGTAGCGCAACGGGTAAACAATTTGATGGAATTCATTTGAAGTGTACATTGATTAGAAAATGTACATATAGATTGAGTGAAAAGAGTTTTGTAATGTTTTCTAGGTAACCGACCGCATTCGAAAGCGCTTTATCAACTCGAAACGGGGAAAGCGCGGTCAAAGGAATGCAATCAAAATATGGACTTCTCAAGTATTAAACAATTACAAGAAACACTTATATTTTTAGGTATTGGAAAGAAAAGAGACTTTGATTTATGTCTTGAGAAATTATTATAATGATTATCGATTGTTGAAGTTGGAGTTGAAGCCACAATTGCTTGCTGCTTTGCAAAGACATCGGATAAAATTACCTGATCAACTAATGCCAACAATCGATGGTGGAGCTGTTTTAGAGGTTTGAAATCTACAAAAACATGGCAATAATTGTACAAAATGTCGATTTGGTTTTTAGGATGATTGCATGGGTTCCCGTTTGAGTGCAGCGCCCGAAAAGTCGATACCGAGATACTATTGTGATCTCTGAATTGATTTTGAATTTAATCTAATTATTGTAGTTATGAAATTCTTAATATTTCTTTTATATAAATTGATTAAAGCAAACAAGTGGAAAGAAATGAATTAACAATCTTGTAGTAATTATTTTGGTCTGATAATCGATTCTTGTTGCCTTGCCTAGCCTTACTTGAAAGTTACAATAAAAACTTATATTTTTAGGTATTGAAAAGAAAAGAGACTTTGATTTATGTCTTGGGGAATTATTATAATGATTATCGATTGTTGAAGTTGGAGTTGAAGCCACAATTGCTTGCTGCTTTGCAAAGGCATCAGATCAAATTACCTGATCAACTAATGCCAACAATCAATGCTGGAGCTGT
The DNA here is from genome assembly GCA_958450365.1 of Mesorhabditis belari. NCBI lineage: Eukaryota > Metazoa > Nematoda > Chromadorea > Rhabditida > Rhabditidae > Mesorhabditis > Mesorhabditis belari. The sequence continues at coordinate 3,432,082 of CAUEEP010000736.1, forward strand.
TTTAGAGGTTTGAAATTTACAAAAACATGGTAATCCTTTCAAATTGCTCTACAATACTTGTACAAAATAACGATTTTGTTTTCAGGATGATTGCATGGGTTCCCGTTTGACTGCAGCGCCAGAAAAGTCGATACCAAGATACTATTGTGATCTCTGAATTGTTTTTGGTTCATTTATCCATAAAAAAAATATCAGACAATAGAAAAATTACAAGACATTAAAAGTATTATCGATTTTAAATAGACCGAAACGGACTGAAATCTTTGGTAGATTGCCAATCGATTCTCAAACTCGTGGGTAGAAATGCTCATCTTTCTCACCTGGGAGTCATTTTCAGAACAAAAGAAGAATTCCTATGTAAATGACTGGCGAGGTGTTCTTTTGTGAGGCTGCGTAATCGCTCTCCATCTGGCAAACGACTCTGGTATGGGAAGCCTCCCTTTTGGATCTTGTAAAGGGGACAGAGCGACTGAGTTGGCTTGGTTGCTTTCGGCTCAAATGCCTCGGATCTATTGGGTTGGTGAATTGAAAATTGCGGGACTTTGAACTAAAATTTATTCAACATAAAACCACCAATTCATTCCAAATAATTCCCATTATTATTGACGACTTCTGCCCATTTTACAGGCAATTTGCGGATTCCTCTTTCGTAGTAGAATTTTGGTTTGTGTGTGAGACAAGTGTGAGACTCAAAAATGGAGGACTGGAGAAGTTTGAGCACTTTCTTCAAAAGAAACCCATTTTTGTGTCAATAGAAAAGTTGTAGAGAATCAAAAATGAGGCTTATAGCCAAATTTCCAAAAAGATACACTTAGTAGTTTCGCTTAAAATGCAAGTTTTGTTGCAAGTTTTGTGAAAATTCGTAAATTTGGCATTTCTTGAAAACCAGTTTTTGAATCGTTCTGAAAATTTGGATATAAGCTTGATTTTTGATTCTCTACAACTTTTCCATTGACACCAAAATGGGTTTCTTTTGAAGAAAGTGCTCAAACTGTCACATATGACAATAGCCCGCATTTTTCAATTCACCAACCCCATATTTTTGCCTTAAATTTGGCTGCCCTCATCCAATTAACAAAATCGCCTTTCAGGCAATTTTTAGAAAGCCTCAACAGGCGAGAAGATATCGAGTCAAAGCATTGAGCTATGTAATAGCTTATATGATTTGGAATTTCAACTTTACTTGAATGCTATTACCTTTTTAATGACTAACCGAATTACAGTACCGAAATTTATTCATGAGCAAACTCAACCCATCAACTCTATTTCATTTCGAATCTCCGAAATGCTTCCGAAAGCTTTTTTAGCGTCGTTCGTCACATCAATTTTGTGATAAGATAACGAGTTTATAAGCTTATAAAAAGTCGAGAAAAACGAGAGTTGCAAAGTCGCACAAATCATTGAAATTCGATTGGACTTTCTCCTCAATGATGCTTCGATTCTTGATTGGTCAGCTGATAAACTTGTTTTTCTAAAAATCTACTAAATATCTAAATTTGTTAGTTGGTTTTAAAATAAACTTCTTAACAATATTTAACAGAATCAATCATTTTCAGGATTTCTCTTCCTTGTCACCGTTTCAGCTAATTGCAATGCGAATTCGTTGGCGATTCTCAATCATTGCTACTCTAACTTTCTCAGCTTTTATGGTTTCAACTTTCAAGGTGAATTCTTGAAACTTAATATTGAATTTTAACAATCAGAATACAAGAAATTCTATTCAGGTACTCTTCCAGCTTATTGGGAAATGCACGAAGCACGAGGTCGAGTCATTCGAAATCAAGGAATTACAATTCAACCGAAAATCTGCAAGTGAGAAAAACATACCGTAAATACTGTAATAGTACCCCACCCGCATAACGACGGTGCGGAGTGTTACGTAGTCTAGCTTTGAACGAGTTTTTCTCGACACTGGTTTATGCTACAATGCGCGCTTAGGTATCAAAAAATAACCCTGAATTTCAGCTATTTTTTGATACCAAAGACGCATTTTTTGAAAGTACGGGTGCTTTGAAAAAAATGAAACACTAAAAAAACTTTTGCGACTACGCGACTGTACGAGGGCGGGTGGGGTACTATTACAGTATTTACGGTAAATGTTTCTTAAGCTTAAAAGCATTTAGTATTTAGTACTTATATTAAGCCGATAAGCCTAATGACGGGTTTTTCTGGATGTTTTGAAGATGAACGGGTTTTGTCGCTGTGGCACCATGAATAGCGCGCCGGTCTCCCGCTCACACAAGCCAAGTTCGACCCTCGCATGCGACTTTAATTTTGCTTTTTCAAAAATCCAAATGCACGCACAACTACATTGGAATTCCCTATTCAAGGGCGGAAAATTCATGGAAAATGATCCTCTGAGGGTTGAGGAATAGCGCGCACAGACAGACAGAAAGACAAATGTCCCCTTTATATATAGTATTAGGTTGTTCGGAACTAAACGAGCGTTTGCACTGCTTAACTCGCGAGGAAGCCATTTCGCGCATCATATCGTATTTCCAATGGCATGGAGATGCTCATCAATAGTAGAATTTGAACATAGAAACTGTTGAGCAAGTTCACGCGTTGTTTGACATGAATGCGATTCGATTGTAGCCCTTAAAATAACGTTGTCTACCGCTTGAGGTCGACCAGAGTGTTCATCATCCTCGAGACTTTCATCACCATTCCGAAAGCGTTGGAACCAGGCTCGGCATCGGCTTTCGGACAAAACATCATTCCTAAATGCTTTGACCAAATCTCAATGGGATTCCGCTACTGTTTTGCCCAGTTTGAAGTCGCAAAGTAGGCGAACTTGATATTTGAAGTCGGCCATCTAAAGCTGAAGTCGTAGAGTAGGCAGAGGCGAACTTGATATTTGAAGTCGGCCATCTAAAGCTGAAGTCGTAGAGTAGGCAGAGGCGAACTTGATATTTGAAGTCGGCCATCTAAAGCTGAAGTCGTAGAGTAGGCAGAGGCGAACTTGATATTTGAAGTCGGCCATCTAAAGCTGAAGTCGTAGAGTAGGCAGAGGCGAACTTGATATTTGAAGTCGGCCATCTAAAGCTGAAGTCGTAGAGTAGGCACACGCGAACTTGATATTTGAAGTCGGCCATCTAAAGCTGAAGTCGTAGAGTAGGCAGAGGCGAACTTGATATTTGAAGTCGGCCATCTAAAGCTGAAGTCGTAGAGTAGGCAGAGGCGAACTTGATATTTGAAGTCGGCCATCTAAAGCTGAAGTCGTAGAGTAGGCAGAGGCGAACTTGATATTTGAAGTCGGTCATCTAGAGCTGAAGTCGTAGAGTAGGCAGACGCGAACTTGATATATTTGAAGTCAGTCATTTAAAGGAAGAAAAAAGATCTTAAAAATAAGAAATTATTCGTTTAAAAAGATTCCAAATATGCACAAGATAACGTACTTTTAAATACAGAAAGACATGTTTTAAAAGAGGCTTTAAAAGCTTCTCTCACAACAATAACTTTAGCAACGCTTGTTTATATCCGAACAATCTAATAAATACTAGTTTATGATTGTTTTTTTTTGCAAAAAATCATTTCTAGTGTAGCCACTTCACTTTATGATTGCACAAGTGGGACACATTTCGATTACACTTGCTTGATGAGTATGGGAGTAAACGCCTCAGGTTTGATCACTAGATAAAGTAGAATCTAATTTACAAAAAGAACTTTAATCAAATTGTACTTAACAATTTCTATATCACCTTACAGATGCTCAAGATTACTTCACAGATCGGGCAGTTGGCGAATATCAATGCACTACCGGATATTCAAGTACTGTTTAGCTGTATTGGATTGAGGAAAAGTCTTTTTTTCCTTTTCGTACTTTTGCTTAAACTTAACTGTTTAACAACTTTCAGCGCTAATGTCTCAATGGGCTTGTATGGGTGATGTTCGAGATTCTGGACGGCCAGAGTTGCAGGTAAACTAAAGATTAAGCAAGCTAGTTGAACATAAGTTTCTTTTTAATCAAACAATAAACTAGCAAAATTAGTAAAATCTAATCTACTTATTTACCTTATCTTTTTTCTTTAACGATTACTCAGGCTTGTACCGATGCATTGAACGCAGCGATTGCTAAAGGTGGAAACGTTTGCCCGTAAGTTTTATTGAATAAAGTTATTCAGTTAACCTTGAGTTAATTCAAAACCTAAATAACAATTCAATTCTAGTGCTGTCAACGTCTATCTTACTTGCCAATCACCATACTATGAGGCAGCATGTGGCTATAATGCTGGAGTATTCATTTGTGGGTCGAATCGAGCCGGAGTTGTGAGTGATAAAACAATACTTAAAATATGATAAACTTAGATTAACAAGTAATCAGATTATCTAGTTCTCGATGAATTTCAGCTTTCCAACAATGAAGTTTGTCAATGGTTGGGAGTCCTCGATGAGTGTCCTCCTTACAAATAAAGACTAATAAACTTTTTATCAACTACACCAGATTTATCTTTCTATGTGCCTATACGATGTGAAGACGCTTTCACCATTCCTAAAAACAACCATACAAATGTATTGAAAGTTAGTAATTATACCATAAAATAAAACCTAAACTTTCGGTTAGGGTTTAATCTTAGACGATCGCACACTTTCTTGACATTAGCCGGAGTAACCGCTGTTCGTTTTGCACCTCTTCCAGGGCGATCAGAAACTGTGCCCAGAGTTTCATAACGTTGAATGGTTTGACAAACGAGGCTTCTGGGGACATTCAGGCACTTTGAGATCCCGCTCGCCGACCGCCGCTTGAGCTCAAGGATCGATTGTCGAGGGGAGACGCTTTCACCATTCCTGAAAACAACCAAACAACCGTATTGAAAGTTAGTAATCATACCATAAAATAAGAAAAAATACACCAAAACCATAAAAACAGGTAAGCAAAAAGTGATTTAACATATAACCGATTCAACATATAACCGATTGGTTAGGGTTTAATCTTAGACGATCGCACACTTTCTTGACATTAGCCGGAGTAGCCGCTGTTCGTTTTGCACCTCTTCCAGGGCGATCAGAAACTGTGCCCAGAGTTTCATAACGTTGAATGGTTTGACAAACGAGGCTTCTGGGGACATTCAGGCGCTTTGAGAGCTCGCTCGCCTGAACACGCTGCCGCTTGAGCTCAAGGATCGATTGTGGATGTGGAGACGCTTTCACCATTCCTGAAAATAACCATACTAATGTATTGAAAGTTAGTAATCATACCATAAAATAAGAAAAAAATACACAAAAACCACCAAAACAGAAGCAAAAAGTGAAATGGGGCTCATAACATAATACGACGTTGTTGCGGTAATTCTTGGTCACCCTGTAGAAGGAAAATTGTCAGTCAGCTTTGTTAAGCCTTCAAAAAACTCTTTATCTTCTCTATTCTTGAAAGTTTGTCAATGGTTGGGGTCCTCGAGTGTCCCCTACATAGACTAATAAACTTTTACCCCCTGTAGCCTTCAAAAAACTCTTTATCTTCTCTATTCTCGAATTAAATATTAATATAAGATCTCTAGATTGTCAACGAATTGATCTTTAGACCAATTGCCAACGAATTGATTCTTTAGATCTCAATTGATTCCATTCGCTTCATCAAAATCAATCTCATCTCTTTCTTTCAATGGCAATCTTTTCACTTTTCTGTTTTTCTTTCTTTTTGCAATCCTTCACAAGAACAATGGATACAATCCATTCAAAAAACTGAAATGAAATTAGAAATGAAAGAGCTCTCTTGTACAGAAAACGTCTCATTTGATGCAAATGTTCCGATGTTTCCTTTACTATTTTATTCTGAATTTTCTTAATGCTCAAAGAGTACTATTGAACAAAATCTTGCCATTATCTGAGCCACTTCGACCATCGAACAATATAAGAAACTTGGTAAGAGAAATATATTGACTATTGGATCATTAAAACAAAAACTAGCTTATCCTTTAGCTGTATTTAACTTTAAACCTGGCTTCTGGATTGAACTAGGTCATCGAGTCAATGAAAATCCTAAACAATGCTCAAATTACTATTTTTGTACTTTCGTCCAAAGTCTCAAACTACTGTAAACAAATATTTCAGTAAGGAAAAGTTATTCAGTTAACGAGTGCTATTAAAGCAGCCTCGTAAAGCAGTTCATTTCCCGTTTAGTCTATTGTTTAGTCTGTAAAGTAATCTGTAAAGTAAGTCTGTAAAGTAACCTTAAACCATTCCATTTTTGATTATTGTTCTCTCTTTTCATTGTTTTTATCTATTTAGTTAAATTACACAAGTTTGAGATAACTTGACAATTCCTACAACTGGAATTCTAAGCATTCTAATTACTCTAAGCACTTGTAGAGGATTTGCATTGACACTCAAATGCACTCCCGCAAGATTTACATTGACTCGATGACCTAGCTCAATCCAGATTAAGTCAGGTTTGAGATAACTTGACAATCTCTACAACTAGAATTCTAAGCATTCTAATTACTCTAAGCACTTGCTCTACTCATTTGATTGAAGCCTATTCAATTTGTTTGCTCAAATGCTCAAACAATTACCTATTATAATCTTTGTTTGTTTATTGTAATGGTAAATTCGAAAAGCTGCCTTGCTCAGTTCAAGAGATTTAGGTATCTACTTTAATTGACTCTATGGTTCATTTGTTATGGATATAAGTATCGATTTTAAACTGCATTTTAACGTTTTCAATTTATTCTTTAGTTAAGAAATGCTGCCGGTTTCAATACAGTGATCATCTCAAAAACGATGTCACAAACAACACTTCTAACTCTTTGTGATTTGCTTAGACAACAAAGAGGACTTCCACAGAAGAATCTTGAAATTGGAAAGAATAGAAAGTAAGTAAAAAGTAAGTAAAAAAAGGGTGAGAATGAGTTAAAGTACTTCATTCTAAATCTAGAAGTTGAAAAGAATAGAAAGCAAGGGAAATGTTTAGAACAATGAGTTAAATTTCTTAATTCCGGAGCTAGAAATTGGAAAAGATAAAAAGTAAGGGTAATGGTTAGAATGATGAGTTAAAGTACTTAATTCTAAATCTAGAAGTTGAAAAGAATAGAAAGCAAGGGAAATGTTTGGAACGCTGAGTTAAAGTCCTTAATTCTAATCTAGAAATTGAAAAGATAAAAAGTAAGGGTGATGTTCAGAACGATGAGTTAATTTACTTAATTTTAGCCTTTGTATGAAGCAAAATTGGTATCATCAAGTCCCATCAAAAAATCTCAAATGGATAATCAACGGAAATAGTCCAGCGTTGATCGTTGTTCGAGATCCGATTGAGAGATTTGTTTCAATGTATGCATATCTGTGCAAGTGAGTTTTTCGATCAAATGATAGAGTTCATTTAAAACTCTATCTAGAGAGAAATACCTATGCCCGGCTAGAATGAATATTCATCGTTTTGCAAAGTGGACAAATCGATTATTGTTGAAAGTGGATGAGAATGATGAATACAATGCTGTCCTAGGGCATATCCAGCCATCATTTTGGTTTGTTTCTGTTTAAGAACAAAATTGTACAAGTGAAATCACAGAGAAAGCTTTCAAATTGTTAAAAATTGTAAGCTTTTCATTAAATAGTTGAATATTAGTCAATTTTTATATCTAAATATGTTAAAAGAGAAAAATTCAAGGGAAATTACAGTTAGTTTTAAAGATTTCTGTAATTTTTGATCAATTTTTGATGAACAAGCTAATAAATCGTTCTGAGAAAATCCGATTTCTCCACGTTTTCCCTAGCAAAAAGCTTTTTAAGGTTCGCTTACGAAAATGGAGAGTCTTTGCCTGATGGCAATGTGGATTTCGTTTTTCAATCATCGGATCGAAAAACGACCGCCAAACAATTTGAGAAGATTTTTGTGAAGAGAGGTGTACCGCCTAGTGTAGCGCAACGGGTAAACAATTTGATGGAATTCATTTGAAGTGTACATTGATTAGAAAATGTACATATAGATTGAGTGAAAAGAGTTTTGTAATGTTTTCTAGGTAACCGACCGCATTCGAAAGCGCTTTATCAACTCGAAACGGGGAAAGCGCGGTCAAAGGAATGCAATCGAAATATGGACTTCTCAAGTATTAAACAATTACAAGAAACACTTATATTTTTAGGTATTGGAAAGAAAAGAGACTTTGATTTATGTCTTGAGAAATTATTACAATGATTATCGATTGTTGAAGCTGGAGTTGAAGCCACAATTGCTTGCTGCTTTGCAAAGACATCGGATAAAATTACCTGATCAACTAATGCCAACAATCAATGGTGGAGCTGTTTTAGAGGTTTGAGATTTACAAAAACATCGTCAATACTTTCAAATTGCTCTACAATACTTCTACAAAATATCGATTTGGTTTTCAGGATGATTGCATGGGTTCCCGTTTGAGCGCAGCGCCCGAAAAGTCGATACCAAGATACTATTGTGATCTCTGAATTGTTTTTGAATTTAATCTAATCATTGTAGTTATGAAATACTTCTTTTATATGAATTGATTAAAGCAAACAAGTAGAAAGAAATGAATTAACAATCTTGTAGTAATTATTTTGTCTGATTATCGATTCTTGTTGCCTTGTCTTGCCTAGTCTTGCCTAGCCTTGCCTTGCCTTGCCTTGCTTTGTCTTGCCTTGCCTAGCCTTGCCTTGCTTTTAATCTTGCCAAATTCCCAGCAATTATTCTGTCTAACTCTCGATTATCCTCGAACATCTAAAACTAAATTTTTATGTTTAAATTCTTTCAAACACAATTTTCAAATGATAAATGATCTTCTATCTTTTATCAACAGAATTCAAATCACTCCAACGATGAATAAATAAGGAGCAATAGAGATAAATAGATATTTTGCTTAAAAATTGTTTTTTAAGTATTTATTAAAGAAATGAATGTAAATTTTTGAATTAAAGCAAAACAAGAAACAAAAATGTAAATAACTTTGTCAATCTAATCTTCTCACTTGTTTTTGTTGTCATTTACTAAGCTAATCTTTTTCAAGGAAAGGTTCTTTCGTTTTAGAAATTCCAGTCACCTCCAATAAATTTGTATAACTCTTTTCCAATAAGAACTGCCAGAATTTGGAATCGACTCGAGCTTTGAGAGAGTCCAATAGTCTCGAAACCTTTAAATTATCTGTAGATGATCTTGATCTTGAAGCTCTAGTGGATTCTTGACGTTATTCTTGACGACGTTATTCTTGACGGATTCTTGTGCTACCCATATATTACATATACAGTCGAATCGAATATTTGACGTGATCAGTCGCCAGAGACAGACAACAAAATATTAAACTGTTATTGCTATAAATAAACCTTGTTATCTTAAAAATTGAACAAAAATGCAACGACGACACCAAAATTTGGGGTGCACCCCCAAATTTTGGCCATAGGCCAGCCGGGTGGCCTATGGTTTTGCACCGGGTGAATTTTCGTTTTTTGGCTGTTACATTTTCCCTATTCATGCTATGTCGACGATTTTTCGGGTTTAAGGGCTATTTTTGGTCCTGAATCTAAATACGTTTTCAGTTTTTTGTCACTGGCACGCGAGCCGCCGAAAATTGAAATTGACGGGGGTGGCGTATGGTTTTGCACCGCACTGTATTATATCGTGTTGCTTTTTATCGGCCCTTTTCGTGTTATGTGTATGAATTCATGTGTTTTAATCTTAAATCTAGCGCGCTTTATCTCAGGTCTTGAATAAAGTATCTACCGTAAATACTGTAATAACCCCACCCCCATAATGACGGTGTGGAGTGTTGCGTAGTCGAGCTTTGAACGAGTTTTTCTCGACACTGGTTTATGCTACAATGAGCGCTTAGGTATCAAAAAATAGCCCTGAATTTCAGGGCAATTTTTTGATACCAAAGACGCATTTTTTGAAAGTACGGGTGCTTTGAAAAACATGAAATACTAAAAAACTTTTGCGACTACGCGACTGTACGAGGGGGGTGAGGTGGGGTACTATTACAGTATTTACGGTATATAAGCTGTCAATAAAAAGCAATATCTTTTTTATATGTATATCCACAAGAAAACGTTAAAAATTTAAATTTTAGACAAATCATTTGATAATTTTAATACTTCAGTCATTATTTTTTCAGTTATTTATTAATAAAGTAATAAAGTAGATTTCCGATTCACTTCTAAACTGAAATCAATCTCTGAAATTTTCTCATTTACATCTAAAGATGAATAATTACTTTAAGAATCAAATAAATTTCACGAGTCAGCGTAAAAAGTGTGTAAGTATTTTTGGGGGAGTAAAAATCTCTAACTTTTCCCCCAAAAATTCTTTTCCCATTCTCTTTCACTCGGGTCAACAGCTGCTGATCGTAAACGAAATAGGCTGCACGAAAGATTGAGATGAAAATCCTCACAAAAGATATCTCAATACTTTAGAAATTGGTACTCTTAGCCTATAAATTGGTTTATTACCCGAAAAGGTCAACACTTGTACTTGTCAACACTTAGATTAGTGCTCACTGATTCATTTCTACAAAGCATAACTGTTATATTGTGAATCAAGAGTTGAAATAGTTTCGCAAAGTAGCGAAAACTTTTTAGAAAAGTAGGAAATGTTTAATTTATTTTAAAAGTGGCAAGTGTTAGGTAGAGAATTATAGCTCTAATTCTAATATTTATCTATCAAAAACTTTTTGATTAGACTTATATAATTTTAACAAGCGCTTGAATAAGCGCTTGACAAAGGAAAAGGCAAGACAATACTAGACAAGACAAGGCTAGGCAAGACAAGGCTAGGCAAGACAAGGCAAGACAAGACTAGACAAGGCTAGACAAGGCTAGGAAAAGCTAGGCAAGGCTAGACAAGAGATTGACATCTCTCAGGCAAATCTGTTATTTGACCGCTTTTCTATTTTAAAAGATTTCATTTGGAAAAGTTTTTAAGTGAAATTTTTCAGAGAATGATGTTGCCTGGCTTTGCTTCTTTTCCATTGATCTTTTTAGAATAAACTGGTCAAAGCCAAGGCTAGGAATGCTCTTTCAGCCACTAGCACATCCAAATTTGCCATTGAATACCTTCTAAATAAATTCAAGTAATTGTTTTTTTGTATTTATTGCAAAAAAATAGTTTCCTTGTTCGAATAAATTGAGAACAGATATGCCAAAGATTGCGTAATCATTGTCGGGTTTTACTTAGGGCCAATCAACCAAAAGGAAACCGACACTCAACTCTTGTCGGTCGATCTCTTATACACTCAATTCACTAATCCTCACCTTTTGGGTATCGATAACTTCAAATAGCTAAGTAAACTATGCAATACTTGTTAGGTCAAAGGCACTTGAAAGTTTAGAAAGAATATGGTTAACTCAGAAATGTTAGAGCTTTGTTTTGAAAGTTTCTAGATTCATAAAAATTTGAGTACTAGCAAGATTTAGAAGTAAAAACTCAAGGAATTTAATTTAATTTAATTGTTTCAGATTTAAATATGATTCTAAAGCAACAGCACAGTTTAACAGCTATAATTGACTTGTTAACTTTGCATTTTAAGTGCCCATTCCATTCTTTATTAGCTTGCCAAAGTGAATCTGTTAGTTAAACTGATTTCTCGAGTTTCACTCTTAAAAGAGATTATTCACTGTCATTTCACAACATCTGATCTCTTTCAAATCAATGAGTAACACCGGAAATTGGCTTTCCCCTTCCGGAAAATGCTAAAGAATCTTTAGTGAACCTATGGATCGATAGAGATGCCAGAAAAAAAGATTGACAAGAGAAATTCGAGAAAAAGAGTACTGGTACTTTTGTCTCTTTCCTTTTTATGCTCAACTTCGGCCTCTGAGCGTCAGACTTAAAGCATTGAGTCTCTTTTTCTCTCCTCTTCAACAATTTCCCTTTTCTTTGTTTGTCTATTGTTGATCTCAATCTTGTTCTCTACAATGTCTCTACAATGTCTCTACAATGTCGCTACTATGTCTCTACAATTTCTCTACAATGACTTCTGCACACCCAGTCTCTTATTGTTATTGCCGATCTTTAAATCTCAAAGATTTCTTACCTTTTCTAACCTTTCTAACCTTTCCTATCTTTTCTACCATTGCTACTTTCTTCCTCTAAAGCTTTATCTTCTCCCATTGATCTCCTTTCTTTGATCAGCTTAAGGGAAAAGAAAGTAATGGATCTGAGCCCGAGAGAAGGAAAAGGAGGAAACGCCAACTGTGCCCCCATCGCTCAGATCCGCTCAAAGCACTTCAATCCTTTCCCTTTGGGGCACCGGAATGGCCTTTCGATTGTGATCGGCAGCTTTCTTTTCTTTCATTTCTTTCTTTTCTTCTGAGTCGGACTCACCTTTAGAGAAAAGATGGCATTTGGCAAAAGATGACTTCCTTTCTTTTCATCCAAGATTCAATTACCCGCAAAAAAAAGTGAGTGAAGAGTGAGGGAAAACAGGAATGGCCTTTCGATTGTGATCGGCAGTTACCGTATTTTCTCTAATAGTAGTGCACTCCGTCGAGCCGAGTTCAGGACTATTTTACGGTTTCCAAGTCTTCCCAGAAGCTCAACACTCAAATCCCCCGCAAGACCTCATCGTCAGCTACATTTTCCGACCCCACATCGATAGGTTCTGATAAGCGGTTTTCGAGATTTCGAGCAATTTAGGCGACGCTCAGGGTGCACTACTATTAGAGAAAATACGGTATTTCTTATTTCGAGATATCTGATCTCACTTGAACTATTATCAAGAAAAAATTATTAATTTCAAAGTATTGAATCAAAACTTTAAAATTTATGGGTTTAAATTTCAATTATTCTTTGTATTAATGAGCGATTGAAGTCTAAATAAAGGTCTGATAGCTGATATTCAAGGTAATTCGTACAATAGTACAAATAAGTACTCTAAAACAAAACTATAGAGTCACAGAGAGCGAAATACAGTACAGTTATAGCAAAAGTATCTATGTAACATCACAAAATATCTACATAACTTAAGAAAAAGTATTACTGGAGTAAATCTTACATCTAAATTTCAACTCTCAACAAAACGATAGCCTGATTACTAGGCTAAATTTAAAGTATTCTTACAATAGCTTCACAATCCTCACAAATAAATTCGGATGGTAAAAAGCCAGGCAAAGTCCCGTGCAAATATATTCATCCACAGCAAATGAGGGAAAAAGAAAAGGCTGCCTTCAAGGACTCACAAAAAGCCGGTCCCCATCTCATCTAAAAAGATCTGGACAATCAAAAGTGAAAAGAAAAATGATTGCCTCAATATGCCAGCCAACAACAAATAATGATTTCAAATCATTTCTTGACAGTCAGCTGGTTAAAGAGTTGATTAAGACCTAGAAAGTCTTTGAAAGAAAGTCTTTTGAAATTGTTCTTGAACTTCAATGCTTTCAATCAAAGGCTTTTAGGCTTTCAAGTTATTTTGGAATGATTTTAGAGTTGTTTTAAACTTGCTTTTAAAGTTATCTAACCTTTTTCAATTGCAAAATGGTCATTAAATTGAAGATTTACATTGGATTTATCTTGAAAGTTTTCAGAAATTCATTTTTTTACTTAAATTTTACAATGATAGGCAACTGGTAGAGTTATTTTTTTCATTATTTTCATTTTATACTTTTTAAATTTCCTCAATTATAATATACCGTATTCTCTCTAATAGTAGTGCACCGCGGCGAGCCGATTTGATGACTATTTTACGGTTTCCATGCTTTTTCAGAAGCTCAACACTCTAATTCCCCATAAGATCTCATCGTCAGCTACATTTTTCGACCCCACATCAATAGGTTCTGATAAGCGCTTTTCGAGATTTCGAGAATTTTAGGCAAAGCTCAGGATCAGTCTTAGGCTCAGGCTTAGGCTCAGGGTCAGGCTTAGCCTTAGGCTCAGGTCCAGGCTTAGGCTCAGGCTTAGGCTCAGGCTCAGGCTTAGGCTCAGGCCCAGGCTCAGGCTCAGGCTTAGCAATTTAGGCAATTTTCGATAAGCGGTTCTCAAGATTTCGAGCAATTTAGGCAACGTTCAGGGTATTCTACAAAACTATTAGAGAGAATACGATATTCTACAAAATTTACATGTTTAAAGCTATTAAAATAAGTGATTTCCTTTGGCGATTTGTCTTTGGATATATGCAAATTTTAATAACGTCAATTTTGCAGTGATTATACCCATTTTTCTACTATTCAGTTGGGTTCTTTTAAAACAAAAATTAACAATTGAGAAACTTGCTTGTTCAATTGTTAACTATTCAATTACCCTATTGTTAAACTCTAGTACAATCTTTTAGAATTGATTTTCTTCTTAAATCTTTTAAAATATAGATACACAACTTCTTAAAAAGCTTTATGACTTGGCAAGATGTCTTTTACAAACTCGTGCGACACAAAGTTGAACAAAAGTTCTTGCTCTTGCCCAGTAAACTTCAATCACTTCAATCACTTCAATCACTTCAATCACTTCAATCACTGAAAACCCTAACCTCCAGCTCTTTCAATAGATATAGACATAGACTTTTATCTAAACTTTCACTATTGTTCAGCTAAGCTTCTAGCCGAATCATGGACCCCTGAAATCTCTGAGCGATGGGTGCATGCAAGTGGATCTCTCCTCGGGTGTGGGTGTTTGCCCCTCTCGACTTCTCTTCTCCCCTCTCTCCCGTGTTTCAGCACAAGTCCTTCTGTTTCTTTTTGCCTTTCCCTCTTGGACTCCTTGGCCTATAGATTTTTCAAAAAGCTTTTCCCTCCAATCAATCGATATCCTTGCCTCGAAATTTTCATCTTGATAAATGCTTCGTTTCATTTATGTTTTCAGAAATCTCCCCCCGCGGGGACTATTTGTCTTGTCTGGATTGTTTTTGGAATTTTCTCAATTTGCTTCAAAGTGAAATTCACATTTTATTCAGTTCATTCAGATAAGTGAAATCTTTCTAAGAAGTAAGCTTAGACAGCTAGATCGGCTAGACAGCTTTAGATCAGCTTTAGCTCAGCTTTAGATAAGCTTAAGATCAGCTTAAGATAAGCTTTAGATAAGCTTTAGATAAGCTTTAGATAAGCTTTAGATCAGCTTTAGATAAGCTTAGATCAGCTTTAGATCAGCTTTAGATAAAGCTATAAGCTATGTTTTATCCCATAGTCTTACTGAGTCTTACGAAATGTAAAGTAAAGCAAAGGTAAAATAGTAAAACTGAATTTAAAGTTATTCATTCGATGAATAAAAAGGTGAAATCATAGCCGTCCAAATATAAAATACGAAAATAGAATCATATAGTCAGTGGTAAATCTTGTGAATTGATTTCTATCCACATATGATCAGTTGTGATCATATAGTCAGTTGTGAATCTTGTGAATAGATTTCTATTCACAATATCCACAAGATAAAATACTTCTTTTCCAGTAAATCCTGTATTCAAGCTGTAAATAGAATGAGTAGCTTAATAAGCAAAAATTTGAAAAAAAAATAGTATTACAGTAACGAATATCTTTGTTTAAAGAAAAGAATTTCCATAAATAGTTTAGAAATAAAAGATTTAGTTCTTTGAATAGTAGTAGAGTTGAATCATTTTAAAAACTAGCTAAGTTGATGGTGGAAACGAAATGAAGTGAGGTCGGGAGGTTGAGATCTCAGCGGGGCGGTTGACTGAAAGGAGAGTGTAACGGTCTCGAGGAAGGGGGATTCCCTCTTGGATATTACATTGACTTTACAAACAGGGGAAGGGCAGGATCGATCCTCACGTGTGTGTGTGTGTGTGTTTGTCTTTTTAAACAACATCTCCCGATCTTTTAGCTCAATCGTTGTTCCGTTCACGAGGCCGAGGCACAAGGACTGCCCCGAGCCTTACAACAAGATCACAAAGTTGATGGTCACCGTGGGAATTGGGGAAGCCTGTGGGAAATGGAAAATGGAGAACAAAGCTTTGTAACTAATTAAAACAATCAAAGATGTAAAGCTGTAAAGTCAAAACTGTAAAACCATTCAAAACATTCAAGGGTAGTCAAGTGACAAAGCTAATTGTGGTTTTTGAAGTATTTGACTGAAGAATTGATCTTCAACCTTGAGACAAAGTACTGATACTCTACATTCCGAGTGTCCCCCTCTGTACCCCCGAGTACCCCCTAAGTGCCCCCCTTGCCAGAGGCATTTTGCGTTTTTCTCGATACACAATTTACCAATTTCGCTGTTGTTAGTTTCATTGGATAGATGAGAGTTAGACGCATCAAATGAAACCAAAAACAGCCCAATTGGTAAATTGTGCGTCGAGAAAAACGCAAAATGCCTCTGGCAAGGGGGACACTTAGGGGGAGCAGAGGGCTTGGACTTAGTGCGAAGGCTAGCGGCTAGCGCCTCTCACTAAGTCTATTCGGGTTTGGGCTAAACTTAGACTTAAGCTTAGGCTTAGACTTCGGCTTAGGCTTAGGCTTAGGCTTAGGCTTAGGCTTAGGCTTGGGAATGTATAACTGATACACTAGTACAAGTGACAAGACTAGATTGGATAAGATTTTACAGAAAGAACATCTTTTTGAGATAGAGAACTCATTTCAGACTTAAATCTCTGATTGTATGGCTTTGAATTCTCTTCATCACTCATTATTCTTCCCCTTTCAACCAATCAAGTCAATGACAAATCCACACAAAAGTCTAACATTTCTCTATTTCTTCTTTTTTTCTGAAGTCATCTGTGCTGCCGCAATAATTATTACTCATTATACGACGCCATGCCCACCAGATGTGTTCTGTTATTTGGAAAGAAAAGAAAAGACACAGATTTTGGTTTGGAGATCGAGGATGCCATTTCGAGAGTTTGAAATGAGTCTCAGTGAATAGATGAGTTGAAATTTTGGTTTGAATGGCTAATAATCTTTCAGCTATAGAATGAAAAAAACTAAAATAACTGATTTATCAAATACTCATCAAGTTTTGATCAAAGATATTAGTACAATTACTTTATTGAGTTTATTTTATAGTATAGTTCAATACTCAATTTTTAAGCAAAGTCACAAACCTTTTCTCCTATCTGCTAATCATTCTGCTTTCTTTAAAACTGTTCTCACTTCTTCTTCAATGCTTTCTACTTTAGCTTTTGAAAAGTTTTTTCCCTTATCGTCTAAATCCATTCTCGACTTTCTCCCCTCAAGCGCTTATTTAGAGTCTCGAACATAAAGAGAAACAGTCTGATAGTCTCAGAAAGGCATTCTCTCATTCCATGTCTATAGCTGGTATCCGGTTCACGAGAAAGGCAATAGATGGAAAGGGATGGAAAGGGATGGAGAGATGGCATCTTGTCTCGAGATGAGTTCTCTCCTTTCCCCGACCTTCATGACCTGTTGCTCCTCTTCTCCTCCTTCTGCCATACAAATTTCTTTTCGTTTTTCTTCTTTTTCAATGTTTTCTCAACTAATTAGTGGAATTGATCTACTAATTAATTGATCTATTAGCTAAGAATCGAGCCATCGATCGCAATTAAACAATCGAGCCATCGATCGCAATTCAGCAATCGAGCCATCGATCGTAATTAAGCAATCGAGCCTGATTATGAGCTAGATCGAGAGCTAGATGTCTAGATCGCTAAATTCAAGAATATTTTGCAATCTTTAAGCTGAATTTTTGATTTTACTACAAAGCTTTTAATAATATAAAGCTTTTTGTATAGAATTTTTAAAGTTTTCTACTTAAAATTGAGATATGCTGAAAGCTTATGCAAATCATCATTGTGCTTTTTTTTCAAACTGATTTTGTTTTAACTTGTACTTTAGATTCCGAACATTACTAGTTCTTAAGTTTAAATCGAACATTCTCATCTCCGCCCTTTTCCGGGTCTCTTCCCACTACCGCACTCTCAACCAATACTCTTTTGAGGACTCGAAATACGCAAACGCACTTTTCTCTTCCAATTTCCCCTTCACTTCTCAAATTCACGAACAACTGTTTTGCCATTTCACATGCTTTTCTTTTCTTTTCTCTTCGCCTCCTTTCTTTCAATTCCACATCATCGGAAACCCTTTATACTGTAGTAGAATTGCCGTTATTTATTCTTTACTTTGATCTTAATTTTTGCGCTTTAGTGAATTGAAATGAGCAAGATTAGAATTTTAACTTATTTTAACATTTGACTAACAATCTTCAATCAAAGTTAAGCTCTATTCCAACTCTTTCTCAAACCAATTTCGACTTTATAATGCCAAAAATCTCCGCCTCAGTCCATTATGTTTTCATAACTTATTATAACGTTTGGCTAACAATCTTGAATCAAAGTTAAGCTCTATTCCAACCCTTGAGTTCTTTCTCAAACCAATTTCGACTTTATAATGCCAAAAAATCTCCGCCTCAGTCCATTATGTTTTCATCTTTTTTTCATCAACCATCGCCTTTTGAATTCCCTTTTCAACCATCTTTTCCTTTTCTCGAAACCATCGAGGCCTTCCTTTTCATCCAATGATTCACATCTTTATCTACAACCATTATCACGGCCAAATCGTTCCTACAGTAAAGGGCATTTGATTGAATTGATTCAAAATTGAATAGCTAAGAATTTGCATAATTTTCTGATATCTTATAGTTTCTTGCAATCATTCTATGTATCCTCTGAATTCCTATGAAAATATTTAAATGATTTTTAAGCAGCCAAATATCCTATAACAGGTCTAGTTAGACTTTAAGAGTTAAAATGAGATCTTAGCTTTAGCTTAAGACCTTGAAAGTCAAAGCTCCAACAGTTCCCTTTTCCCTTGTCTTCCCAGATTCATCCCCCAGTTGTGGCATTTGATTGCCGATCGTTTATATCTCGAAAGCGTCTGTAGATGAAGTTGCAAGGAGGTAAACGGCTCTTTCCCCTCTACGGGACCTCATTCTCCATTTGAGCGTGTCGAGGGCCTGATGGATGGGGCAGAGAACCGAAGCGCGCGGCTGTTCCCTCCTCACCCTCCCTCCATCTCGAGCTGAACTCCTCTCTTCAACCAAACCATATTTTCTCTCGACATACTCATCATTCTCCTTCAGTTCTCTGAGGATCACTTGTTTATCCGCACACCGAGAGTTGAACTGTCAACCTTTTTAGCGATCTTTTACCTTGTCGAGCTTCATAGAGAAATTTGAAACTTTACTTAGAAGAAACTTCGCTTCACTTTACTCCATTGAGTACTAAGAAGGAAATGAATCAAAAGAAATAGTCAGAGTAACCAACGCTAAACAAAGTACGGTAGGAATCTAATCTATAGCTTACGGTAAAGTTACTAGACTACAATAACCTACAACTGGAATACGGTAGTTGCTAGGAAGCCTGCAATAACCTCAACATTCTTGACCTTTCCCAGTTTCTTGTACTCAATTCAATCAATCGAGCTCGAATCACTGTTTCTAAGGGTGAAAAGGGGAGGATCCAGGTCGATGAAAAGAGAGAGAAGCAAAAGGGCCAAGAATTGAAGAGATGAGCTAAAAGGGGAGGGAGCAACTGTCTGGGGCGGGGAGTGACCGAGGGATCTTTTCAAGGCATCCCTTTCCAATAAACATTTCCTTTCCTGGCCTTCTCCGATTACGGTATCCTCAAGTAAATGGATATGGATACTTTGCACTGGCACACTTAAGTGTTGCCGCTTTTCAAATAGTTTATCCTATTTCCTTTGATCAATCGATTTCTTGCTTCTTAGAGTTTTCGCATTGTTTTTGAGAGATCTTTTCTCCATTTTGTTCTTAAAGTTAATATTTTAAAGCTTTTTCTGGTAAAAAATGGATTTTTAGCCTTTCTGATGTTTTTCTGTATTTGATTTAAGATTAAAGCTCATCTCTTAAAGCTAAGCTCTTAAAGCTTTACTTCTAAAGTCTTTAAACTTGAATTCATCACTCCAAAATTGTGCATAGTCAAAGTTATGATCTTGTTAAACACTTATAGATCTGTTAAAGACTTGTAGATAGCTGTTATAGATAGCTGTTACAATGTTCCTGACAAGCTACAAGTTATAGATAACTGTTAAAATGTTCCCTACAAGTTATAGATAGTTGTTAAAATGTTCCTTACAGGCTACAAGTTATAGATAACTGTTAAAATGTTCCCTACAAGCTACAAGTTATAGATAACTGTTACAATATTACCTACAAGTTATAGATAACTGTTTAAATGTTCCCTACAAGCTACAAGCTAGCATTATTATTGAAATTTGACCTCAAAGTATTCTTTTGATCTACACAACAAATGAAATTCACGTACAAAATGAGGTAAACTTTCCTTAGACTTACCACAGACAGGATAACATTTGGCTCATTGCATTTCGAGGGATTCTCGAGGCCTTAACCCATTCCCCTCCCTTCCCCTTCCTGCGCAATTTCAGTGCCCATCCCCCTTTTTCCTTCGCGCACTGCCAGAAACCACATGGGATCCCAGCTTTTTCCTTTAGTCTAATTTCTGTGTTTCTTCAGCGAAAACAGAAAAGTAAGGGATTTCGATATTGTATTTGAGCTAATGAACTAAGCTAATCAAATTTCTCTTGGAAATATTTTAAAATCTCTTAGCGGAGTTATTTGATGATAGATTTTGAAGAGTTTATTCATTTAAAAAAGGATAACAATTTGGCTTATTTCATTTCGAGGGATTCTCGGAGCCTTAACCCATTCAAACATTAAAAGTTGTCATTTTTAAAATTAGTTTTACTTTCATTAGCCAAATGTTTTGATTCTTAAGTCTAACATTCTCGTTTCTATAGATTTTCTAATACAATAAAGTATCCTTTTAAATCTATTTGAATAAAAGTTCTATAAATTTTTAATTTATAAGATTATAAGCAAGATTAGATATAAATTTTGATAATTTTCTTGACTAAAGAAATGTTAATGTATAAATAGCGCACTAAAATCCATAAAGAAACATAGCTTACCGTATTTCTTCGAATAGAAGACCGGGTAAAGAGTATCATCGCGTACTCCTGCGTAGCAGCCCTTTTTAAAATTTCTTTTCTGCATAAAAGCTTTCAATCAAGTGCTATAGAGCTGAAAAATGGCTCAAAAATCTGTTAGCTCATGTGGTATTTTTGAGTCATTTTCCAGCTCTATAGCACTTGATTGAAAGCTTTTATGCAGAAAAGAAATTTTAAAAAGGGCTGCTACGCAGGAGTACGCGATGATACTCTTTACCCGGTCTTCTATTCGAAGAAATACGGTAATTGATTTTAGGTTTGTGAATGGGATCCATTGCCATATTCATTGCCAAATTCCTTAAAGAAACAGCTCATTTGTTTTTCTCGTTTTGTACTATTGTTATCCTAGAGATTTTTTTGATTATTACGTGTGATATCTAAAAGTTCATTGATAATTTCCAAAGATTTATCTCCCCATTGTTTTCTTTGCTAACCTGTTCACTAAAACTTCGATAATCAAACTTTCTTGTCTTATCGTAAGTGAAATTTAAGCTGTTTTTCGTTTTTTCGTTTGTTTTCTGTTTTTTAAATCTTCAATATTCAATCTTCAATTTTTCAGGTAACCAATTCACTCCCATTCACTGCTGAATGACGGTTGAAAGGGACGGACTCGGATGTGATGGTGGTGGAGTCCCACATCTTGTACTCACTGATGACATCAAGGATCTCTCTCGGTTACTCGATGTGAACAAAGATGTTCGACTAGAAGCTGATAAACTCCTCGATCCACCAATTGGCGGTGCTGATCATTTACAAACTGCCCAACTCCCTTTGTCACTTCATCATGATATTTATGCAGCGATCAAGAATGAATTGCCCTCGACGGCTGATGGAAAAACGGACAAAGGAATGGGTGGATTGATGCATGGTGGGTGGAAATATCTGTTAGATCTCTAAGCTTAATCTAGTTTTGAATCGTTAAGAAATTTGCTAACAATCTAAGAATTGGGATTTTGCTATATGTGTTACGTCCGTTATTGACTCTATTCAATATCGGACGTCCGTTTTTGAATCGTCCAACCTATATCTAAACAATTTCCAAACTTTACTACTAAATCTTCAAAGCTAATGGATTTTTTTCTTTTAATCATTAAGCATCTATCATCAAACTTTTAAATTTATCGATAACAAACGATCGAAAATATAAATGATAAGCACAACTTATAAAAACTTAAATAAAGAAAAAATGCGGAACGCGCAAGTTAACTAGGATTTAAATTATGAATTTAAAGTATTAGAAATTAAAATTATACTTGCTAAAACCATAGATCATTAAAAAAAAACAAAAATCGTCAAAGTGTAGGTTGGAGGATTTAAAAACGGACTTCCGATTCTGAATCGGATGAAATTCAATAACGTACGTAACAATATAGTAGCTCTAAATGATTCACAGTCCAATAATCAGTTGGATATGCTCCGATATCAAGTATCACTGAGCTACTACGTCTAAAATCCTTTCAAAAATTACATTTAACCTTAAGTTCAGTGATTGAAAGTTTAAATCTTGTATGAGGTTGAGTACTAAGTCTTGCACCCAAATTCATTTTCTAATTGAAGAAGTTTCAGACTATCAAATAAAATACGGTTTCTTTCTGAGATAGCCCAATCATTTCTCTTAAAAATTACTTTTCAAAGTTTCTGAAAAACTTTGTTTTGAAGGTTTTTCATTAGCAAAAAGCCGAATTTTCAAAAATGACAAGGTCCGATGATGCGATTTAGACCATTTCTTTTAATAAAACCTATTTTGATGACAAAGTAAAAAAGATAGCGCACAAAAAGTTAGATCTACAACCAAAATTTCAAAATAATCCGTTTAGCAGTTTTCTTTATGTGCTCATTTTTCAATATTTTTAAAAATACCAATTTTCATTCTCGCAGATTACTCTAAAACACTAAAAATTGTTTAAAAGTGACAAGAAGTAAACGATAAACATTTATAATGAAAGAAATCGTTTGGTATTTGGTAGTTTGAGAATCATTCATTTAGATAATGAAGAGGTAAAGACTTTGTACTTTACCTGTTATAGCTACCTTTAGCTATAACAGGTACCTAAATAGCTTTACCTAAATAGCTAAAAATAACCTAAACTTTCAAGTTTCTAGGAGCCGATGCCGATATGCTTTTTGGAGTCAGTGGCTTTGGATTGGGGAGCCCATTTTGCAATCCAAACAATAACAATGAGTTGCTCAATCTTAATCACACCAAAAATGGTTTGTGAATAAGCTTTTGGCTTTTGTTAAACATAATAGTTTTAGGGAGGATTTTGACGGCTGATCGGAAAAGGCCGTATCCCTGTAATTTATGCCCATCGAGGTTCGGCTCAAAGATGGAGCTTGAAGAACACCAAAACAGTCACACTGGAATGAAGCCTTTTGAGTGCGATGTGAGTTGTTTCTTGCACAATTTTCAATTACCCAATTACAATTGCAAAAGAAATTCCACCATTTTCAATTACTTTTTTTTTACGGTTTTCATTTCAGGTTTGCAAAGCGAAATTCAATCGTCGATCTACTCTTTGGAATCATAAGCGAATTCACTCTGACGCAAAACCTTTTGTCTGCACGGTTTGCCAGATGACGTTTAAATGGAAGAACTCTCTTAAATGTCACAAGGTAAGAAAGATTTTTACAGTTTAAAAAAGATTACTATTACTTCAGGACTTCACAAGTTTGAAAGATTGTACGAAAAGAGATTCTCTTGACTTACAACACAATCTTGCGCAAATTCATAGAGCTAAAACATTCATTTATGAAAACTAAAGCTTTCTTTAGAGTTAAATTTTAAGTTTAAAGTTTAATACTAATTTTCAGGAAATGCATCTCCGAAAAAACGAATCTTCAACCGTTCTCGACAACGATCTTCGACAATTGACTTATGCCACAGCGGCCAAAAAGCGATTGGTAATTTTTTGATTTCCATTTCACCAATTCATCGAAAATTCCATAAATTCAAATTTCTAATGAGTGCACGTGTCGAAAGGGAAAAGATTGGGAAAAGAAATGGGATTGGGGGATGAAGTGAGACATGTCATTCATAAATATGACTAATGACCTCATCGATGGCTCTAAAACTCATCGAATGAGCAACTGTTCCCTGATTTGTTGGGATTATAATATTGAGACAAGGAATTTGAGTTAGAAAACAAAAAAAGGGACAAGTTAAGATTAAAAATATTATTTTACCCTAACTGTTGACTGAAAAATCTAAGGAAAAGTCCATTGAATGCTTCGATTGGTTAAAACTGTAAGCTTTCGAAATTAGCTTTATTTTAGATAAGCTAAATATTATTCTAGTTTAATTGGAACTAGGTCAGATCAAAAACTTTTTCGCTGCCGGGACTTGAACCCGCGACCTTTCGCTTACCCGGCAACCGTGCTAACCATTTCACCAAAACGCACCTGATCCCCATTACTCCAGCAGGTGTTAACTTCCCTCCTCTCTGGACGAGACGGTTCCACGTCTCGTTTTATAGGCCTGGGGTGCGCTCGAAACTAGGTATGAAGACTTTAGCCAGCATTGCAGAGCCCATGCCACTGTGGTCGCCAGTTAACTCCCTCTTGAGTAAAGAAAACAGGTGCATTGTGGTGTAATGGTTAGCACAATTGGCCGGTAAGCAAAATGTCGCGGGTTTGAGTCCAGCATATGTTTTTTTATCTCCTGACTCCAGATGGAGTTAACTGCTTCATTTGTCCAATTCTAGCTTGAGATGATGGAAGAGGGAGGTCAAATTGAAGGTTCAAATGCGAGTATCTCGACGGCAATCCAATCACAACCTCTCATCACCACCGCTTCACCAAAAAAGAAAAAGGTAACAGAATAAAAAGAAGAATAAAAAACAATATGCATATTAACTTCTGCAAAATTAACCATATAAAATTTGATTTTGCAGAACAACTCTCAAAACAACACCACCACCGCCCTAATGGCTCTCCAAGCACAACAAGCCACAAATATTATCAATAATGTTAGTTTTTAATGAGCATTTGAGCTCTAAACAAATTTTTAGAATTTTAGTACAAATTCTAATTTCAGCAAGAGCACAAAAGCTGGTTGCAACCGGGACTTTTCCATGGATCCGATCATCCACTCGATTTGGACACATCCTCTTTAGACACCCTCGTTCAACAAAGCAATCAGAACCTACTCGTTCATTTGTGCAGGTAATTTATGTTTGCAATTGTTTAAAGCATTGGATTGGTATGGGTGAAATCATCTAGTTAAATAGATTTCACGTCTTTTTTTTCAATGAAAAGCTAATTTTATGCAATTGTATTAAAAGAAGTACATTTATTCACAAAAAAGTTGTACAAAGCACAACCCCTAAATGTAGGAAAGAAAAATCCATGTAGATGAAAAAAAAAGAACTAACAATGCGGCTTGCGGAATTGAACCCTTGACCTTTCGACTATCATACAGGGCTCTTAGCCAGTCGTCCATGATGGTTCCTAGGCAGCCGACGAAAAATCATGACTAGAAATCAAAGCTTAACTTTTCGCTAAGTTAAGTTCGCATTTTTTGTAGTTAAACCTTAATTTTCTAGAGTTTCTTTTTTTTTCTTTTTTGAATCATGCAGTATGACAATAAGAAATTGTTAAATATTGTTAAATAAGAACAATTTTAGCACTGACATGGATCCGTCACGGAATGGCCTTCTTGGATCGATGGACGAATCACACAACATGCTCTCGAATCCCCTTTTCAGTGACATGAAACCTGATGTGAATCTCTTACATTCACAAGATTTACAGGTTTACAAATTCTTAAGAAATTTTAAAACAAAATTTCTTTTAGTTCAACTACTCGCACAATCTCCTCTCCTCATCGATGACCTCTCAATCTCCATTGAATGTCTCGTTGCCTCTCAATTTGATGAACATCAATCGGATAAATGGGCTACACAGTCCTCAGCATTTGGTAGAGATTGATATAGTGATTGGAAAAATATTGAGACTTGAAAGGGTTTTGAAGTTTTGAAATCCTTTTCAGCCTTCCGTCCACCACCTCACTTCAACCTCTCTCGCTAATGGAATCTCCATACCGATCGACTATCACCTAGGCCATGAATCGATTCCTTCAGCTGTCTCTCATCCACAATACATTGTCACTACTCAACCAGATGTCATGCTTTCACAATCAGCCATCAATTATCAGCAACCGGTACGTGGGAGTGATTGAAAATTTAGCACTCAAAATTCAAATTCTAACTTTCTTTTGAAGTTGAAGTTATTATGATCCCAGAAAGAAGCTCATATGAGCTGTTATGAGCGTTTTGGAAGGAGGGTTTTCCTGTACACTCGTAGCTCAGTGGCAGAGCTTTTGTCCGGAAAGCGAATGGTCGCAGAGTTCGATCCCCTAGGCATAGAGGCTGCATTTGAGAGCTCAGCAGAGCTCAGCTACTGTTACTCAGATCTAGATTACCATATTCAGATGGAACCGTGCGTTGTACTATCCGGTGGTCCAGAGTATGTCACGAGTTTCGACTACGGCGGAATGTTAGGACATTATCAATTGGGCGATGTTGACATGAACCTCTCACAACCAACTACAGCCGATTCACTGATGGAGGATGGAAAGGGATTGCCTTTTGAGCAATGGTAGTTATAAATAGCCTTAATATAAGTTGATATGACCAAATTTCTATTGTAGCTTTGATTTAGTTTTTGAGAATTTAGAAAGGAAAGTTTAAGAGTTCAATTTTGAGTGCTGCTGAATGAATTTCATGCTTTATACAGTTGACTCTCGATATAATGACTATGTCGGAATTGCGAAATGGAGTCATTATATCGAACATCGTTATATAGAAGTAAGTAAGGCGGAGACCGTAAATATGAGTCGTTATATCGAGAGTCGACTGTTAATTTTTCCTGATCATTAAGCAAGCCAGGCTAAGAAATTCTAAAGCAAGAAGTCGATTGGTTCTTTGAACTTTCTAAGTTTTTCGTTTTCTTGCCATTTTTCTGTTCTCTTTTGGTGCTAGTCTGCCCGTTGGATTCGGCTCAAAAAAGCCGTCTTTCTATAGCCAAATTTGCATATAACTCATTCATCTTTACCTTCAGATTTCAATAGAGCTGGTTACTAGTTTTATGAATTATCTGTGAGATCTAGATTTGCAAGAGATTTCAATAGATCCAAGAATGTTCTGATATTAGATTAATGATTCCAATTCAAGTTCGAATACAAAAGAAAAGTTTAAACGAATAGAAAACCCATAAATTTCTATTGAAATCACGGTTTTTCAACTTTTCTCATTTCCTGCTTTACCACTCTCTACAAAAATGTCTCATTGTGTCATTCCTTTCTCTCAAATCCAATCTAAAATCTATTTTACTTATTGGATCTCTGATAAAACATGTGCCTTCAGGACTTTCAAATGAAAAAATGCTTAGTTAGTTAAAATTTGACACTTTTTCTGCTTCAACTCACTCAAAATATTGCCTTACAAAGTGCTCATAACCTTGAAAAGATTATCTCAACTTTTGTTTGAATTACGGTAGGCTTCTTATGGAGATTTCTACTGTAATCGTGTTGTTCATCAAATTTCATTGCCATGTTTATATTCCAAATCGGTTTTATGTCTTTTTTTTTCTCGTTTTTGTGTTAATCTTGTGTTACCATAAAGCCTTTTTTTTAGAGATTTGTGCCTTGAAGTTGAAATTTCTTTTTGAATTTTTGAATTTCATTTCATTTCGCTTTAATTTTGTGTCTATCTGTATAAATAATATTTGATTCATCGTAAACAAATGTTTTGTTTTGTTGAAAAGCGAAGGGAAAAGATGAAATAGCAATGAAACAATGAGAAACAAACAACATTGATTTTCATTATTTTATAAGAAACTCAGAGTTGCGTTTGCGTGCTATTTTAATAGTTTAAATTTATACCGTAAATACTCTAATAGTACCCCACCGCCCTCGTACAGTCGCGTAGTCGCAAAGGTTTTTTAGTATTTCATTTTTTTCAAAGCGCCCGTACTTTCACAAAAAAATACGTCTTTGGTATCAAAAAGTAGCTGAAATTCAGGGCTATTTTTTGATACCTAAGCGCGCATCGTAGCATAAACCAGTGTCGAGGAAAACTCGTTCAACGCTAGACTACCGTATTTATTCTAATAAACGCCGCCCCCCTCGACCAACTTTAGATGCCTCGTTCTCAGCCCGATTCTATGATATTTTTATGTTTAATATACCAAATGATAGAAGACATTAAGGGCTACCTTTTGGTATATTAAACATAAGAATATCTCAAAATGGGACTGAGAACGAGGCGTCTAAAGTTGTTCGAGGGGAGTGGCGTTTATTAGCATAAATACGGTATGCAACACTGCGCATCGTCATTATTGGAGTAGGGCACTATTACAGTATTCAAATACATTCAAATAACCTACCGTAAATACTGTAATAGTACCCCACCGCCCTCGTACAGTCGCGTAGTCGCGAAGGTTTTTTAGTATTTCATTTTTTTCAAAGCGCCCGTACTTTCAAAAAATACGTCTTTGGTATCAAAAAATAGCCCTGAATTTCAGCTATTTTTTGATACCTAACTGCGCATTGTAGTATAAACCAGTGTCGAGAAAAACTTGTTCAAAGCTAGACTACGTAACACTTCGCACCGTCATTATGGGGGATGGGGTTATTACAGTATTTACGCTAAGTACATATAAGCATTAGAAGCTACAAACGTAAACTACAAACGCTTCTAACTTACTTTAACTTCTGTTGGTTTTAAATCAACTCACAAATATTTTAAATTCAGGTTTTTCGTTTCGAAGATTCGGTTGACTGACGAGTTGCTCAATAAAAAAGAGCAAAAGGAAAATTTGCCAGAGCAAAAACATTTTTTTTAAGTGCGTACCGTAAATACTTTAATAATACCCCACCCCCATAATCACGGTGCGAAGTGTTACGTAGTCTAGCTTTGAACGAGTTTTTCTCGACACTGGTTTATGCTACAATGCTCGCTTTGGTATCAAAAAATAGCCGAGATTCAGGGCTATTTTTTGAAAGTACGGGCGATTTGAAAAAAGAAATACTAAAAAACCTTTGCGACTACGCGACTGTACAAGAGGGGTGGGGTACTATTACAGTATTTACGGTAGGTTATTTGAATGTATTTGAATACTGTAATAGTGCCCTACTCCAATAACGACGATGCGCAGCGTTGCATACCGTAGGCTTGAGTGAAGAGTACCAAGCACGCAAAGAATATTTCTTTACAATTAGCATTATAGCTAGACCCAGCTTCGACAGATTGGGAACTAACAGCTAACTTGCTGATAGTTCAGATGAACATCTGCCAGTAAATGGTCCACAATTCAATGCCAATCTTCATCTTTTTTCCTTTCCTTTCGACTTACAATCATAATCATACAATATAATAAATCAATAAAATCAAACATTGTTAGAAAAATCAGAATCTCTTCTAAATGCTCATAGCAAAATCCTAAGTCACTCGTTACATTCGAAAAAAAACCCAAAGCCGAAAATAATTGAATCTTTTATGACATTGCCTTCTGGAAAGTCACAATTAGAGTGGCAATTATTCTTTCTCTTTTCCTTTATTCTCTGCTCTCTCCTATTTCCCCTTCTTTCCTCATATAGATCGAACGAACGGAATGGCCCGTACTCGTCACTCTCCCCTTCCCCAAATCCTCTTCAATAACAGCTGATTCCTTAAATCAAATCAAATCAAATCAAATCATCAATACTTTCCTTTTACTATTTATGCTTATCAACTTGTTAATTAAGTTTCAAATTTTCAACTCATTTCATTTCATCAAAGAGATTTCATCATTAAAACTATGCCATCATTATTGAATTTCTCTAGTTTTCTTTTTTTTTTATTCAAACTAATCAATATTTGTTAAATTCCGTTCTGGGAATGAATCTTTAAAGACAAAGGGAGGGGATGAATCTTCAAAGAAATCCAATAGTTAAGTTGGATGAAAGCATCCAGCAGTTAAGTTGGATGAAATCATTCAAGCAGTTCAAGCAAAACTATGCCATTATTGAATTCCTCTAGTTTTCTTTTCTTTTTATTCAAACTAATCAATATCTTATTTATTTAGCTTGAAAAATAATCAAAACGCAAACGCATCCCGGTGTGGCGCTTTCGGGTTTCTCCAAACGAACGAATGTGATGTCATGTCGTTGCATCCAACAAGACCTGTAAGTTTTATAGAAAAGTCTATTAAAAAGATATCTATTATTAAAAAAAACCGTATTATTCTTAAAGATTCAACTAGAAAAACTTTTCAATCAATTTGTGCAATCCTTAGAGCTTAGAGTGCTCTAACAGATATTCTCTATGACTAACAGATGGCTATTAGATAACAGATGACTTTTAGAATAGTTTAATCAATTTAATAGAACTGATAAGTGTGTAGAACAATAATCAAAACAATTTTTCAAATTCTTTTCAAATTAGCTTATCTTCTTCGCAAAGGTTGAGCTGTCAAGCTCCGAGAAAATTAAAGAGCCCATCCTCACTAAAATTATCGGCTAAACTTATTCAGATCAAGATTCAAATTCAGAAAAATAATCTAATTTGAGCTAATTTTTAGGGATCAACATTTCTATCGTCGACAAATGTGGACACACTCGTCATTGCCGCTCAAAGAGAAGGCAGTGAATGCGAGAAACCGCCTGAGGAACTCATGGAAAAGGTTTGATAGATAAGGGAGTTTTTAAAAAAGATATACCGTAAATACTGTAATAACCGCACCCCCATAATGACGATGCGGAGTGTTACGTAGTCTAGCTTTGAACGAGTTTTTCTCGACACTGGTTTATGCTACAATGGGCGCTTTGGCATCAAAAAATAGCTGAAATTCAGGGCTATTTTTTGATACCAAAGATAATGACGGTGCGGAGTGTTACGTAGCCTAGCTTCGAACGAGCTTTTCTCGACACTGGTTTATGCTACAATAAAGGCTTAGTTATCAAAAAATAGCTGAAATTCAGGGCTATTTTTTGATACCAAAGACGTATTTCTTGAAAGTACGGGCGCTTTGAAAAAAATGAAATACTAAAAACCTTTTGCGACTACGCGACTGTACGAGGGGGGTGAGGTACTATTACAGTATTTACGGTAAGAATAGAGGTTTTTATACTGTTATACTGTAGACAGAAAGATTACGATAACGATAAAGATAACGATAACGATTACCCATTTTCCTTTAGCTAACCTTTTGTCGGGGGCGGGGTACTATTACAGTATTTACGGTAACTAATAAAATATTCTATAGATTGCTTTTCTTTTCAACAATCTCTCTCAAAGAAGTCTTCAAGAAAAAGTGGATGAGGTTCGATCGATGATCACCAGTTGTGGAGAGAAATTCGTGAGATGGCTAGCTCAATACATTGTCATGAAAAGAGTAGGTTTATAATTTCAGTTTAAATGATTTCAATTTCAATTTCAATTCAATTTCAATTTCAATTTAAAGTTATTTATCTATAAACTTTAAGAACAACAAAAAGAAAACAGCATTTAGGCTTCAATTGAGCCGAATTTTCAACCACTATACAATCAATTCTTGCAAGGCATCAACTCCATCGCTTTAGATCATACAATCAAAATGGAAACGCTAAGAAATATCAAGGTAAGAAAAAAAATGATGTCATTTATAGTTTTTACAATTTATTTTCTAGGTTTTGCTAAGAAGTGATAAACGAGAAGCTGTTCACAACTATGGTGATCGAACACTTTTGAAAAATCTAGGAATGTGGCTGGGGTTAACGTCGATATCGAGATCAAGACCAATACTGACAATGGTTTTTAAACGTCTATCACCTTCTAAACGTCTATCATCATTTTTAGGATATTGATTTAAAATCCCTGCTCCTTGAAGCTTTTTATAAAGGTCAACAAGAGCTCCTCTTCGTCGTTCCATTTGTTGCAAAGATTGTTATCAGTTCTTTGAAATCAAAGGTATCAAATGTTACTTACCGTAAATACTGTAATAACCCCACCGCGATAATGACGATGCGGAGTGTTGCGTAGTCTAGCTTTGAACGAGTTTTTCTCGACACCGGTTTATGCTATAATGGGCGCTTTGGTATCAAAAAATAGCTGAAATTCAGGGCTATTTTTTGATACCAAAGACGTATTTTTTGTGAAAGTACGGGCGATTTGAAAAAAATGAAATACTAAAAAACCTTTGCGACTACGCGACTGTACAAGGGGGGTGGGGTACTATTACAGTATTTACGGTAGGTTATTTGAATGTATTTGAATACTGTAATAGTGCCCTACTCCAATAATGACGATGCGCAGCGTTGCATACCGTATTTATTCTAATAAACGCCACTCCCCTCGAACAACTTTAGACGCCTCGTTCTCAGTCCCATTTTGAGATATTTTTATGTTTAATATACCAAAAGGTAGTCCTTAATGTCTTCTATCATTTGGTATATTAAACATAAAAATATCCTAAAATCGGGCTGAGGACGAGGCATCTAAAGTTGGTCGAGGGGGGCGGCGTTTATTAGAATAAATACGGTAGTCTAGCTTTGAACGAGTTTTTCTCGACATTGGTTTATGCTACAATAGGCGCTTTGGTATCAAAAAATAGCTGAGATTCAGGGCTATTTTTTGATACCAAAGACGTATTTTTTGAAAGTACGGGCGCTTTGAAAAAAATGAAATACTAAAAAACCTTTGCGACTACGCGACTGTACGAGGGCGGTGGGGTACTATTACAGTATTTACAGTAACTCTTTAAATTTCTGACTTTAGATCTTTGGCCCGAAATCTGCTTGGATAAAAGGAATATTGAAAGTAATGGCTGAATTGCATGCGGCACCCGATTTAAAGATCAATCTCAAATTCGAGATTGAGGTTTTATTTAAAGAGTTGGGGATCAATTTGGAAGAGATTATGCAACAAGTGGAAGGGATTTTAGAGGTAAATTCTAAATTTTAACAATCTAGTAACAGAATAAGTGAAAAAAATTAGCTTTTTAAGCTTAAACAGCTATTTAGATAGAGCTCAACTAGATAAAGTTGTAGCTAAAAAGCTATAACTTTAACTAGACCTAGATTTTATTTAAATTATTGATCTTATCAGTTTATCAAGTTTAGTCTAACTATAAGTTCTATCAGTTCATCAAATACAAGTTTACAAAGTGTTTTACAGGATCAAGACCGCTTCAAGAACTTGAAAGAACAGTTGACCGATCTGCGACCTCTTCAACCACCACACTACAGTCCATCACCACAACCATCGCATCCAAGTGGATCAAGTGTTGGATCACCGGTGCCCGAAGAACAAGGTAATCCAGCTCATTCCAGCTTAGCTTATATTTAAACTATCGAAATTTCAGCTACCGAGCTAACAGCAACGTTGCCTCGCTTCTCATACGTTGAAGTCGATGTGAACTCTTTTGAAAGCATCGCTTCACTGTTAAAGGTTGATTTTTAGACTAAAATATAATCCTAATAACATTAAGATCAATAAATATCAATAAAATGTCAATAAAAGATCAATAAATATCAACAAAATACTACCATCACAAGTATTAACAAGTTCAATTCAATTATAGATCCCTGCTCAACACCCGTTATTTCAAATGTACCCAGCGATGAAACAATTCTTGAAACCTGCCTTTATACATGCTACGAAAGAGCTTTTAGGTTTTAAAATCGATTTTTCTAAGCAAGGTTTCATTTATGTCATTTCTAGGTGTCATTTATGAGAAAGCCTTAAAAATCTCATCATCTGCTACGGAACATCTAGTGAAGAAAGATTTCGGATTATCGAATGATGATCAACAAACGAAACAAGCTGGAGTTAACATGATAAAATCACTCACTAGTGGTAAGTTCAATGAAAAAAATGCTATCAATTAGCTATAGATCAATACTATTCTTTTAAAATGAACAAAATGGCAAGATTTAGCTATGGTTTACATTGTGGTTCGAGATTCAATGCAGACAACTCTGGGCAATTATCTTGTTCAAGCATTTCTTATGGGTTTACGAAATTTAGGAGCACAAATTGATCAGGTTAGTATCATTTTGTAATAAAGGAATTGGCAAGAAAGTGGATTGCTTTGATCTTTTGCTTTCTTTGCGCTATAATCACTAAGCTATTCAGTACCTTAACTTGCTAAGAGAAAGAAGTAAAGATAAAGGGGAAGAAGAAAGGAAGAAGAAAGGAAGAAAGAAGTAAAGATAAAGGGGAAGAAGAAGAAAGAAAGAAGTAATTCTACCGTGATTTCTAGAAACTCATCGAGGAAGCTGCTATGCTGGTTATGACCGAAAATCTCGAGTTGGCTGTGGATTTTGTGGTGAAAACCGCTTGTGAAAAGGTATTTTTCAATGAACAAAGTTAAAGTAATCAGTAATCTTTAGTCGATCGGTGATTATGGCAGAAAAATTGACATCGATAAGCAAAGGAAAGATGAGAGAGAATTTCAAAAACTCGAGGAACTCTTCGCCATACAGATGCTTCTCCCCGAAGCACTCCGGATTCGTCCTGGTTCAATTCCTCGTCATGACACCTATCCATATGAAGAATTGGGGCAAAAGATTTGTGGCTTTAAAGTGGCTTTGCCGGAGAATCCGCCGATGAACTTGTCCACCTTCAATATGGCGCCTCGAGCTCCATCACACTCAACCACTATTTCACAGTTTCAGAATTATGCAGCAGCTTCGCAAAGGTGAGTTAAGCTGTCAAAGCTCTGAGAAACTTAAAGAGCGATTCTAACTAAAATTATCGGCTAAACTTATTCAAATTCAGAAAACTAGCGCTAAACAACGATAAAAACGCAGCCAAATCTAAGGGAAAAATTGATCCCAAAAATTTGTGCTAGTGAAGGAGCAAATGGCCTCAATTCTTTAATCCTATACCAGAATCGTTTGCCAGATGGAGAGCGATTACGCAGCCGCACAAAGAACACCTCGCCAGTCATTTACATAGGGACTTTTCTTTGTTTGGTAGATGGTAGAAAAAGAAGCCATAAATTGGTACCCGGGGTTTTCGGGATCGGGGAATCGATTGGTGTAATTCATTTATTGATTAGAACTCGGGTTTTGATGGCTCTAAAAGAAGATATTGAGCTACGAGTTAGCTTTTTTCTTGAAAAACTATATACAGCAAGAAGA
The DNA here is from genome assembly GCA_958450365.1 of Mesorhabditis belari. Lineage (NCBI taxonomy): Eukaryota > Metazoa > Nematoda > Chromadorea > Rhabditida > Rhabditidae > Mesorhabditis > Mesorhabditis belari. The sequence goes on from CAUEEP010000736.1 coordinate 3,467,000, forward strand.
GGAATGGTGGGAAACCTTTTCAAGAGAATGGAAAGGTATGAGATTGAGGCTCTGGCTCTGGCTCTAGCTCTGACTCTGGCTTTGGATTGTTAGAGTTTGACTGTTAGAGATAGAGATTGATTTTCAATTGTTAGTAGTACAAAAATTGAGCTGTAACTTTGTACCCAAGGGTTTTCGGGATCGGAGAATCGATTGGTGACACTTATTCTCTTGTATCTTTTACTTATTCAAGATTTCGGCCCTTTCCAAATAGTTTGATGTAGTTTAAATTGAAGATTTTCAAACTTATTAGCCATCTGTTTCACCTTCTCACAGAAAAAGTTGTAAAGATTGTAGGAAAACTGGATAAAGTACAAAATTTTACAAAAAAACCAATCGTTAAATCACTTTTCTCTTTTAGACCACCTCAATCTGTCAACCAACCGCAAACAGCTATGACAAATGGAGCGCTTCTCGACATCTTGCAACACCAACAACATCAAACAACCAATGGACACGGACACACTGAGAACTTTGCTCAAAACGCAAAGCTTGAGCTGCAGAAAAAGGTGAGAATAATTTGAATTCTTATATTCCAACAACTCCAACAAACAATTCTCTAGGTAGCCGAGATTTTGGACGAATGGAGAAATCTTTATTTCACTCCGGAAGCCCTGAAGAACCCCAAAGATGCTTTAGCCATGATTATCTCAAAAGTATTTATAAAATAATTATTATAAGGAATAGATCTATACTTGTTAATGTTGAAATTTACCTAGTAAACTCTTAGATGCACAACTATGGTCTTCTTTCCAATGATGAGATGATTACTCACTTCTTCAGCTTGGGTACCGAGATTTGTGTCGATTCTTGTTATCGACTTTTACAGGTATTAAATCAATTCAGCTTTTAAAAGCTAAGGTATTCAGTTATTCAATCATTCAACTTATAGAAGCTAAGCTATTCAGTTATTCAATCAATTCAGCTTTTAAAAGCTAAGCTATTCAGTTATTCAATCAATTCAGCTTTTAGAAGTTAAGCTACTCAGTTATTCAACCATTCAACTTATAAAACTTAAGCTATTCAGTTATTCAATCTTTCAACCTTTAAAATCTAAGCTTATTACAGTAATTTGTTATCCAACTTTTAAAATTAGACGCTAGTAGCAATTACAATCGTTTCCTTGTTTCTAGAAAGAAGCTGAAATCATCCTTCCAATGATTAGAGATCAATGCTACTCAATTCTCGACTCATTCGTCAAGCTGACTTGGTGAGTTTAGAGAAAATAAACCCATTATTTAGCGAAATTATAAACTATATATGAGCTTTAACTTCATTTTTCGAATCTTACTATATTTTACAGTCTGATGGTCAAACACTCGAACAGCACTCACGTCCAGACAAGAGTCAACTTCTTAAAGAAAGTTAGTTCTGGATAAGATGATCCTATTTTCTCTATTTTCTTAATGTAAAAAAAAGCAACAATTTAGGTTCTAAACATCATTACATCAGTCTTGTTAATGGATCATGAGGGAAGAGGTGCACAATTCCATCCACTGCCCTATCATCGAATCCTCGTCGAGATCTTTAATGAGCTAGTTGACAGTGATTCGGATTCGATCATTGGGCCAGTGATTGAAGTATTCAGCCAAGTAAGAAACTTCGTCTGATTCTAATAACAAATTTTTAGACTCTTTTCGTAGTTCAACCCCGACGCGCTCCTCGCTTCAGTTTCCAATGGTTCTCTATTGTTGGCCATCGGAATACCATTGCGAGAATGGTGGCTCCCGCTTATTTTGGTTTGTTTCAAGGGCTGTTTACACTTAAACTGGTTTACTACAAGATTTGCAAGATATTATCTATGATAGAAGTTGAGATAGCTATATTTCTCTATGATAGTTGATAGTTATATAGCAATAGCTATATATCTATGATAGTTGATAGAAGAATATCGCTAAAACTAACAAAGAGGAAGAACTGAATTTGAATTGGAAAACTAGCCAATAGAAAAAACTAATATTTATGAAAAGAAAAAGTAAATATTTCTGAAAAAAACGGTCGGTGGGATTGAACCCTTGACCTCCCACAGTTGAGTGACTAATCGGCCGGCCTCTTATCCAATCGGCCATGCCAGCACGTTGAGGGCTGCCAGGAAAAAGGCATTTTAAGGCAAACAATGAATCAATTCAATGTTTATATCGAATAAATTTTCAGGCAACACTCCCCCGACAAGCGATTCTCTAAAGGCTGCTTCTTTGTACATACAGCTACTCATTTTACAATTGAAATTCTTGCATCCCTACCTGCGAAATGTTGATCTCCCAAAGAATATACTCACTTTATACAAGGTTTACTTATCATTATTCAAAATTAAACTCAATTAAACTTCAGGGTACTCTACGGGTTTTCCTAGTGATCTTACACGATTTTCCCGAACTTCTTTGTGAATTCCATTTTGCCCTCTGTGATGTGATTCCACCGAATTGCATTCAATTGAGAAATCTCGTCCTTTCCGCCTATCCAAAGCATATGAGATTGCCAAATCCATCAACTTTAGAGTTTAAGGTTTGTTTCTAAGTCTTTCAGGTTTATTTCTGAAGTTTAAAGATTGTTTCTTTTTGACTTTAGTGGAATTCAGCTAAGATTGCTTTAGATTCGAGTCAGCTTTTTGCCTTTTCTTTCAGCTTACAATAATTTAATCACTAATTGATTCATTTTCAAGCTGACTTGACCTAGCATAACCTTTTAGAATCCTTCATCTCATCTACATATTACTTTAATAATGTTATACCTTTCCAGGACCTTGACAGCATCCCAGAAATGGGAGTTGAGCCAAAGACAGGACTGAGCCTTGAACAAATCATCCCGGTAGAGTTGCGGCAACAACTCGACAATCATTTAAGAACTCGAGCTGGAGTCGATTTGCTCACTTCGCTGCCGGTTATCTTAACGGTTTGTTTATTGAGCTTAATATCTTTCTGCCTTTCTTCCTTCCTTGTCTTTTCTACTTCTTCTTGAGCAAAGAAAGCTCCGATAGCTCAGTAGTAGAGCGTTAAGAGTACAATTCCCCTTTCTTCCTAAATTCTTTGCCATTCATTTCTTGTACTTGAAAAGCTAACCATTAACGAGTTGAATTTCCAGGTCTCACAAGTCCCAGGCTCCAAGTACAACTCGTCTCTCATCAACGCTCTTGTACTTTATGTTGGTTCAAAAGCTGTCGAATCACTTCAACTGAAAGGTCAATGCATCTCGATCACCACCATCGCGCACACATCTTTTATGGATATTTTCCAGAATTTGGCTGTACAACTGTGCACAGAAGGTTTTTTATGAAAAGCTAAATATCATTAAAAATATATAGGTCGTTATCTTCTCTTCAACGCGATGGCAAATCAGCTGCGATATCCAAATGCGCACACGCATTACTTCAGCTGTTCGCTGTTGTTTTTGTTTCTTCGAGCTGATACCATTCATGTGAAAGTGAGAATTGCATAAGGAATACATAATTATTCAACTTTAACATAACCAGTAGATTCAACAAGATTCTGGGCTACAATCAGAATGGTAAAGTACTAAACAAAACATTATCACCTCGCGAATTTTTCTCTATCTTTGAAGAGCTATAACTCCGAGCCTTTCCATCATAGACTGGAAGTGTTATAGTGATTCTGAAAGCTTAAAACAAGCTCTATAAGATGGGATATTTGCTTTTGAGAATTAGTTTCATCTTTGACACATTTCGGGGTGTGCAAAACAAAATACCTTTGAAGCAACAAAACTAAACTGTCAGCTAAATTAAACTCTACTATGCACGAATTTTCAGGAACAAATCACGCGTATCCTTTTCGAGAGAGTGATCGCTCTTCGTCCTCATCCATGGGGTCTTCTCGTCACTTTCCTCGAATTGATTCGAAATCCAATCTACCGTTTCTGGGATCACGATTTCACGAGATGCACACCCGAAATCGAGAAACTTTTCCTTAACGTCAAATCAACATGTGCTTTGGTGAGTTGAGCTCAATACCAATCAATTAATAGTCAATTTTGAGCAGATTTTGTTGAAGTTCTGAAAAAGTAAAGCAGAATAAAGTTTTCTTTGAATCTTCAACGATTCTATTCAATGTTTAATTATATTATTATAGTTACCGTATTCTCTCTAATAGTAGTGCACCCTGAGCGTCGCCTAAATTCCTCGAAATCTCGACAGCCGCTTATCAGATCTTATTGATGTGGGGTCGGAAAATGTAGCTGACGATGAGATCTAGTGGGGGATTAGAGTGTTGAGCTTCTGCAAAAGCTTGGAAACCGTAAAATAGTCACCAACTCGGCTCGCCGGGGTGCACTACTATTAGAGAAAATACGGTAATAGTCAATTTTGAGCAGATTTTGAGCGATTTACCTAACTTTATCTCTGAATCGATTCGATAATGATTAGCAAAGCTCCCCAATAGTAACTGAAAATGAAGTACAAAGCCAAGCTCAAGCTGGTTCATGTTTTAAACTAAAGATCAACCCTAGGACTCTAAAAGCAACCAATATCAACCCTAGGACATCCTTACTATGACTATCTAGAGAGCTTGACTAGCGAGCTTCAGAGCTTGACTAAAAGATTATCATAATCCCTGTAACAGAATATTTGATAGCTTTAGTAACTTGTAAAAGAAAGATTTGCACATCTAATCTTTTCAGACTGGTCGTACTTGATTCTCTTCTCCATTCCTTTTAAATCCAGAGGTCGAAATGTCGTGCACAAAGAAGGATTTCCAAGTAATTTCTTCTACTTTCCCTCCAATTGTGATGTGTACTCATTTTTCTCTCTTGATGTGATCTCTGTCTTCTAATAATTCTACTCTAGCATCTCTCTTTTTTCGATTACATTTATTGTGCTTAGTTTTATCTTTTCGATGTTCTTTTCTGGGTTACAGCTTTATTGTATTTGAGAAAAGGAAATAAAACTTATTGATTAATGAGATCAAAACACATTTACTCGCAAAGCACTCGCATAATTATGGTGATTCAAATTATTTGTAAAGTAACACATTGTAAACAAAGCAAGAATTCTTTTTCTACAATTTCTACAATCATAATTGTAATCCAAGGGCACTCTTGGCCAATTTTGAGACAAAATTTGAAACATCTTGTAGCTGATCAGTGGGACTTTTCCTCAACAGAATCAGATAACGATTTAGCTCTTCTTTATCAGCAAACACTCCATTCCCGACATCGACAAGCGTTTGCACGATTGGATAACCTGAATCACTTGTCTTTTCTTGACTAATCACTGACTAAACCTGTCAATATGCACATCTTTTTCTCATCACTCCCATTGGTGAGATTTGCCTCAAAACATCCTCGACCGTCCACAATGAGATTTTTCTTCGCACTATCGTCCACAGAAATCGCTAATACCCATTCTTTAATCTCTTCGTGTTCGGGACCCTGAAAAGAAGTATTTAACTAATTCCAAGGATTGATACGTTTGATACGCGCCCCGCCCCCTTTGCCATTGGTAATCCAACTTTGAGCTCAAATTTCTTGGTGTTGGCCTGTTCAATTCAATGTTGAAATTCTATGCCAATATCAAATTGAAAGCTAAGACCTGTAAAAATGTCTTATCGGGCAATGGGACTTCCGGTGGGAATTCAGTCTTCTCAAATGGCGTAAAGTCGACCATATCAGGTGATCCATCTTCAATCGCTTCATGCAAATCGAGATAATGATTGAGGAATAGAAAAGCACAGCCCTCATATTCTCCACCAATTTCCTGAAATGTCTAGAATTTACGAGTTAAGTTCAATAACAAACTTTTGCAAGCATTCCCGCTTCGTAAAACATTCGATCTGGTGGCAGAAGATCGGTATATCGGAGAAGAGCAATGCTTTGTTTTAATCGTGTTTTTTTTGTTTCTTGTTCATCGGATCCGGTCAGCGCACAGCGAACACACATTAAATGAAGCGAGATAAGTTGACGATTGTAGATCTAAATGTTGATGAAAGTTATTTTCCAATATTTTGTTAAAGTCCAAAATCTTTGTTCTATGTTTAGTCAAAGCCAAAATCTAGTTAAGGCAAATCAGAAGCTTCAAGAATTTTACAAACATTCAGCTCTTGAATCAGTCTTGAACGCTTTAAACTCTTAAAACGTTCTAACTATAAGTTCAAGCTCTAATATCAGTACTTACATGATAATGCGGTGACTTTGCCGTCTCCAAATTGCTGACAATCGATTGGAAAACGTTTCGCACAAGTGACAGCCTCTCAAACTCTTCAAGAAGAGTGCTCATTTGGGTGCCAGCCACCTAAACTAAGCGTTCATTTTTCAAAAGTCAAAGAAACCTCATCAAAGATTGTTTTGTAGATGTTGAAGTTCTCTTCTTTTCCAGCGGCTCCATATCTTTCAAATAACTTTGAGGCTTTCGTGTAATCACCGTCTTTAATCAAATGAGACGCGTACTTGGCCACATATTTGTCAAGTAGAGGAGCATGCTAAAACGGATTATCTACCATATTTATTCTAATAATATTCTAATAGATTAGTCAATCTCTAATAGAAGACCACAAAATTGAGCCTTTTCAAGAACTTCTTTTTAGCTAAAGTTATGATATGGCTCTAGATTTATTAGGTTGTCCGGAAATAAATGAGCGTTTTGTATTGTTTATTATTTGGGTATATTTTTCTCAATAAAGTATGCTCTGTATCTTGCAATGTTATATACCATTAGAAAGCTGAGTTTGTGCTCTCTTTAACCATACTTTTAAATTTTGTTGAAAATAAGAATTTTTTGCGAATTTTAAGCTTCGCCGTTTTAGATGTCCGAAACGAACTTTTTGAGTGACTAGCCTTTAGACAAGTTTTTATGGTTTAATGAATAGGCAATGGATCCCATTCACAAACCACATCAAGTACTTTAAAATAGAGAAAATTTGTGAAAAGGCAAATTTTATCTAATGCTTTAACTGTTCAGAATCACCTATTTAAGCAAAGTGCCAAGAAGATGACACCAAAAAAATGATTTTTTTGAAATACAGCTTCTCTATAAAAATTTTTAGGGTAAAAATAGAGATTATAGAGCGTATTGCTCATTTATGTTAGCTTTGCCTCATAAGAAATCGTTTTTCTGGCGCAAAAAGTGAGCTGAATTTAAGCTGGAAAATATTAGGTTGTCCGAAAATAAATGAACGTTTTGTATTGTTTATTATTTGGGTATATTTTTCTCAATAAAGTATGCTCTGTATCTTGCAATGTTATATACCATTAGAAAGCTGAGTTTGTGCTCTCTTTAACCATAATTTTAAATTTTGTCGAAAATAAGATTTTTTGCGAATTTTAAGCTTCGGCGTTTTAAGTGTCTGAAACGAACTTTCGCCAGATTTTCTTTTATGAGTTCAAACTCGGTCGCAATGCAGCTGAAACGGCTCGTAACATTAACAAAGTTTGGGGCCAAGGCAGTGGCAACAGTCAACAATACGAGCTTGGTTCCGAAAATTCCGAGCTGATGATTTTGATCTCGAAGATAAAGAAGGCCGTGGCCGTCCTGTTGAACTCGGTGACGACGAACTGAAGACCCTGGTGGAAGCAAATCCACGTACGACTATTCGAGAGCTTGCGGAGGAGCTTGGCGTGGGCGAGACGACACAGAGTCCAATTCTTCTCCACGACAACGCTCGTCCGCACGTCGCACAACCGACCCTGCAAAAGCTGAACGAACTGAGCTACGAAACTTTGCCTCACCCGCCATATTCTTCGGACCTTTCGCCTACCGACTACCACTTTTTCAAGCACCTCGACAACTTTCTCCGGGAGAAATGCTTCAAAACTCAAGACGATGCCAAAAAACGCCTTCGCCGACTTTATCGCCTCCAGAAGCCCGGATTTCTATGCTACCGGCATAAATAAACTTGTTTCTCGTTGGCAAAAATGTGTTATTTGTAATGGTTCTTATTTCGATTAATAAAGTTTTGTTTGGATCAAGTTATGGGATTTTAAATATTCGAGTTGAAAACGCTCATTTATTTCCGGACAACCTAATATTTTAGCTACTAGAATAAATACAGTATGTTCACTTTAGCAATACTAATGTTTACTATTGCTAAAGCAATACTAGAGTGCAAGTCTTATCTTGCCAGTCTTGAATCATCAAATCATCTTTGGTCACCTTTTGCTGTTTAGCTGTTTCAATCGCTTTCTCCCATTGCCCTCGTTCGATGAGAAGCTCGATTGCCGATATTGCGTCAACATCTAACACATTTTATTTTTTGAAAAGAGAAATAATACAGTATTTGATTTAATTTCCTCATTTTCTTACCAATCAACTCTCCCAATCTTCCCTCATTCTTTAAACTCTCTTTGTACATTGACTCAATCTCCGGCAAAGCCTCAGGCAAAAATTCGGTGGCTATCTGAAAGCTATTAGTCTTATTAAGACATATATCAATTAAATTTATAAATTTATGCAAATTTTTTAATATTAACTTACTTGTCTAGCTTTACTCCATTGTTGAGCATGACATAAAGCCTGAATCGCTTCTCGACTGCTTCCCAATGCCAAAAGCACTTCAGCAGCTTTCTCATGTTCGTCAAGCTAAAATATTTCTATTTGAAAATTTATAAATGAAAAATCTACATTAATATAAATCTCACCTCACTTAAGCGATTCAAAATTTCTCCGAAAATCTCATGATTCGAACCGCCAATCAAAAACTTGAGCGCAATCTCGGCAGCTTTCAGAGCACTTTGCCGGATCAAATCCTGATCGGATGTAGTCTCAGAATTAATCTAAAAATCAAATCCTTTAGCTTATACAATTAAAAATGCTTTACTTACTTTAAGAAATGCTTGAACTGCTCGCAAATATTCTCCATTTTGCTCCCACTCTTTTCCTTGAGCTAAAAATGAGTCAACTCCACGAGCGCCACTTCGGAGCTCCTCTTTGTCGAATTCTTCCTGAAGGTTTAAGGTTGTTTTTTTCTCAAATTTTACATGAATTGCTTATTTAACCAATACATAAACTTACTTGCAATTGAGCTAACTGATTTGGCAAATATTCCTTGGCGATTCTCAACGCATCCACCCACATTCCTTGTTCTTTGAAATATCGCATAATGATGTCTGGACGGCCGGCTCTAAAAGATTATAGAATTTTTATGGATATATTGATCTTCTTATTTTCACAAACCTTAATAGGAAACTTTCAGCTCGTTGATGATCACCAGCTTCTAAAGCTTTCCTTGCCTCTCCAGTGTAAACGTCAGCGAGACTATTTGGAGCATGTTCTCTAAAAGTTCTTTAAATTTAAATTATTTCTCCCTAATTTTCACACTCTATTGTAGCTTTTTTGCTTGAATATTTTTGGTGTTTGCAAAAATGAGCTCTAGAAACAGTTTTGCTAACAATGGAATGACACGAGCTCGAGGTTCAGAATCGCTTCGTGACTGAGTGCATCTCATATGGTTATGCTGATTCTGAATCTGTAAAAATTAGCTGCAAACACCCATGCAATCGCAAGGAATCTGGCATAGAAAATTCCCCTTAAATTTCAGACTCTTTAAGGGACCACCAACGGCTTCGGTGGTCTCGTGGATAGTGTGCTAGCCTACGGAATTTATGAAGTTTTTTTGCCTTGGGTTCGAAACCTCCCTTAACCCATTCTTTTTGTTTTTTTTTGAAAATTCGTTTTCTGATATCTTTGCATTAAATATTTACGTTTTTTGCACCCTTTTACAACTTTTATGATGATAATGATCATTAGTTCAGGACTTTATTAACTCCAGTAACAAAAGCAGTGTTCTTTGTTTGTTGCTTGTTGTTTGCTTGTTTGTTTGCTTGTTTGTTTGTTTGTTTGTTGTTTGTTTGTTGTTTGTTGTTGTTGTTTGTTGTTTGTTTGTGCAAAAAAAACGCAAAGTTTTGTATTCTTCTTTACATCTATCTTTGCATTCTTAAGTTTTTTAAGTTTACGTTTTCAAAATCGATGAACTATTTTGTGAATAATAGTTCCTTATAAGGACTGTTAACGCGAGTTCTATCCACTCACTTGGCAATCTTTTCCGCATTAGCCCAATCTTGATCATGAATGTACATTGAGACAGCTTCTTCCGCTTTACCACCCTGAACACTGATAAGTTTTTTGCCCCCCATATTTACAAAGCTCACCTCTATATAATGTTTAGCCGCTTCTTCCAGCCGTCCCTCTTCTTCCATTTGAACGGCGATTCGTGTGTGAACCTGAAGTTTTTTCAGCATAATAAAATAGATTTAAAACTTTGCAGAGCTTACAATATACAAGGGTGTTCCAAAAAAAGTCAGTTCAGCGTGATTTTTCTCAAAATTTCTAGTGGCTTCTGGTGGTTTTTGTGGTGTCAAAGTGAATATTTTGAGCGGGCAAATTTTTGTTTTTTCACTTTTTCTCAATTTCATGACTTTCCTATGCATGAAATTTCTTAGCCACCATGGCTGCCACCACCATATGATGAAATTTTTGCCATAAAATTGAAACTTTCTACTCGCATCGTGGTGTCATACCAAAGCTAACATGTAAACTAAGATTTACAAACAAACACTTTATTGATTAGTAGCTCATGAGCAGAACATGGCTGTTACTTTAAAAATTGTGAGTTAAAAGAGTTCTATGTACAAGAGACTACTGGATGTTCTAAACCGATAAAGTGTTTGGTTGAGAATCTTAGTTTATATATTGACTCTAAGAGTCATCTTATCAAGTGTACTAAGCTAGTTTATGTATTGACTCTAAGAGCTACTAATCAAGTGTTTGGTTGAAAATCTTAGTTTACATGTTAGCTTTGATATGACACCACGATGCCAATAGAAAGTTTTAATTTTATGGCAAAAATTTCATGGTGGTGGCAGCCACGGTGGCTAAGAAATTTCACGTATAGGAAAGTCATGGAATCGGGAAAAAGTTAAAAAACAAAAATTTGCCCGCCCAAAATATTCACTTTGACATCACAACAACCACCAGAAGCCACTAGAAATACTGAGAAAAATCACGCTGAACTGACTTTTTTTTGGAACACCCTGTACAATAACTTTCTCTACTAGTTTTACTTTTAATACTTTTACAACATCACCTCTGGAAGTCTCTCTTTCATCCCAAGCCTCGCCAAATCGAAAGCAAAATCAAAAGCCCTGAATCAAGCATTTGTTCTTTTTTGCTGAACTGATTTATTTTCAATCTTTCGATCTAGATCACTTCATTTTGACTAACCCATTCTCAATCGCAAAATCAATAGCATCACTCAACATATTGAACCTTGTCAATAGCTTCACCGCCGCATCGCCACCAAGACTCTTTGCCCAGAGGAATCCAACCTGTAAATAAGAAATTTTCCATCAAAATAACATTCCAATTTCATTAGATCCCACTTGCTTTTGCACAATATCCCCGCCTTCGGTTTTTGCCAACCGATAAGCGTCACTCCACATCTCGGCTTTTCTAAAGTTTTTAGTTGAAATTCCTCAACAAAACTAATCCACACCTGTACATATCGATGGCCATTTTATACTCTCCCGCCTTCAAATATTCTTCTTCAGCCGCTTTCAAATCACCCGCTGTTTCGTGTTCTTCGCCCAATCTTTTGTGAGTCTCCTGAAAAAGGGACTGGTCTATTTCAAGTCACTCCAAGACAACGTCAACAAGTGTAGAGTGTGTTCCTCTCAAATCAAATCATTCAAATCATGTTTTCTAAAAGGTGCTCGTTAGCAACGTCATTTTCTAAAAATCACGCTTTCCTAAACGCTCTTTCTGCGTTTTTCTTTTATTATTTCTGAAAGTTTTACTTCTTTTTTTTTTCTATCCTTATCAGAATTTAGTTTTAAACAAATATTTATTTTTAGAAACAACAAACAAGAAAAGAAGATGATCAACCAAAGGAGAAAACGAACACGAAGACGAACAACGTGCCAGGACAGTTTTTTTTCTGTATATTTGTCGCTCTTTTTGTGTTTGGTCATAAATTGCTATACAAGAGATGGCAAACTTGGTTTTGGCAAACTACTGGGAGTTCCTGGGCTCTAAAGAAGGAGTTATATGTAAAAGTCTACTTTCAATAAAATTTTACTCCATTCATTGAGCTGTTACTCATTTTCTATATATGCTTTTTTTCTGTATATTTGTCACTCTTTTTGTGTTTGGTCATAAATTGCTATGACAAACTTGGTTTTCTACTGGGAGTTCCTGGGCTCTAAAGAAGGAGTTATATGTAAAAGTCTACTTTCAATAAAATTTTACTCCATTCATTGAGCTGTTACTCATTATGCTATACTTTTCGAAATTATCTAAAGCTTATTATTAAATACTGTTTGCAAAAAATATAGAAAAAAGCAATAGTTAACTTCATTTTAAGTTTGGAAAATGAAAATAACTTTCTACTTATGGACTGCGAGATTAGTAATCTTTTAGAAATTTTTTAGAAAACATTATTTGAGAGGAGCACACTCTAAGCAAGATCTTGTAAGGCCATGGTTTGGCTTTGACTTGCCTTTTACCTTTTTTCCTCAGTTAACCCTAGTTATGGCGTAAAACACTCACTAATAGATGCTCTGAGTGATATTGGCCGACAAGACGAACCACCTCCTCGTTTCTGTTCGCCTTTTTGTACATTTGTATCGCCTTGTTTGACATACCAATCGAAATGTAGAGCTAAATCTCTTTATGAAGTTAAAAAATGAAAGTAATAAAAGTAATAAACCTGTTCTGCTTCAGCCAATCTCCCTTGTTCCTCCAATTCTTCAGCTTTTCGATCGTACATTTGAGCCGTTTCCTCTCGACCCAAGAACTCTTCAGAAAGCTGAAAATAAATGAATTACTTTGACTGAGCTATTTTATTATATTTTATTATTTAGCTATTTTTCAATAACTCACTCTATACGCATCCGCCCATTTGCTACTTTTGATATACATAGCAATGGCTTGTTTATGAAGATTCGCCTCAATGAAGAGACGCTCAGCTCTCTAAAAGGATATATAACAATGATAAGTAGATATTTAGATTCTTTAGAAGTTAGCAAGCGTAAAATTTCCTAACATTCCTTACATCAAACTCTCCAACGCTGGCATAATGTTCTGCGATTTGTCCATAGAATAAATGCGATCTCTCGGTGTCTTGAATCACATCAACAATCTAAAAAAGTTGCTGATTTAGATTTATAACTTAAATAGTATCTTAAACTAATCCATTATCTTGTATTTCCTGGTTTGATAATCAATTTTATTCTACTAAGTCTTTTACCTGCACAGCTTTGCTCCACTCCTTTGCCCTGATCGCTGCTTCGACGGCTTTCTCCGTGCAATTCGCTTCTAAAAACTTATGAATAATCTTTCTATAGTTAAGGTTTATATTTATACCTAAGAAATGATTGATTGCTGCTTCTGGTTGCCCTTGTTGAACCAAATAATTTCCCCATTCCTCTTCAATACCAACCACTTTATCCGGAAATGCGAAACGAGAGACCTAAATTTATGTTTTAATTCAAAAATCTACACAAAATGACTTACATGTATCGCTTTTTGAAAAGCTTTTCCTTCTAAGTAATTCTCCATGGCTTTATCGAATTCTTTGAGCTTCTCGTATAGATCACCCGCCTAAAACATTTCACATTTACATTACTCGATTTTATCTCACCTTTTCGAAGAAACGATTTTTTACTAAAGATTGTGCAATATCTTGAGTAATCATTGAATCATTTAAAAGCTCTTCTTTCTGCAAAACAACAGTTAGAGCTTTGGTAGGTTGATTCGATTTAAGATAGAGTTGAATAGCGGTGCGGGGATCACCTTCCGTGGCTTTTAGCTGTAATTAGTTGCATTTTAAAGATGAGAATTTGATTTTAATCTGTTAAAAGCTTTCATTCTTAGATAAAAAGTTTCTATAAAGATCTTTAAATCACCTCTGCAACTTTGGCTTCTTGTCCCGTTTCGGCTAACGCTCGATGGTAATTCATCTTCAATTGCTCATAGCCAGGATAGTTCTGTAAGTTGAAAATAATATAATTTGTTGCTTTCAAAATCATCAAACTTTTTTTTGCTTAAAATTGATCACTTACCCGAGCTCTCGCTAACTCTAATGCCTCTTCCCATTTATGCAACGATTTGTACATGTTGATTGCTTCTTCAATGTCGTTCTGCAATGACTTTTTAGATGTAAAACTTTGATAATTTTAAGTTGATTTTAAATTTACAATAAGATTTTAATATTTGTAGCTAAATTGGCGAATACATTTCTGAAAATCGCTTTTTTCTGTGTTATCAGTTGAGATCATAGGAGGATAAAAATAAAGAAAATTGGGCGTCATTATGAACCAAACCATGAAATTTGACCTATTTTACCCAGTTCTAGCCATTTTTGCCATTCTATTTTAACCTTCGCCCCTTTCCTCTCCTTTCCCGTTTTCTGTTTTTATTTTTAAAAAGAAATGGCAAAGAAAGAGGGGAATCGAACCCTCGACCTTCCTGTTTCTCGACCTCCCTCGAGGTAGACGCTCTACCACTGAGCCACAGAAGCGTGCCTGCTTCAGCCAAAAAAAGGCAGGAAAAGAGCAAAAGCTCCTAACAAAGTCCTTATCCAAAAGCGTTAATGTAGAACATGAGCTTATTTGCCGAAAACTTTGACATATCTGACAAGATCTGACACAAGATCTAAATATCGAAAATATCTGACAAGTAAATTCCCCACACCTGTTCCAAATAAATTTTCTCAGCCTCTTTGAATCGCTTGTTCATTCGAGCGATGTTCGCGCGTACTTTGAAGAAATGCGTCCCATCACCGCCAATCGTCTTTGCCGCCTCATCCGCAATGCGAATTGTTTCCTAGGCTTTTATATCATTAAGTTTTTATTAATTTCTTACTCGAACAAAGTTCACTCTCGGAATGTCACCGATTGCCGCGAAACACCGCTGAGCCACCAAAAACTTTCCTTGGTCCAAAGCCATATAGGCGACTCGTTTCCACATTAGATATCTGGAATCTTAGAATTCCTAAGCTTTTGTTTATCTTTGTTGCTATTTTGTCCTTCCCGACTTAAAAACTCAAAAACCCTTTTCCATATTTACTTTCCATTTATCTCTCACCCACTCCTCTCCAATCACTATCTCTCTTCCCGAGAAAACTCATTGATTTCCAGCCAACAAAACGATTTCTCCCCGCAAACAAAAAAACAATTGCCAATGCAAATCATTAATATTCATTTATGGATTCTTTCCCCAACGAAATATTGCTAAAAATTGTCGAAACTTTACATCGCAAAGATGTCTATCGGAGATTTATTCTTCTCAACAAGCGATTTCTTTCTATAGTTCAAGCAAATGCATCGAAATTGAAATGGCCTTTATTAGAGTTTTGTTATGTTGGACAGGTAAATAAATTTTGATAAGAATTTCTATTTTTACAAAATAGTTTTATATTTAGTCAAATCGACATGGAAATGTATTTATTCGAATTGATGACGATCAACCTTCACTTAAAATTACAGATGAACGGGTTTTTAAGCGATTGCAGCACTCGAGAATTAAATTTCTGATAATCGATATCGATTCAAATCACGTGAGTTGATAAACATTGGAGCCAATTTTCCCAATTCCATAGAAATGATTGCAATTTCACGGGAATCAGTCAAAACAAGTACTTTTTGTCCTTTTACTGGCTCATTTGGGAAAGTAACTAGCTAACACAATATCAATAACAAAATAGTTTTATGTTTAGTTAAATCTTATTCTTCTAAAGCATGCATTTCTTCACACGAACAATGTGGTACAAACCATCCACACGCACTCAATCCCTAAGCCCTAAATGTAGGAAAGAAAAAACATATATATGGGAAAAAAAGAACTAACAATCTCGCCTACGGAATTGACACCCCGACCAAGATACGAGTCGCTCTTAGCCAATCGACCATGGCAGCTTTTCCGAGAATCTTATTCTAACTGAATTAACCTTATTCTTCCAGGAGTCCACACTTGAGTTGATTGATCTTTTTTCAAGATCAAAGCCAACTGTTCGTGAAGTCGTCCTTTCGGTTTCTCCCATGCATTTTAGCATGTTTGACAACCTTCTTCGGTAAATGACTGGATCAATATTTGGCCAAAAGCACAGTGTTCTTGCTTGCTGTAGTTATAGCAAAACAAGTACTTGCAAGTACTATCCAATCCTTATTTAGGTTACTCGACTATTCCCGTATCTCTTACTTCAACAACTTCAAATGGATTTCATTCCCGAAAACCCTTCATATCGATCGTGATTCCTTGGTTACTTGTACTCTAGAAGCATCAAGCTTCCCAGCAAAGTTTTTCAATGCCGATCACATTCTAAATATTATTGAGGTACTTATTTTGTGAGTCTTGATTCCTGAACATCTACAGATGGTGAAAGCTGGCCAGATTCTAACAAATCACGAGTACGGAATCCCACTCTGTTTCCGTCTTTCAATCTATTGGGGAATTGTACTCAAGTGAGTTGGATTCTGCCATTTCAAAAGCTTTTTCTTCAGAGAAACACTTGAAGAAACTTCTGGCTGGAGTCAAATCAATTTTTGTCAAACACGACGAAAGATCAATTTCAATATGAAGAAAGAATTCGATGGATCAAGTGTAAGAATTGAGCTGAGACCTCACGCAAATTGCTACTATTGTGTAATTTTCGTCATCAGCAGTCGAAAACGTGTTTTATCCTATTTGTTGCTAAATGATGTCATTCGAAAAGCAGAGGTTTGGGTGGCTTGAATAAAGATGAACTTTTAAAGTCTTAACGCCTTCGACCCAAAGCAATTTACTCTTCAAAGACTTGATAACTCGGAATCATTATCTCAAGTTTAACTCGTTAAGCTTACCCTTTAGGTCTTTAGATCCTTTAGATTTAGTTTTAGAACCCTTTAGATCAACTCAAATCACTCACGTCTCATTTTGATCGTGGCTCTTCTCCAGAAATGAAACAGCTCTCTCGAAGTCGAGATTCTCCAGCGCGGCGGCGAACTCGATTTGCGTATTGTCGAGCTCATACGCGACTTTGGCTGTCGATTCCTGGAATAAGTTTAGTTTTAAGTTTAAGATCAGTTTAAGAATTTGTTCTCATTCACTCTAATTCACCTGTACGATCACTTCCGTTCGATCGTTGTCTCTCAACACCGCCTCGACTTCGCCCCGAATTTGAGTGATCGTCGCTTGATCCGGGTAGTCGGGATTGTACCTGAAATTCAGTTTTATGAACTTTGAATATAAAAACTTTATTTGTTTTGCTACAAATTTACTAAATCGTGATTGTACCTGTCGTTTTATCAACTTTAAGTCTTGGAATATGGAAAAGCTTTGTTTCCTGTATTTATTGAAGTTTACCAAACAAGCCTACCAAACATAAAGACTGTCTCCGGTTTGAGCCACAATCACATCACTTGCCGGCACCCATTGAACATAGGAGCAAAAGTTGAGTAAAGATGTTCTCTTGTCTGTCTCCAAATCCACTAAAGACACTCGAGATCGTTTGTCTCGAAAAAGTAAGCGGTTTGCTGACTCGTTTAGCTAAAAAAATTTTTGCATTTTTTGCTTAATTTAGTCCAAACCTCCAGCCAATCAATCTTATTCTTCGAATCAATTAGAGCATCCTGTTGTGAAGTCAAGAAGTTATCTGAAAGCATTGAATTGCTTAAATATTTGATAAAATTTATAAATTAGCAAATAAACTCACAAACAGCAATTGTTGTTGGATCTGCTAGATAGGCGATCTTTTTCATCACCACACCTTTCGCATTTTCGTTGACTTGAAGACTAAGGAGATGCTTTGAGCCAAGTTCCGTTCGAACCCAGCCAAGAGCACCTAAAGATTTATAAATCTTCACATCTTCAATTTCACCAACCATCTTTTCCATATTCGACTACAGTGACCTCTCCAGCATTCACAATGACAGCAACATTCGGGTAATCGAAGTAAAATCTAAAACGGGATTGCAAAAAAGTTGTAAGCCATTTAATTAGTTACTTCTCATGTCCACCAGAGAACCAATCGATTTCCGAGGCTTTCCCCGTTTGAGTATCAGCAATGATCAAAGTGCTTGCCGTGTAAGCAACGACAAATTGATCTTTTCCCATCATCTAGATTCAATTTTGAGTGATCATTATCATTTTATACCTTGATATCATCGATTTGAAGTCCTTTATTTGAGACAACACTTGTTCTTGATTCATTGGTGACATCGCGAAGGATTACATGCGACGGGGCAACATGGGTTGTCTCGAATCTCGATTTTATCATTGTTCTTCTCAACGAACAGTCGATCACAAGTGCTGAGCCCGTGAGTGTTCCCTGAAATTGAAAGTAGCTACAGTAGTGATGCTTGGTTTAGCTGCTTTATTAGGCCTGAGAAAAGCGACCGTAAAAACTCTAATAGAAGCGCTCCCATAATTACGGCCGTATAGTTGCGTAGTCGCAACGTCTAGCACTTCGTTCGTTCTTGCTTTTATGCTACAGAGTGCACTTTGACGTCAAAAAAAGCTGAGATTCAGGGCTATTTTTTGATACCAAAGACGCATTTTTACAAAATTTAGGTGCTTAGATTTTGATTTTGTAAAACAATTTATCGACTACGTGACTGCACGGAGGGGGGCACTTCTATTAGTTTTTTTTTACGGTAGTTATTCCAATTAGGATGCAGTTTATTGTAAGTTTCTGTAAAATCATTGCAGCTACTGTAAGATTACTGTAAATTTAAACTTTTAAGATTTGAAATTCGACTATCACAATGCAGGATTCAAAAATAAAATGCTGCAGATGACAGATGCAGATCATAATGCAAACTTACACAATACACCGCACTCCCATCGCCTTTCCAATCCAATGTTGTGATCGAGTAAAGATTTGGAATCCGAAGTGGAGTGTCCTCATCCCAGGCACCGCGTCTCGTATTGAATGAAAATAATCTCAATCTAAAAAGTTGTTAATTAGATAATGTTTCAAAGTGTTTCTCACTTGTCATAGGAGCCAGTGACAACATTGTTTCCTGTTGGATCGGTGCAAATCGCTGAGAATTCCTTGTCCGATTCCTCCGAAAAGTCCCATTGCTGTTGAACAACTCCATTTTCTGAGTAGGAAAGCACTCTTAAAGTCATTCTTTTGAAAATCATGCAGTTAAATTAAACCTTTGATCACTTCCAGCCACCAACAATCCGTGTGATGTGAAAACCAGAGAGTAAGGTGTCACTTGGTGAGTGCAGATTTTACTCTAAACTTGTAATTCTGATAAAATTCTTTGAAAAACATTAAATATTTGCTTCTTTTACAATCACTAGCTTACTTGTGATTTACTAGCAAAAATGAAGAGAATAATGCTCCCATCGAAATGCCCAGAGATGAAAGCCGTCTTCTTTGGACTAAAAGTTTCATAGATTTTCAAAAATTCGCAACAAACTTTGTTGAAAGTGAAACAACCGCTTGATCAGTCTTATACAACGAAGAACATTTGTTATTTTTGATGAGACCGATGCGAACTTTTCCATCGGTTAACCCAATCAACAACTTGTCTTCGAAGGGCCAGCTCAACGCCGAGACACAAGACGTTTGTAGTAACTTGTTCACGATCACTTTTTTCTCGGACCTAAAACAAAATAAATATACATGTGTCGAAATCTTTTAAAAGAATCTCTAATCTTTTTTGTTCGCCAACCAAGTGGTTCCCAATTTGTAGACGTAAACGACATTATCCGATTGTCCAATGGCCAATCTCGTAGAATCCGGTGAGAAGCACATACACCGAATCACATAACTCTTCTTTCCAAACTGAATCCATTTTTAATTTGATATGCTCTACTGTGTACTTTGAGCTCAGATGTTAAATGTACCCTTTCTAGCGCACGAATTCTTCGCCTTTCTTTAGGCAGTATAGTGCGTCAGAAAGAGAATGTCTACAATTTGACTACTGTACAGTAGACTCTTTTAAAAAATGCAGAACTTATGTTGCATTTTCTCCAACCCACCTTTGCATCAATGGGTTTTGTGGCGAATCTCTCCCTTTGTTCACCCTTTTCATCAAATAAAACGATTGCTCGATCGGTGGTCGCCACAGCCGCTTTTGAAGCATTTGGAGTCGATGCAATTGCACATATCCGAGAAGCACCACCCTTAAAAAATATCTTATACTTGGATTTATCTTTCTTCTCAAAAAGTTTATTCAAAGCCATTACTCTAATCTCTAACAGTTCATCAAACACAAAATCAATTTACCTGTTGTGGCAAAAGTTGTGCTTGGTACTTGAGCTTCATTTAGAGTCAGAGAAGTAAATAGTTAAATTTCTCTACGTAAATTTACAGTTATTAGAAAGTTGAATGGGCAAAAAAAACTCAATTCTCTAGACGATGGGCCAGGACTGGTTGTTGGTGGGACCCGTTTCCATGACTACCCAAAACATCGACTCGATAAAAGTGACATAACCAATTGAGAAAGTTAATTTGCTAAATGTTTTAAATTTATTTCCATTTCATGTCTAAAGTACACCATATCTACACAAATTTACACATAAAGTATACAAAAGTCGAATGAAATATCTTTTTGTGTGAAGGCGTTTCCTCAAATGTGACGCTTTTTGCCGTAATCAACACCATCGTCGAAATCAATCTAAAACATTAGATATAGCCATGTAAATTTAAAATACTAACTGTTAAATATAAAAGAACATTAAATATTTTCAAATCAATATTTTTTTTTACCTCATTGTTGCCTCCCGTAAACCAGATTGGGCGAACGATGTCCGTGTATTCGAAACAAGGCTAAAAGAAAAGATTCATATTGAAATTTATTTTCATTTCATTTCTAAAGTATATCTACACAAATTTACACATAAAGTATACAAAAGTACTGATCATCATCATACTGAAGAACTTTCTAGAGTAGCTAAAAATGCGGAATAATTGAGTAAAATTTAGATCAATCAAAAACTTACAATGTTTCCGGGGCGACTAACGTTGAAAGCGACGGCCGAAGTGGGTGGAGAGACACGACTGGCCCGCTTGTATAACTCGTCGACTGAATTTCTAAAGAAAAATATTCTAACTTGAGCTAGCTTAATATGGACGCAATTTTAAAAACAAATATCCTAACCCATAAGTTAAAGGAAGGTCACGAGCGTAGTGTTGCATGCACATCGCACCGACTGCATCCGTCACCAAAATCACTAAATGAAGAAAATGATTAAAAATTGCTCTAGATGACATACCAGGTCCTTTGTCGGTGTCAGCAAGGGTTCTTAAAGCGGCTCGCATGTCCCGAGCAATCATCTCTACCTCTCGACTACCATCCAAATGCGAATTGATCTCGTCGGAAGCTCGTTTGATTGGCCTAAACACAAAAATTGAATAAAACAAAAGCGACCAAATAACTTGTTGACTTTCTGTACCATTTTTTATCAACTAAATAAAATAGGCTAAAACTTACATGTATTTAACATCAACATCGTAACCAAGTCGACGCAACGCCTCTGGCTTGAACCAATAAGCCTAAAGATGTCTTTTGAAAGTGCTGCTAAATATTATACCTCAGCATTCCTCGACCAAGAGAGACATGGCTCGATGCGAAGTGGACGAGAGCGCTTACTAAGGATCGAAATTGTGATAACATCTAAAATAGCTTACTCAAGCCTTTTCTGCAGTTCGCGAGCCGTTTGGAGACAAACCAGTGATGGAGCCGTGTAGATAGCGTGAGGCTAAAAGGCGAATTAACTTTTCAAGAAACTCAAAATTTACCTGAAGTTTACATTCGGCCAGTTGATCACCCAAAAGACCGGCAAAAAGAATGCCCATCTGCAAAAAGGATTAACAGTTTGATAGTAAAGCTAAATAGTAGCCAACCATTAGTATTTTACTCTTTTAATGTTGTTAAAACAAAAAATGGTACTTAGGCGGTTACCCACCGCCTTCTTAAGCACTTGGCTAAACAAAGGTCATAACTATGTCTTTTTTAGTTTAGCTTAACCTTTATCTACTATAATTTCATCTAGAAGTATAATTTTAAAATAGTTTAAATAAATACCCATAAATAAATATACTAAACTTAACTAAACTTGATATATTATTTTGATAAAAAAATGAGGTGGGTATAACCCCATAAGTACTCAAAAATTAAGTACCTCACTGATCGGTGGGTCCTTCATGTACGCCTCGCGCATCTCAGAACGACGTGGCAACTCGAAAGGCACATTCTAAAAGCACGCGATTGTTCAAGTCAAACTAAAACAAATATTTTAAACTCTCACCAAATCGATGGGCTTGTAGAAGTGCTCGTCGAGACGCGTTCTTTTCACCCAATCAGGAAACACTTCGGCGATCGACTCCGCGTGGCGCACGATCACCACCTCGTTGCCTAAGATATTCTCAAGGACACAATGCAGATGCAAAGATAATTGTTTTTTTAGAAAAACGGGCTTAAACTTAATTGGGTAACTGTTTCGTTTTTCTTTCTAACAAACTTTGGACGTGTACTTTTACAAAAAATAAAACTTTCTCTATCTTGAGCTATCTCGCCAATTGCATTAAAAGCATAAAACCAACCAGAAGCCGTCTTGAAGAGCGTTTCGAAGCAGTCGAATTCAGCATGAAGAATATTTTGTGGGTGCACCTCAGCTCGATCAAATGTCGTCACAGAAGAATTCGCCATCTCTAAACAAAACATTACATTAAACCAGCGAAATGATTGATTTTTAGGTTTAGTTACGCATCATACCTTTATTTGATTTAATTCGCATCATTTAATCAGCGAATAATCTTGGTACAATTCAAATAACAACTTTTCACGGTACTTTTCCAATATCGGGGGAGCGAAAGGAAAATCAGGGGAGCAAATTTTGCCAGCGCTATATTATATTATATTATATACCTATATTATACAAATTACCACAATAAAATCCGCGAATTACCCGTTATTCTCACAACCTTTATATTAGATGAAAAGTGACTTAAATATCTAACACCAAGCCTACCTCTACCTTCCCTAGCGGTCCCCTTCTCTTTTTGCCGAACGCTCCACAATCCCGAACGAACAAATGTAAACGAAGTAACCGAAACACAAACCTTTCTAGCAATCACAAATTAACTGTAAAAAGGGATTGTATTCATTTCCACAAATGTCGGAGAAGCGCATCGTCGTTAAAGTTTTTAAAAAAACGTTGCAGTTAAAATACACTCCTGGAAATGCAATTTCAAGGGGGCAAAATTTGCTCCTCTGATTTTCCTTTCGCTCCCCCCGATATTAGAAAAGTACCCTTTTCACTTTTAAAAGCAAGCAAGAGCCAAAAAAAACTTACTAAAGAAGTGTCGAAATTCAGAAAAAATGAAAAATTTACGGTTCACTCGGTTTAAGATGGAATTTATGCAAATTTTGTACTTGCCTGTCTGTCTTTTAAATTTAATATGCAAATTTCCTGCAAATCGCAGTTACTGTGTCGTTTTCTCTTTGCTTACTTTTCAGCATGTTTTTGCTTCAATTCAATGTTATAACTTTATTCTTGCAACTTTCCAGCGACTAGATAAAAATTTCGAATGCAAAAGGTTGATAAAAGATTTTGAATGCACATTTTTCTTAAGCAAAATCACAAGGAAAGAAGAGTTGACTAAAGCGGGGGCAAAAATCATTAAAGAAATTACATGCACAGAAATTCTTGTACCCTTATTAGGCAGTAAAGGAGAGATTCGCAAAATTAGATAAATTAGAAAATTATATGCTAAAATAAAAACGATAAAACTTGAAAGTCATTCAACTGATTTAAAACTACCCAAATTACTTGTCATTTTGATTTACTGTAGTCCAACAGCTTCTATAGTAATAAGAGGATTCTTGCTGGAGATTCTTGTTGAATTTTTCTTATTTTAATCAAAAGAACAACACAAATATGTGAAAATTACTTAAATATTCAAATATTTAAAGAGATCCAGTATATCAAGTATCATTTTAAAAGAAAATAACTTTGAAATAAGTTGAGAATTATTTGGGGGATGTTAGTGGCTACCATATTCGGGTGTGCCCAAAATCTCTTGTGTTCTTTCTTCCCATTGGAGTCTCCGGTCCGGGATCAGGACGAATCTCTGGCGCAACATCGCCGTGAATCAAAGCCGCTGCCGACACTCGACGATTTACATTTGCTGAACAGGGTCTCTGAAAATGGCTGATTAACAACATCAGTTTCATTTAGTATATCAAAAGCTACTCAATGTTTCACTCACTCCTATTCTCAGCCCATCAATACCTTTACGCTACTGCTTTGTAACTTTTGTTTCTTCAGTTTCTTTAGTATCTCTGGTACTTACTCTCGGTGTAGAAGTCCCGCTGTCAGCTCGTGATGGGTTAACACTTCGACTCCTGTTGTACCTGAAAAGAAGCTCAGATTTAGATTAGCATTTGATCAAATTTATAGTTTTAATAGCTTACACAGCTTACAGCTTTAAAACTTACACATCTTGCTCAACGGGCAACTTGTTGTCAAAAAAGGCCTCAAAAACAACAAATCCAGTAGTCTGTGGAACTTTCGAGTCCAATTGATATCTCTAAAAAGATTCGGTCACAATGTTTCTACCATAATATCTGTAATAGTAGCCCGCCCGTACAGTCGTGTAGTCTAACACACAATTTTTGCTTGGTTCTCCGCGCTGCTTGGACGAAAAATGTGCGCTTAGATCTCCAAAGATAGCGCTTGAAGCGAAGAATTTTTTTGATACTAACAGTTTATTTTATAAAAATCTGGGCACGTTCAAAACAATGACTTACTTTAGCGACTACGCGACTGTACACCATTATGGGAGCGCTATTATTACAGGTATTACGGTATGTCATGTACCTTGGCGAGAAGTCCTAACAAAGCAGCTGATGGTTTGTCGTAAGCCAATTCATAGGGTTGCAGAACTTCTGTCTAAAGTAAAAATGATTGAGGTTAAAGTAAGAAATAATTAAGATTACCGTATTTTCTCTAATAGTAGTGCATCTCGGTGAGCCGAGTTGGTGACTATTTTACGGTTTCCAAGCTTTTGCAGAAGCTCAACACTCTAATCCCCCACAAGATCTCATCGTCAGCTACATTTTCTGACCCCACATCGATAGGTTCTGATAAGCGGCTCTCGAGATTTCGAGGAATTTAGGCGACGCTCAGGGTGCACTACTATTAGAGAAAATGCAAAAAATGATTAAGATTACGAGTCTGCATCAAATTTTTCTATTCTATTCAAAACGTTTTTACTCACCACAAGCATGAAATCAAGCAGCGCATTTCCATAACCTTTTCTCTGCCTCGATGAGTCAACATAAAAGTCCAGAAGGCATAACGGGTTTTCTTCATATTGTTGTTGATTTTGATCCAAAAGATATAAATGTTTTCGTCCGATTTTCAACAATCCAATGATCAAGGAGGAACCGCTGGAAAGATTTGAACTGATTGTTTGAACAGTTTGTTTGGGTTAGACAAAAACCTCAAAATAAACTCTTAAAGACCATAGTGGTTGCGATAAAAAAAGTAAATTTGCTATTAAACTTTACCTAGTACTTCCCGGTTCCCACAAAATATACACAGCTTGATCCTCTTCACTGTCCAAAATCTTCTCATACGAGGTAACAACTCGTTTCAATCGTTGAGCCTAAAATATAACAATAAAGATTGCAGTAAATAAGGAAAGCTTTTAAGGAAAGCTTTGAATCAAATATTTTACATACAAAGTTTTATCTTTAATTAAAACCTGTGCCGAAAGTGCTCCCATTTTGTCAATCACTTTCTCCACAGCCCAATATCGTTTTGGCTCATATTTTGCCAACTGTTTTTGATCTAATTTTTGTATCGGTGATTGCCAGATTAGCGAAAAATCATATTGAATTTCCATTTCGATTTTTTCTAAAATGAATAATGATTCAGGCAATGAAATAGAAATTTGTGAAATAGAAATTTCGCAATCCACTTTTTTTTCTTTGAAAGAGAATGAAATCAAACTAAAAGAGAAACTAAAAGAGAAACTAAAAGAGAAACTATGTATACTGAAAAGTTGTGAAATAAAGATTATAAGTTTTAGAGGTTATAGTAATTTAGTAGAAAATGTTATTTAAGCAATTTTGTGTGGGAATCTCTGATCAGTACAAGCTTCAAAAATGAATTCGTAACTTTGTAAAGGTCAATGAAATTATTATAAACATTATCTAAATAAAAATATCTATAGAAAACAATTCTGAAACGAAAAAAATCGAAAACATTGTTGAAATTCAAGTAGATGAGGAGCCTGCAAAAGTGAAAGAGATTCCTTTTTCACTCTCCCCTTCCCTCCAAAAGCGGTCAATAAAAGCGGGCCATGTTTATTTTTGCCAGACTTCTAGCTGAGGACCTCTTTCCTAAAAAAAAGTGAAAAGACCTCAAGATTGCCTCAAAAAGTTTTCCCATACTTTAGAGTTATCTTTTCAAGGCAAAGAATGGAAAAAACAAAATCTCTTCCTGGGAAACCTCTTCAAAATGCATGACAAGATCCACTTTTGAGACAAGAATTTAAGAAATTGCAAGGAATCGATTAAAAAGTTTAAAAAGCTTTGAGGAGTTTAAAATCTTAAAAAAATAAGCTATTATATTTTTCATTGAGATCTTTGAGAAAGAAAATCTATAAAGAAGCTAGAGATCAGTTGCCAAGCTCAATAAGCTTACAAGATATTATTTATAAATAAGTGCTAAGCCTAGCATAGCATTTACAACTTTCTGCTTACCAAAGTTTACTGAAACCTTGTTATTCTGAATTTTTTATAAAGAAACTTTAGAATTTCTTTGGCGAGAAGCTTTTATGGAGAAGTTGTTAGAAAAAGGAATCGATTGTGTTGAACACAAATAGAGAATGGAAGAGGAGGTCCAGAAAAGGAAGAAAGGGTGAGAGAGAAGAGAAGAGAAGAGGGGAGTGGGTGGGGTAATTGGAGGCATGGTGGAGTGCCCCTATGAAGGGTTGGAGGCCATCTGGATGAGTATCCCATTTACCACTTCTCCCATCTCCTTTCTTTATCCATTTCTCAGCAATCATCCATTTATGAAAGATCCCCAGCAGACTCCTCCGGAACTAAACCAGCAATTTTCCTCCAGCTCATCCCATTTTTATCAACGAGAAACTCTCAATCGGAAATGAGAGGAAACAATTAAATGGGATTACATTAAAGTAAATTTTTGACAGTAAACATTAGAGTATGTTTTTTTTTTGCAAAGACTTTTTTGTTTTGAATAATATTTGTATTGTTTCAACTCGACAAAGATGGATGAACAAAAATTTAAAATCAGGGCTGCCATATTCTTTGAATTCAAGTTAAACAAGAAAGCTACAGAATGCCATCCGAATATTTGTACTGTTTTTGGAGAAGCTGCTCTTACTTACAAACAATGTTGTGTTTGGTACGATCGCTTCAAAACGGGAAACGAGCCATTGGAAGATGCACCACATGGAAAGCCACCAATTACTTTGGACAATCAGCTGTTACTGAACGAGGTCGACTTGGATCCATTCTTTGGTTTCAATGGTACCATGAGTGTGCATTCAAAATAAACCAATCCCTTAGTATTCCACCACACACAGATCATAACTTTCTTCCCGTGTATCGGAGGCTTCGGGATTGGATGAGAGGATCCAAAAGTGTAGAAAATTAGCAGAAAAGTTTGAATGCACACTCATGACCATTGAAAACCATTTACACGTTCTTGGGAAATCATATCGAAGCGGGAAATGGCTCCCCCACGACTTCACTGATGCCCACAAAGCCCTACGAGTCACCCTGAGCTCTTTTCTTCTACGTAAAGCTCACCATCGTGATTTTTGAAAGTATTTTTTTGACATCTGATAAGACTTGGCTTCCGTATGAAAACATTCAACTCCATGGACAGTGGCTAAGTCCGAAGCAGACCTCTCATCCAATCCCGAAGCCTCCGATACACGGGAAGAAAGTTATGATCGGTGTGTGGTGGGGAATACTAAGGGATTGGTTTATTTTGAAGTATTAGATAAAGGCGAGACTGTTGATGGAAGACTTTATGCAGAACAACTGGGTCGAGTCGATCGAGCACTGAGGAAAAAGCGGATCGATCCATCAAAGGTCAGATTTCTTCACGACAATGCTAGGCCGCACATTTCAAAGGTCGCCCACGAAAAGATCGATAAGTTGGGATGGAAACTTCTTCCTCACCCACCATACAGCCCTGACCTAGCCCCTCTTTCGGTCTATGAAACAAGCGGTTTCTGGAAAGCCGTTCAAGCAAAAGCAGGACATCGAAAATTGGGTTGCCAACTATTTTGCCTCTAAAAATCTTCAATTTTACGAGGACGGCATTCGTGATTTGGGGCGACGTTGGAAAGAAGTTATTAATGCTTGTGGTGAATACATTTGATTTTGAAAGCATTTAAATAAATTTTTCTGTTATTTTAAAAATGATCAAAAAAATAACCTTTCAGATTTATCTAACATAACAGAAAAATTTATTTAAACACTTTCAAAATCAAATGTATTTACCACAAGCATTAATAACTTCTTTCCAACGTCGCCCCAAATCACGAATGCCGTCCTCGTAAAATTGAAGATTTTTAGAGGCAAAATAGTTTAAACCCAATTTTCGATGTCCTTTATTCTCTTTTGCAAAATTTTGATTTTAAACCTTTTTAAGTGTTCCATAATCTTTGAATGAAATTGCAAAGCAAATTTGTTTATTTTTAAGCAAGCATTTCTAAGCAAAGCATTTCTAATTTTTTAATTAATAGGTTGATGCATAAGTCTTTTCGTTTTTCGTACTTCTGTTAAAAAGAACAAACACCAATTAATCTATAGTTTGCTCTATAAAAAAGGTTTTTCCAATTCCTTTTAAAATAATTTCGGTTCACTTTCAAGCAAATTCGAGGGAAAACCCTTTTCGTAAAAAAACAAAAAACTCTACGGAAAATTGGCTGAATGAATTTCTCTGAAATTTTGACGAAATACAAACTTTTCTCTCCCTTTATCTATTGACACGAAGATAGGTTTTCTTTAGCTAAGGTGTCTAAACCGCATCATCGCCCTTTTGACTACCCGACTTCATACCTCAAGAAAATCCAGGCCAAATTTTAAACCCGTTAATGTTATTTTGCGAAAATAATTGGTTTTTCTAATGAAATCAACCGTAGTTTAATTGGGTGGAGGGGGGGGAGGGGAAAAGCTTATGCCAACCTAATAATTCTTTTTCTTGATAACAATTCATTTGTGTTTCTTTTGGTCAAATTTTAAAGAAAAACAATTTATAACCCAAAGACTTTTTCAGAAATTTCTTTTACAACAAATCAAAGTACAGTTGAATTTCGTTATAACGATATTGAAAGAACCGAAATTTCTATATAACTTTTCTAAAGAGTGCCTCACATTTTCTGCGTAGCTGCCCTGTGTGGGCAACCATTACAACTAATTGGGAAGCTACACAGAAATTAGGGGGCATCTTTTAGAATTTCAAAATCGTTATAGAGAAGTTCGACTGTAAATCTAATCAAAGACAAAAAACGATTACAACTTATTAGACCGTGTTTCCTGATTCTAGGGGTAGGCTAATTTCCACAATTTTTTTTTGCGCAACTCGCCATAACTTTCTTCTAAGTCGGTCAATCTTTATGTTTTTGGTTTCATTTTGTTGCACTTACTGAGATCTACAAAATGACACCAAAATCATAAAGATTGATCCACTTAGAAGAAAGCTATGGCGAGTTGCGAAAAAAAAATCCGACAATTAGCCTACCCTTGATTGTATTTTTAAAAAGGTGCTCAAGGAAGAGTCGTAATTGTTTTTTTTAAAAGAATACAATAGATTTTCTGCTTTCATCTTTTAAAAAAGACTACAATAATCCGACTGAGTAACTTCTAGACTTTAAAAGCTAAACTGCACTGAGTAACCTGCCGAAGTTTAGCTTTTAAAAGATTACGATAACCTTTTCCACCTTTTCGAAAAACTTCAAACAAAAAGAAAACATTCTAACTATTATTCATCTTTTCTCGGGACATTTACATGGGCCTTAACACCAACAAATTTTTTTGGGGATTATAATACAAAAATTTACACATAAAAAAACCAACAATTTTGACGAGGAATATCAGAAAATTTTTAAAATCAAAAGAAAATTTTAGCGAAATCTCTCGAAAAACACAACCAAGCTGAAAAAAAATGAAAAAATTCTTTTGTTCATTTGTGAAAGATTTTGAAGTTGGCAAAATTGTTTGAAAATTTAAAAAAAAATGATATGATTCTTGAAAACGAGCAATGAAATTTCGATCGAAAATTTATGGCGAAATTGGCTGAAATTTAATAAAAGTAACTGATAATGAGCAAAAAAAAGATAAAACAATAAACAGAAATGCTATCTGGCACAAGAATCTATTGTTTTTCTTTGAATACAGTGCGCCAGATAAGCTGTGTTTGCAAGCCAGAAAGCTATTGAGAAGTAAAGAAGAATACTACCGTCATACCTCTAATAGTAGCGCCCCCCATAATGACGGGGTGTTGTTGCGTAGTCTAACTTTAAACGCTCCGTACTCCGCGCTGCTTTATGCTACAGTGTGCGCTTGAATGTCAAATGATAGCCCTTGAAATCTAGTATTTTTTGGTACCAAAAGTGTAGTTGAGAAAAATCTAGGAGCTGAGAAAAAATGATTTTCTAGGAGCTGATTTTCTAAAAAGAAGTTAGACTACGCGATTGTACGGGGGGCTACTATTAGAGGTATTATAGTATATAAATACTTTAGTTTACAAATGAAAATTTCTTAGAAAGCTGGATAAATGTCCATTCCTTGCATGAAACTGCTTTGTGATTGATTTGAGGGGATTTGAGTGGGAATTCCGGACTTGTTGAAGTATTTCTCGAGCTTCGCTGAAACGGGATAACATCAGAAGTAACCAAAATGGACTATTTTATTGTTATTGACATTTCATTGACATAAAAAGCTAGAGAATACGATCTATTACTTCTAACTACTGTAATCGGACTACAGTAACCCTAGTTACTGTAACTAGACGCTTTTACATACATTACTCAAGATTTTTTAACAATTTTGTTGTAAGATTTAACAAAATTGGACCAAAATACAAAATTTTGAAGGTTTCTAAATTAATAAGAAGCTTTTTCTTGACCTTGGATTAAATCTTTTAAATCACAAAATCATTTAGAAAGTTTAAATTTGCTTTATTCTATTATCTATTACCAAAAAGATCGACTTTTTTTATTTCTTTACCAAAAAACTCACTGATAATATGCTTTCCATAATTGAACTTCTTCAACTGTTGAATGTGAGGTTTAATCGTGAAAAGCATCTTCTTTCGATGAGTTGAATCAGCCACATCCAACATCTTCTGCACAACGTAATTCGCATATTGATCTCTCATCATTTGCATCAATGGCGGGTTTGGGCTAAAGATTTTGATAGTAAGCCATAAAGCCCATCCCTGGCTATTGGATACGTGTCGGTGTAGCTCATTGGTAGCGTGTTCGCTCGGTAAGCGAGAGCGCTGACCGGCGTGTTCAACTTGATAGACCTACTTTCCTTTTTGTAAGACTTACTCATTCGGTTGCCCACAAACACTTGAAATCAACATGTTCTTGTGATTGACTGAAGCACAGGTGAGACATTTCTCAATGACATTTGAGGCGAATTTGTGCTGGGAGAAGCGAAGAACATCTTGGCAAATCTGAAAAGATTTCATATTCTATTTCCTAGTGTACTTTGTGTTTAAAAGTAGAAACGCACTCTATCCGGCATACTCAATTCTTGTAAACCTGACGATGAGCATGCCAGAAAGACTGCGTTTCTACTATAATCTAAGTACAAAGTACACCCAAGAACAGCTTGATGGTCAAGAGTGATTGGTTGTAATCAGCTTTCTTCCAACCAACCTGCGTAATGATCTTCTCTCGATCATCTTCTGTTCCATGTTCGATCACATGTTGCACCACATAATTTCCATATTGATCAATAACAAGCGTCTTGATATTATCGTGAAGTTTTGCCAAAATTGGTCCCTTTTGCTCCTCATTGCAGTACTCGAGCACTCGCTGGATCACCCGACAACCATAGGGATGAGTCGAGAGTTGGGAGACCTAAATAGCATTGGATAATGTCGTAAATAGTAACCTACAATAATAGAAATATAGTAAGTTCCGGATTTAATACCAGCCGAAATTGAGGGGCATTACGGGAGGTCGAACCCGAATTGTGTGGGTTGTAGACAAGCGCGCTCCCGATCGCGCCACAGCGACAAAGCGTTGGCCCCAAAATTTACAGCTAGAAAAACCAGCTGTTAGGAGGGTTTTTTTCGGGAGCGCGAACACTCGGGAGCGATAAAAGCTGAATTTTTTGGGACTGATGCATGGTCGTCGTGGCGCAGTCGGGAGCGCGCTTTTCTACAGCCCATGCAGCCGGGTTCTTACAGCCGGGTTCGACCCCTGTAGTGCCATTCAACTTTGACTTCTTGATTTTTGTTCTTCTAAATGGCACAACTACAATATATTCTAAGGTTTTCTAAAGAAGTCGGGCCAGAAGCGGCTGAGAAAATTCCGTACACAGACAGACTTTTATATCTAGCAGATTTACTGTATTTTAACCAATTTACCGTATCCGGTGCCTTCAAAAAAGCATCAATGATGAACTGCAACTTCTCCGGTTGAACCCGTTCGATCATCTTTTGCACAACGTGATTCCCGTTCTGATCTTTCACACATTTCAGCACCTGTAAAATTTTTGTTTTTCTTCAAACTTAGGATTGAAAATAGAATGATTTTAACTTGATTTTAACTTGATTTTAACTTGATTTCCCTCACCTGTCCCTCCATTTCT
Organism: Mesorhabditis belari; assembly: GCA_958450365.1. NCBI lineage: Eukaryota > Metazoa > Nematoda > Chromadorea > Rhabditida > Rhabditidae > Mesorhabditis > Mesorhabditis belari. The sequence continues at coordinate 3,499,790 of CAUEEP010000736.1, forward strand.
TTCAAAATCTCTAACTGTTGCGGCTCTTCGATTGATTCTAACGCTTTCTGAATCACTCGACAACCGTACATCTGAATTTATTATTGATTTTGATCGAATTTTAGCTTCCAGAGCTTCCAAAGCTTCCAAATGGATTTTACAAACCTGCAATGCCAACTGAAGAACTTGTCCCTTAATCGCTTCACAGAGTTTCTTTTTTTGATCAACTGTGCCGTGCTCAAAGAACTTCTGGAAACAATTTTTGATTTTGAATTTATTTTGAAACTGTTTAATTTTGTGCAAAAGATATCTAGAATATCTAGAATATCTAGAATATCTAGAATATATCTGAATATATTAGGTTGATGCATAAGTCTTTTTGTTCCTTTTCGTCTGCCGTTTCAAGCCAACAAATGCACCAATTAAACTACGGTTGATTTCATTAGAAAAACCAATTATTTTTCTGCAAAATAACATTAAAACGGGTTTAAAAATATTTAATGCCTGGATTTTCTTGAGAGTATGAAGTCGGGTAGTCAAAAAGGGCTAACTCGATGATGCGGTTTAGACACCTTAGCTAAAGAAAACCTATCTTCGTGTCAATAGATAAAAGATTAGAGCAAAAAAAAGTTTGATATTTCGCCAAAATTTCAGAGAAATTCATTCAGCCAATTTTTCCGTAGAGTTTTTTATAGATTTTTACGAAAAAGGCGTTTTTCACTCTCGAATTTGCTTGAAAGTGAACCGAAATTCATTTAAAAAGATGCAAATTGAACAAAAAAACACTTTTTTTATAGAGCAAACTATAGATTAATTGGTGAATTTGTTACTTTTTAACAGAAGTACGAAAAAAACGAAAAGACTTATGCATCAACCTAATATCTAGAATATATCTAGATATCTAGAATCTTATACCTGTACAACGTAATTCCCGAAAACATCAGTCATCAATCCTTGTGCTGCTTTAACAATCTCATCGAAAATCATTTGCTTCTCTCTTTGCGTGGCTCGTTCAAGTTTTTGTTGAATGAATCTAAAAGATCTTTGTGAATATTTAATAGTTAAATTGCCACTTTTACAAGTTTATTTACCTAGATCCATGCTGATCTTGAGCAAATTCAACAACATGATTGCCAATATCAGTGAGTGACAAGTGTGGTGAGCGATTGTTTCGAAAATCATCGAGAATCGATGATCGAAGCACTCCATCACTACCCATTTTTGACATACCTTGATAACTAAAAAGAATCGAACTAAATTCTTCAAACTTAAAGTCTTACTTTCTTTGCACTTGTCCTTGAAAATGCGGCAATCCGCCTGGTCCATTCCGAGCCGGTTGAGCAATCTGATTAAAGGCGCTAATCTGATTGTAGTTGTTGCCTAAAAGAGAATTGTTGTAAAGTTTCTTTAAATTTAAAATCACTCACCAATGTACCCATTAGCATTGCCAATCGGTTGATATTGTGATTGAATCCCTTGCATTCCTTGCATTCCTTGCATCATGAACATTTGCTGTGGATTGTTGAATAACATATTATCTGAAACGAAATTATCTGAAAGCTAGAATTGCTTTTCTCACTTGTCATCATAGGATTCTGTTGTACGAGGCTCATACTTGACAAGGCGCCCGTCAAGTTATTGATTTGATTTGCGAACATTGCTCCTCCATACGGTGGAGTTGTGCCAAAGAAGGGAGCATTTCCGTCAACCACTGAAATTAGAAGCAAACATTTTAAATTTTTCTATATTTTCTATATCTTCTATATTTCTATCTTAATGTCTATCTTCTTCTTTTAATAATATAAAGAACTCTGAGATCGGAAGATTTATTTATATTTAGATTTTGTATTTATTCCAATTGAAGAGCTTTCTATATTAGAAGAGCTGCCTTAGACGAAATTTTTCATTCTTTCCGATTTATCCTGGATACCAAAAACCAACTCTCGGATACTCTTTAAAGACTTTCAAAGGTTATAAATAATAATTAAACTAAAAAAGCTTAATGGTATCGAAAACTGGATGAAAATCCAACAAAAACATCTATTTTTAAGCTCTTGAAAATTTGAATACTGTAGCTAGGGCAAGAAAAAGAATTTTAGAGGGAGGGACATTGAAAAATAGAAAAGCCGGCTCTCCTATTAGAATGGTTACCTAAAATGTTCATCTGACAGTTTACAATGATAACTAGACCTTGGCTTGAATTGAAACTGGTAAACTTACAGCTAACAGTACAGATAACAGTACAGCTAACAGTACAGCTAACAGTACAGATAACAGTACAACTAACAGTACAGATAACAGTATAGCTAATAGTATAGCTAATAGTACAGCTAACAGTACAGCTTTAAGTTCTCAATAAACAAGTCACCAACCAGCCATATTTGGATCATTGATCGATTGATGTTGTGAGATGGTTGCCGGACTGGCGGTAGGAATCGACGGATAGACGGCACCCCAAGATCCACAGCCATACCCAGTTGGAGTGCTTCCAATTGCGATTCCTCCATTTGTCCCCTGTGGAATAGGAATTGGGACACCACCAGGGAAATTCTAAAAGTTATAAGTATTTGTACTTGATAAGAAATCACTGTAAAAGCTGTTTACGCAAAGAAAAATAAAATTTAGTTAAGATGGTGAAAATGGTGAAAAGATGCTTAATTATTCAAAATATTAAATTGGAAACTTGAAAGTTGGTATACTTTTTCGTATTTCCCAAAAAAACATATTTAATACGTCAATTGAATTAGACTTCTCTTAATAAAAGTTATATTATTTGGGGGTGGGACAAATGCGACCTTTTTTTGCGCACCTGGACATTTGCGCACCTTTTTTTTTGCTGGAAAAGGCCTTAGGCAAGGCCGTAGAGCTTCAAAAATGTTTTCATAGAAGGGAATCGTATGCGTAGATTCCGAATTTCGACAAATCAGATTTCGCTGACACGTCAAATTTGGACTAAAAGGCAAAAACTACGCAACTTAACGCTTTTCCGCAGTTTTTGCCTTTAAGCCCAAATTTGACGTGTCAGCGAGGTCTGATTTGTCGAAATTCGGAATCTACGCATACGATTCCCTTGTATGAAATATTTTTGAAGCTCTATGACCTTTCCTAAGGCCTTTTCCAGCAAAAAAAAAGGTGCGCAAATGTCCCACCCCCATATTATTTAATTTAAAACAAGCTTAAGCAAATTTGGACAATTTTTGAAACGAATTTAAGCAGAAATTCAAGTTTTTTTCTGAAAATTCTTTAAACAGACTTATAAGTAAAGGAATTAGACAAATCGAGCTGAGAAATTCGGCTATATTCCTAACTTTTCATGCTCTATCTTTTTTCTAGTAACATCAAAATAGGTTTATGTGAAAGAAAGTGCTAAAATCGCTTTATCAAGTGTTGATTATTCTTGGTTCCTCAACTCAACAATTTTCGCTGATTACTTTTTTTGAGTCATTCTTTCGAAACACAAGTGTAAGACAAGTGATAACTCTCTTTCCGGGACCATTAGACAATGGAATTTATGCTAAAAGCATTTTTAAAATGAAAGAAAGTGCTAAAATCGCTTTATCAAGTGCTCATTATTCTTGGTTCCTCAACTTCTTGCCCCCTAGAAACCCACAAAATCGAAGCTTTTCTAAATCTGTTAAAAGCCTATTTTATAGAATAAATAGACCTTTTTATTAATGAAAACTGTAGATTAATTGATGCAATAGTTATATCTAAAAAGTTCAATGAATAAGTGTATCCAACTCTCAAGTTTCCAATCTAATAGTTCTCTTCTTTATAAGTAAACTTTTAATTCTTATCAATAATATTATATAAACAACAATTTATAACAATTTATACAATATTTACCTGCATTTCTTGTGTATCCCCGGCCGGTGATGGCAATTGGTAACCGATTGACTGTGGGATGTACCTAAAATTTTCGCTGATTATTTTTTGAGTCATTCTTTCGAAACACAAGTGTAAAACAAGTGATAACTCTCTTTCCCGGACCATTAGACAATGGAATTTATGCTAAAAGCATTTTTAAAATGAAAGAAAGTGCTCAAATCGTTTTATCAAGTGTTCATCATTTTTGGTTCCTCAACTTCTTGCCCCCTAGAAAACTACAAAATCGAAGCTTTTCTAAATCTGTTAAAAGCTTATTTTAGAGAATAAATAGACCCTTTTATTGATGAAAACTGTAGATTAATTGATGCAATAGTTATTTCTAAAAAGTCCAGTGAATAAGTGTATCCAACTTTCAAGTTTCTAATCTAATAGTTGCAATTACAAGTCTACTATAAATGTTTTGTGTTCTTTAGAAAACTGGATCAAATGCTGAGCCCGTCCGATGTCCTGGAGCAGCCATTCAAGCCAGCAGAGACAACACAAACGGAGAAATTGTTTCAAGGTACAAAATAAGAATAATTATAATATCTAGAATTTTCGCTGATTATTTTTTGAGTCATTCTTTCAGAACACAAGTGTAAGACAAGTGATAACTCTCTTTCCGGGTCCATTAGACAATGGAATTTATGCTAAAAGCATTTTTAAAATCAAAATTTAAGTGAAAAGAAATTTTTGACTAGAAATGAAATGAGAAAACTTTTCAAACTCACCCTGTAAATGGCATCACCGGACCGAGCTCTTCTTTCCGTGGAGTTGCCTAAATTCGAAATTTTTGCATTGTATTTAAGAAAGAAAATGACCGTTTGGGTCATTTTCCACTATAAACTTTCAAATTTGGGAAGCTAACTCTATTTTGACCACACTAAACGTGTCCCTAAAGTGACTCGATTCCTTTTTTTGGTCACTCGCATTTCGCCCCCGAAATTTCTTCAATGCTTCGATCAATTGAAACACGTTTTAGCCTATTTTGTAGAGGAGATTTACAACTTTTGTAATAATCTAGCTGATAGGTTTAGATTTTAAAATCAATATCAAGCTAAGTTCAGCCCAAATTTAGACTCTAAAATACTCTAAAAATTATTGAATCTCATCTAACGAACAAAAAATTGAGACTAGACCTTTTTAACTAAAAAAAACTGGAAAAAATGAAACAAATCATTTTGAAATAATTGAAAAAAGTTGAAAAATTGAGAAAAATCTTGAACAAGGGGAATTTTTGGGCAAGAAAATATGAATTGATTTGTTGTTTCGTGTCGTTTTTCTCCTTTTCCCAGGATGGAAAAACCGCCGGTCATTCACTGACACCAAACGATTCAATGCTGAATTTATCGAAGAAAAGAAGAAAAAGACAAAGATATTTTGACTCAAATGAATAGACAAAAGTTAAACCAAAGATAAATAAATTGGTTGGAAGAAAATAGTGCAGTGTTCTACTGATTTTAATGGATGTTAAAGTTTAGTTAATTTTCGAGCCTTTTTCAGGAACTATACGGCTATAACTATACGAACTATACGGCTATAACTATATAGAACTATACGGCCTTTCTCTTTCAGTTTTACTCTCGCCAAATTTGTATTTAAAGTCTAATTTAACAAAATTTGTTTAGTTAAAAGTTTAATTTAATATATTTAAAGTACAAGCAGAGAAGTCGACTTCTTTTGCTCAGGATTCACTTTTAAAATCGTTTCACGGAGTGCTAAACTCCAGACAAAGCATGACGGACAAACATTTTTTTATAGAATAAAGATTTATCAATAGTTGGCTTATTGATCTTATGCTTTGTTTTAATTTTCGAGGAATAAAACCGAATGAAGTAGAGGAATCTAATCAAATTCTCCCTCCTAATTATCGGTACTAACATTTCATTGTTGATATTGATCATAAACAATAATGAACAATAACAATAATCAGTCAACGTTTGATCCTAATATAAAACAAAGAAATATTGGCTTATGATCTTAGAAAGATACCAGTAATCACCCGAGTTTCTAGTCTATAAAGTAATCACCCGAGTCTATCAAGTCTAGGTGGGTTTTTAAAGATAATTTCTCTAGAGAATATCTCAAAAGAACTTACAAATGATCCAGGTGATCCAGAGAGAACATTTTCAATCACTTGTTGACTAATTCGTCCACCAAGACTTTCTCCATGAGGGGTTGATAAAGGAAGCATCTCCTCTCGATGCAAACCTTGACTCGGAATCGGAACCGCTCCAGAAACAGCTCCCGACGGGTCTAAAAAGAAAAAATATAGAAATTATCTTATAAACTTATCTTTATTGTTTTAAATATCTTTATTAATAACTTTACTATATAGCTAGTAAGATCTTAAGCTACTTAGGTAGATTTTGAGCTAATTAACAGCTCCCGATGGCCAGAAACAGCTCCCGATGGGTCTAAAAAGAAAAAAAATATAGAAATTATCTTATAAACTTATCTTTATTGTTTTAAATATCTTTATTATATAGCTAGTAAGATCTAAAGCTACTTAGGTAAGTTTTGAGCTAATTAGGTACTTGTACTTGTACTTGAAAGTAGGTAACTATGTCAATTGGGTACAATTTTCAAGTACAAATCTTTATTTTAGACTTGTAGTTTAGATGTGAATCTAAAAATCTATTGAATTCTTTTAATAGATCTTTCGAAAGACTCATTCTTTTCCCTTTTCACCCTTTTCTAGCATATAACCTTTTCAAAAACCCGTGATGCAATTTTCTTTCAAAAGTGAAATAAAAAAAAGAAGAAATTTGATTTAAAAACTAAACAAATACATTAATTAACATTAATCTATTCTATTTTAGAAACATTTTAGCTTAAAAAAAGCAAAACAAAGCAAAAAAAAACAAACTATCTCTCGCGTTCCATGTCCACTGTTTGTCCGCCATGATCATTCGAGTTTTATAGTAAATATTAACGCAATAGAAATATTGAATATTCAGTCAATCAAATAGAAAATAGAATTATAGATGTTTTTCTTGTAAATCCTGTACAGAATAACACGAAAACACGAGGATTTTTATAATACAGGGCAGCAAATCTTCTTCAAGGGAACTATGATACAAAATGTACAGATTGCCTGAAAATTTGATTATTAACAAAGTTTTGTCGAAAATTTCTATGTTAAGCTTTGATTTATTTGGTTGAATCCCTTTCGAGTACACAATTTGAAAGCTTTTTTTTCCTTTTTTCGTATCGTTTTTGTGCCAAGAGTTGACGAGTCGTCAAATCATGGCGAATCGATAAGTGATTCAACCAAATTGTCAACCAAATTGTATATTGGAAAGCTATTTTTAGTAAGAGAAAATGAAAAATGAATTGAAGAATTATTAGAAAACAGGTAAAGTTGAGTTTATGAAAGATAATTGAGAAGAATATGAGCTTCAAAAATGATTTTGGAATTGGTTATGTAAATTGAACCTTCACGGACGACTAGACTTAAATGTAGACTTTAAACTTAAATTTAAAATAGGATTTGTGTTTAAATGCTAATTACTATTTAAATCAAAGGTTTAGTTGATTATTTGATTATTTGATTTACTTTTTTAGCTACTTTATTTGGATAATCTTTAAAACAAAAGCTTACTAAAAAGTCATGATTTGATTCTAACAAAAAAACCGATCAAAAATCAATATTATTCCGAAATAAAGATGATAAATATGTAGTAAAGAGTTTCTAGAACAGTTTGGCGGAGAAAAAGAGCAAAAAGATTGGGGGTAACCCTTTTGAAATGGATGGGGGAGACGGCTAGACAGCGAATGGGAAAAAGGGCAATGAAAAGATCGAGAGACGAAAAGAGACCCAGAGCTCGGGACACACTTTATGGCAACTCATCGACAGGCGGTTCACTTCTTTTCTCTTTCCCCGGGTCAAACAGAGCTGCTCACAGCCAAACATCCCCATTTCCCCTATCATTCTCTTACACGTTTTTGTCTCTCTCTCTGCTCTCACTGTCTCTCTCTGTCTTGTCATTTTTTTTGTGTTTGTGGCTCCTCGAACTCTGTTTAAACGATCACTTTTGGACACTTGCCATCGAGTAAACGCAAAAGAAATTTGTAGACAGAATTGAGAAAGAGAAACTAAAAGTGAAACTAGAAAAGGACATAAGGAAAAGATTTAATTAATAGTTTTTTAATTAAAAATTGAAAATAATAGACTTAAGCACTAACCACAAGATGAAAGAATAAGCCGTTAGGGTTGATCTATCAATTCTAAACAAAAATTTCCTCATTTTAACCTTATTCTCGTCATTTCTTCTCTATTTTCTTCTAATTTAGTCGATTTGGATTTATTTTCTTTTTCTTTTGGCTTATTGCCTATTTCAGAAGCCATAGATCAACAAAGACAACTCGGACTCTCTCATAAAACACATGATCTCAAAATGAACTTAAAAAAACAACAATTTTATTAAAGCTTTAATCCACTAGTTAACTTACTATCTAATCATTGAACTTACTAAACTTACTAAACTAAACTCTTAACAAAACTAAGCTCTTAACTAAACTAAACTCTTAAATAAACCAAACTCTTAACTAAACTAAACCAAACCCTAACCATTGAACAAATACTTTACATGTAAACAGTAATCATTCTTTTTCTTCTCTAAAATCAAATTTTAAAGGTATCTTTAAACCAAGACCGTTTTATTTTCTAACTGAGAATATTAGTCATTTCATAAAACTAAAGCCTTTTTCTAGAACGGATTGTTTACCCGATTTTTGAAAGGACAAAGAAAGACAACAACGAGAAAGAAACAACAAGAAAGACAATAACGGTCGAGTCCACTTAAATTAAAGAAATTATAAACATATAAAAAAGATTTTTCAGAAAAGTCAACATCAACAGAAGAATACTGAGAAAACAAAGGATTTCGATGTTCAAAAATGCTAATAATCTTGAGTAATCTCGGGGATGGGACAAATGCGACCTTTTTTTTGCGCACCTTTTTTTTTGCTGGAAAAGGCCTTAGGAAAGGTCGTAGAGCCTCAAAAATGTTTTCCATATGGGAATCGTATGCGTAGATTCAGAATTTTGACAAATCAGACCTCACTGACACGTCAAATTTGGGCTAAAAGGCAAAAACTACGCAACTTAACGCTTTTCCGCAGTTTTTGCCTTTTAGCCCAAATTTGACGTGTCAGCGAGGTCTAATTTGTCGAAATTCGGAATCTACGCATACGATTCCCTTGTATGGGAATATTTTCGAAGCTCTACGGCCTTGCCTAAGGCCTTTTGCCAGCAAAAAAAAGGTGCGCAAAAAAAAGGTCGCATTTGTCCCACCCCCGTAATCTCACTTAAATCATTTAAAAGAAACATTTGAAGATTTTCTTTAGGAAATTTTTTAATCAACACGGTTTACAGATTAAAAAATTAAAAAATTTGAATTGGAAACTGGAAATTAACTCAATGGAAAGCTATTAGAAAGTCCAAATTAAATAAAACTTTCATTCTTTAGTCTATTTTATATGAAAAGCCTGCCCAAATACAATATAATCATTTTTTGTAACTTCATTTTAACTTTTAAATGTCACAAAGCTTCACAGCTCAAAATCTCACCGTAATAAACCAAAAAAAAAAAAAATTGTAATCTAAAAAATTGATCAACAAAAGATTAAACCGTTAACTTTTAATTCAAAAGAATCGATTTCTCGAGAATGTTTTGCCTACTGATCGAGAGAAATCGACAAAATAATGCTCTTTCTCTCTGGAGAACACTTGTTTACCACTCGATTTCTCTTTTTTTTTCATTTGTTTTCAATTGAAAAGAGACAGAGTGAGAAAAAGCCAAATATTTCTGTAAAATTTCGCTAACTCTTTTCACCTTTTTGAGATGAGAAATTTTTTTTTTGCAAAAGAGACAATAGTCGTTTTGAAAGTGATGAACAGACGGTTGGGAGATTGAAAAATTCGATAGAGCTTTGAAATTGCATTTTGTCATTTATAATATACTTATAATAACACGATTTTTATCTATGTATATGTTGTGTTCGATTTAGATTTCCTTCCGATTTAGATTACAATCTATATCGGACCGATTTAGATTGAACTTATCACGGACGTCCGATTTAGATTACAGTCTATATCGGAGGTCCGATTTTTCAATTAAATCTTATATAGATCGAACAATAATATAAACATGCTTAATATATGTTCTTAAGCGTTTTCTGTAGTTTTCTGCATTTTTCAAAGGTCTTTTATTGATTACAGTCTATATCGGACGTCCGATACAGATCGAACATCGAACAATAATAAACGTGCTTAATATATGTTCTTACCACGAAATATATGTTCTTACCACAAAACTACCACGAAAACAACTTGCTGAAAAGATTTGCGCTCGTGATTGAACAAAAGGGAGCGCAGCTTTATCATGTGGGCGAGAAAAATGGCAGCGGAGAGATGCCAGCACAGTAACAGACCTTTGAAAAGCGCAGAAAATTGCAAAAAAACGCTGAAGAACATATATTGAGCACGTTTATTATTGTTCGATCTGTATCGGACGTCCGATATAGACTGTAATCAATAAAAGACCTTTGAAAAATGCAGAAAACTACAGCAAACGCTTAAGAACATATATTAAGCATGTTTATATTATTGTTCAATCTATATAAGACGAATTATTGTTCAATCTATATAAGATTTAGATTGAATCTAAATCGGACGTCCGATATAGACTTCAATCTAAATCGGACGGAAATCTAAATCGGACACAACATATACATAAAAAAAGAGAACAAAATCCAGAATAAGCTGATTTTTAGCAATTGAGAATGTTTTGGATTGATGGACAACAATGGAAAATGAAAGAAATGAAAAAAATTGGTAATAAAGTTACAGAGTTTCAAAAAGCAACAACTTTATAGTTCAAATTATGGTTCAAAATAAGCTAACAGAAAGCACTTTTACTCATGTAATTTTACTGTATTTAGTATAAACTCATGAAATCAGCAACGGAAATTTCTCTCATTTTACCAGCTCTAATTTGCCAACAATCAGTGTGCATTTCTGGGAAGAGATGGAGAGAGAGGGCAAGGCTGGCGGTCTGTTCAAACAATCAAACGATCTCTAGGCACACTCTTTTCCCTTCATTCCACAAAAATGATAGAACTCCCGACTCTCTTTACATTTGGCACAATCGATGAGTTTGGTTATGTACTGCATTACTTTGATTGAATGAGAAAACTTGGAAAACTGGAGAGAGCGAGCGAGATAGGGCAAGCAGATACATTAGAAATTTGCATGAGTGCTTAAACAGTGCTTATAACTTCAACAATTCTATCCTATCATCAGGCCTCTAGCGGTTCTGAGCTCCAAGCTCAGGTTGGACACACGAATCCTTTTCTGGGTTGGGACTGGGAATACAAAAAATGATCGGCGCCAGGATTTGAGCCGACCTCTCGCTTACCGGGCGAACAATCTACCAGGGCTAGACCGACACATATCCGATTGCCAATTGAAACGCAGTCTTTCTGGCATACTCATTGTCAGGTTTACAAGAATTGAGTATGCCGGATAGAGTGCGTTTCTATTTTTAAACACAAAGTACACTAGAAAATAGAATATGAAATCTTTTCAGATTTGCCAAGATGTTCTTCGCTTGTCCCAGCAAAAATTCGCCTCAAATGTCATTGAGAAATGTCTCACCTGTGCTTCAGTCAATCACAAGAACAGGTTGATTTCAAGTGTTTGTGGGCAACCGAATGAGTAAGTCTTACAAAAAGGAAAGTAGGTCTATCAAAGTTGAACACGCCGGTTGGGGCATGGTCAGTGCCGGGATTCGAACCCGTGATCTTTCGCTTACCGGGCAAACATTCTACCAGAGCTAGATCGACAAATATCCGATTGCCGCCAGGGGAAGATCTTATCCCTTACTCCTTGTAAGGAATGGATTTCTTTGGGCTTACTCTATCAGCATTTCAAATTTATTTTATAAAGAGTCAATAAAACTGCAAATATACGGTTTTTAAAGCTTTAAAAATCTGCTTCAAATACTCAGAACCATGGTTAACAAACTGACTGACTACAGAACGCAAACAAATCAACTACAGGATTTTTACAGTAAACAGTAAACGATTTCTTTTCTTTGGAATGCATTCACATTAACTGAAATCGAATGATGCTGTTAAAGTAATAATTTGTTTACATTTTTGAGCAAAAAATACACCACAAAGATGGTAAAGATTCAAAAAAAGACACCTGAAAGCCACTTCCTTTTCAACACTTCAAATTTCTCTCAGATCCACTAATTTTATAGCCATTTGATAAACCAAAAACTCAAATGATTAACGTGAGATGATTCCCGGGAAAAAGACGGCAAAAATTTCTACTGACAGATTATTTTAGCAGAAAAATCTTGTGGCTAAATTAAGAAATTTACGAAAGTCAAAATTAGTCACAAATCCTTCACATGTGTTTTCAAACTTTTTCCTTTTTCAAAAAACTTCATTCAGAAGAAAATACGGATTAATCCTTTATCTAAATCTTTTTTTAATAACACGATCATCTGAAGTTTATTTTTAAATTACTTGTTTTTTGTTTTTTGAGTTGAGTGTATTGAGTGATGAAACGTCGCTAGGCAATGAGGAGTATACGCAAAGACGGGACTAAAAAGAGGTGAAGATGTGCATGAATATTTAAAAAATTAACAAGCTTACTAGCCTTCCTCTTTCACTAAGGCTTAACCATTAGTCAATTTACCTGAAATATTTCAGGTTACAGCATGGAGATTGACGAGAAATCTGTGCCTCAAACGGTAGTCATTCGATCAAAATCAACAGTGCTTTTGAGAATCAGATTGGCTTAGTTTTTTGATCAAATCATCCTAGCGTATTCAACAGGTTCAACAACGTATTCAACAGGTCCAACAACGTATTCAACAGGTTCAACAACGTATTCAACAGGTTCAACAACGTATTCAACAGGTTCAACAACGTATTCAAGGTTCAACAACGTATTCAACAGGTTCAACAACGTATTCAACAACAATTGATCCTAGCGAAGTGCGACGCTATAATTGTGGGCCATTTTGTAAAGTCTGCGAGACAGACCAGACTCAAATTTTTGTTAACTAGGTTAAATTTAAACTTTACCATTTCTAAAGTTTATTATTTGTTGAGAATTATTGGTTAGGATGACGTCTTTATTGTTTGCACAAACATCTCAAAAACGATATAAGTGTAAACTTTGAAAAGAAATGCATTTAAAAATGGAAACGAGACAAGAGAAATTGAGAGGCAAAAACCGGTCTCTTAATCGCATTCTTTGAAAGAATTTTTGTAAACAAAATCTCAAAAATAGTTGTCAAAACACTAATCGGATAAGAAGATAAAGGAAAAATGAAAAGAAATAGAAAAAAGTACTCTGCGAAACAGGTATAAAAAGAAATCTCAAGTCAGACAGCTCAATTTGAGATTGTTGTCTAAAATTTGTCTCATAAAAGTCGATTTTCATTCAATACTCAAACTTTTCTTTCTTTTGCTTACATATATTTTAGAATATGAACAAGTTATTTGCGTTCATTGGTCTTTTCTTTATTGTGAACCACATTTGGGCACAAGATTGTGCGATTTGTGAGGTTTGTTATTAGAAAATGTCAATGAAAAGATCTTGGCCGAATGGAAAGATTTCGATTCAAATCCCAGCTCTTTAAAACTTAAAAACTTCAGTTTTTCGATTCCAAAAATGAAACTACAAAGCAAAGTGATTATTGGGTTGGGGAGAATGAGTCGGCGCCAAACTTTAAAGGGACTTTTTGCACACATAAAGCCTTCTTTAAACATACGTTTGGTTTCATCAAAAGGATCCACTATTTCTCTACAAAATGACTTTTGAGAGATTCCACAAAGCTTTTCTTTCGTGGAGTTTATGAACTTCCAAACGCAGCTGGTTAAAATGACAAAAAGTCCGACTCATCATTTGAACAGTTTCTTTCACATAAACCTTCTTTGGTGTTTATATAAAAAAGATAGAGCACATTCAATTACTTAAGTTGCCAAATTTGCAGGAAGATCCCACCAATGGTTTTTTCTAGATGACAGTTTGTAGTTTTTGTGAAAAAATGGCTTTTTCTTGAGCGGAGGCGCTGTTTGAATTTTCTTTTAAATGTCATTTTGTAGAGAATTAGTTAACCATTCTACTCATATCAAACGCATATTATTTGACGAAGTCGAATAGAAGTTTTAGACATTTTTTTCATTTTCGGCGCCGACTCATTCTCCCTAACCCAATAGAAAATGTCAATGAAAAGATCTTGGCTGAATGGAAAGATTTCGATTCAAATCCCAGCTCTTTAAAACTTAAAAACTCTAGTTTTTCAATTCCAAAAATGAAACTACAAAGCCAAGTGATTAGATTGAAATTTTCAGAAACAAATGGAACAAGTTGTAAAGCGAATGGGCGGTGATTGGAAGCAAATCACGGAAGAGAACATTAAAGAGCAAATGATGAAAGATTGCTTAGAGCAAGAGGTTTATTTCTTTTTAAAAACCATAAATCAAAAGACTGTAAGCTTTTAAATCCAGTAATCAAATAAAAAAACTTTTACATAAAAGTTTAGAACGAGGAAAAGGCTTGCAAGAAACATTACGAGTTTATGAAACCCCAAATGGATGTCCTGGTGAAAGGAGCGGCTGATGGGAAAAAAGCAGACGAAATTTGTCGAGATGCTGTGAAATGTCAAAAGAAAAAAGAATGAGACGACAATCAATCAATAGATTTGGCTTTTCTTTACGTTGAGGCAATAAATTTAAGCTCACAAGCTAAACAACAGATCAAACAATGATTAGAGTAAAAATCTTTATTTTTAAACGATAAAAGAATTTAATTCTTGAAGATAAAGGAGACAAGTTTGCCGTGACAGGGATCGAACTCGTTGCCCGATGCACGTCGAAACCTTGCCATCTCGCGCGTTTTACCACTGAACCACGAGGGACCAGCAGCCCGGGAGAATGAAAGCCAATAAACTCACGCCCCTCGCCTTTTTTAGCAATACCAAAAATTGTAAGTGTGAATCGTACTTATTATAAGCTGTTTTCCGATTTCCAGTTATTAGCATGGCCGAGTGGTCTAAGGCGCTGTGTCAGTCTGGCCCCAAAGAGGGGGTTCCTCGTTCGACCCCTCTGCAATGCTGGAGCCTTTTTTTGAACGTTTTGAACAACAGAAATTATAATTAATACTTCAAACTGTCGATTGTAAAAATAGATTAAGATCAATAAGCATCAATAAGATCAATAAGCAACCATCAATTTGTAATTTTTAAAAGATAATTAAATGTTTTTAATCAAATCAATCAAAAAGTGAGATTCTCACTAAAAAACGGCTAACTTTCTCTTTTTTTGATTTAGAAACTGCGTTGTTTCAATAATGCTTTGAAGGTTTACTTTAATAGTAAGATTAGTTTGACACTTGACATTTTCGCAATTTAATCCAGAAAAAAATCAAAGATTGCTCATCAACCAATCAAAATATCAATCCCAATAGTTAGAGGGAACTCTACCCTACCGTGTATTGTCGTGTTTTTGTCGATTGATACCATTTCTTTTCTTCTAAACACCACAATCTATGCAAGAAACAATCAACCAGTGACATGGTGACATTTTGCATGACAACCATTGTGAAAATCCAAAAATCAAGCTTTCATCTAGCTATTTTTAAAGAAAATACACTCACAATTTCCCCACCAAATCCATTGTGAAGGGAATTTTTAAAATAACCAATCATCAATCCATTTATTCCCTAATTTTGAGTTGAAGTCGCTAGACTGACTGTTGAAGTTGCCTTGGTTTTTTTCCCGATAAATTTCTGGAATCCTTCAACGATAGCCACTCGATAGGGCTTCGTTGCGCAACACATCACAACCACATTCACTGTTGCGTGAGTGCAAAAGATTGAGATCATTAAATGAATGAAAGCTGAAAGAAAAACATTTCTTTATCTACAAACACTTGATTTTGATGTATTAGGGTGGCGCAAAAGAAACTGCCGATGGGGTATCAGCTCTCATTTATCAGAAACAGAAAATTTATCAGAAAGAAAAGTCGTTGTGGAAGATGGGTCCCTCATCAACTTAGTGATGCTAACCTCGCTTCCCACATTTCCATCGCTGGCATTCTCCTGAATCGTGCAAAGAATAGCGGATTTCTTGATTCTATCGTGACATGAATATTTCGATGAATAAAGATTTCTCGCTTTGATGTTATTTTTTTTTGAATTTACCGTCAAATCGGCAGTTTCTTTTGCACCACCCTAATATTTATTGAGGAAAATTTTGTAGAAGAGCAAAAAAACAAACCCTCGGAGTGCAATGCTGAACTGAAAGGAATGAAAACTGTTAGAATACCCATCAAAGTCGGAAAAGAATAGACGGAAAAGGTGAGAAAACACTAAAATAGTGGTTACAGTAAGAGGAACGTTTAAAAAATTGTTTGAAATTGGTTTTTTTTGTTCTAAAATTTTGCCTACAAATAGAATTTAGTTAAAGCAAACCTGAGTGGTGAGTGCTGTGATGAACTCTCGTTGAGCTTGTATCGTTCGTGAACTCATATGACTCTTCATATCGTTTAATAAAGAGTGAATCTTGAAAATACAATAAATATTGATTATGTTAAAGCCCATTATCTAAAAGAAAAGACTTTTTCTGAAAGAAAGCTTTTGAAAACCCAACCTCAATCACCCACATCACACACAATTCCACGATTTTCCCTAATTCTATCGGAATAATCACCCAATTCGTGTAATTATTCAAATAAGTCATGTTTGGATAAAACTGAAATAATTGGGTTTTTAATAAGTTTAAATGTTTGCCTTGAAAATCCAATCGAGCATCGTTTGACGATCGAGTTGAGCATAATAAATACCAAAGAGATTTGTGAATGAATAAGTCAAATGAAGAGCGAGAAAGCACTAGAAAATAGAGTACTCATCAATAGGATGTGTACCTCTTAAGTAAGTAATTACTTGAGTAAATTCTTTCAAGTAATCCTTTACTTGAGTAAGTGTCAAGTAAAACGTTAAGTAATGCCCATTCGAAAACGCACTCCTTTAGAGGTTTAGTATAAAAGGAGCCAATCATTTTATTTTATAAACATTTGGTTGCTGAGTTTTTAGCTGATTTCAGTTTTGTCTTTTTGTCTTTTTATAATTTTTTTTTTTTTTTTTAATAGTAGTGCATCCAAGCGAGCCGAGTTGATGACTATTTACGGCTTTCAAAGTTTTCGCAGAAGCTCAACACTCTAATCTCCCACAAGATCTCATCGTCAGCTACATTTTCCGACCCCACATCGATAGGTTCTGATAAGCGGTTCTCGAGATTTCGAGGAATTTAGACGACGCTCAGGGTGCTGATATTAGAGAAAATACGGTATTTTAAATTATTCTAAGAATTCTTTCTTAAAATTGCTGACTTTGATCGGATTCAAACCTGCAACCTAACAATCGCTCGTTTTAGATCTACAAAGCGATGTTTTCCTCAAAAACCAAAAGAATTAACAGCTTTTTTCTCTTAGATATTTAAAATACAGATATTTTTCTTTACTAGACATGAGTTTGTATAAAAATTTAAAACTTCATTCATTTCATATAAGACTTTATATGTGAATGCTGCTGAAAAAATGAAATTTGTCAAAAATGTTTTCATTTTTGTTAGCCAAAATAATCTCACATTTGCAATAATAGAGATCAAAAAGCACTAGTAAATAACTCTAAAAAATGTATTAATGCAGAAAAAGACGGAAATTAGCAACTGGCGTTTCCTAACTATAAGTACAACTAGCGAAATCAATTGCTATTGGTGTCAAGAGAAATCTATTAATGAAATATTTTAGAGACTCACCAGGTATTGCCGTGTTTTTGTCGATTGATACCATTTCTTTTCTTCTAAACACCACAATCTATGAAAGAAACAATCAACCAATGACATGGTGACATTTTGCATGACAACCATTGTGAAAATCTGTAATCAAGCTTTCATCTAGCTATTTTTAAAGAAAATACACTCACAATTTCCCACCAAATCCATTGTGAAGGGAATTTAGCGTAATAGCAAGCAGTTGACACATAACAACCCTCCAAAGGCGTGAGAAACCCCGGACAAAAGAACCAATTCACGATGATATCTTGGAGAAAACACCAAAACTAAATTTTAGCACTTTTTCTTGTTCTGCAGTCTTTTAACTTACCAAAATGTGCAATAAATAATATTTATAAGTTTTCATATCTTTTGATGATTTGAATAGAATCATATAGGCACCGAAAGCATTGATGACAATCGTGAAATAGCCATTGTAGTACCAAAAAAGCTAAAAGAAGTTATTTCAAGCTAACTCTTAAACATGGATAACATAGCCAAAGTCTTTGATATTCTAAAGCGTCAATAATCACCACCTTTTGCCACTCCGGATCCTCTATCGTAATATAGAAATCGCTGACTTGCATAAAGATTTGAAAAATGGAAATAAACTATAAAAGAAACTGACTTAGAGTTTAATTGAAATAAGTTTTTTTCGAGTAAAGGTTTGACAAGATCAAAATGAGTTTGTGTCATTTAATTGAAGGTTGTAAAGAAATGAGCATCTTCAAATTGAGCGTTTCTTTGGTGCTCACACAGAAGAGGAACTATTTTTTGCCATTCAAACATTTTTCAGTCATTTTGTAGAGATAGAGGTTTTTTACCGAAAGGTCAAATGTTCTCAAGTCACAGAAAAAGATGCACAACTATGAGTACATGATACATGTTAACCAAATCTGTAGGCAACCGGAGACATATCTTTAGGGAAAGGGAACCAAACTTGGAGAGAAAAGGGACCAAATCTGTTGAGAAAAGGAACCAAATCTGTAGAGAAAGGGGTAAAATCCATATCCAATTTGTAAAACCTAATTTATCAAATCCTCATTGAAGCTTCACTAAATCTACATTAAAACGTTAGTAAAATGCCCCTTGCTAGCTTTAATCCTTTTCTATGAGGTCAAAATTTTATGATTTAGACCTGAATTTGGTTTAAGCTTGATAAAACTTTAGTTAGATTTTAGGTGCGGTTTAAAGGGATTGGAGCGAAAGCGGTGCGCTTTCTAAAGTCTGGATGCGTTACCGTACCCCGCACAAAAACCCCCTTTTGCCATTCTTTTCACTTTTCTGCATTCCACGAGGGAGTCGGAGCCTTTGTTCAGTTTTTACGCCGAGTCCCGCTAAGTTTTCTTCCCCCTTCTGTAAAATCTATAACATTCTTGTAGCGCGTTTTCAAAGTACCCTCTCTCCCCTCGTTCGTTCTCTCCTTTTTATATTGTTTTGCCCATGTTTCCTGTTTAAATTTCTAAAATGGTTTTGTTTCGTTTCTCTCGGCTTCCTTCTACTCCATTGTCTTCGAATATTTTGGTACTTCCCATATAAACTTAATTTAATCAATTCCTTTTAACTAAAGCGCTAATCTAAATAACCTTCTTGTTACTTTGTCTTTGATTTCGTGTTAAATCATTTTAGAAAAGGGTTGGTAAGATGTAAGGTGTTAGGTAAGACAGTTAGTTACTAACTCTTGAATTTTTTGATAGCATTTCTATCGACTTTGCGTTTAATAGGACTTGATAGGTCAAATCTAATAAGTATCTTTGTGTTTGATTCAATCATTGAATCGAAAATGACGTGTGCAATTCATTGAGATCACTGCAATCTTTTTAATGGGCTTGCTTTGTGGTTTTTGGAACTCAGCTTTGCTTCCAAGAAATAATCCTTCTGATAACAGATTCTGAAAAAACGTTTATTTGCAGAAAGAGCAGCTTCTGCATTTTATTATTGAATTTATCTGAGAACCGTTATTCAATTTAAAAGGATTTTAAGGGTTTCAATGCTGCCAAAAGGATCAATCAACTCAGCGAAAGAAACAATAATTATCGATGAAAAGGATATCGGTGTTGATCATGGGGAGAAGGATTTTGAGAGGTTTTTAAAGTTGATTAGTTTTCTTTATTTCAAAGAATTCTTTGTAGAGATGGTTCAAATTCGATGATTTTTCGCGAGATTCAATCTGAGAACAAATTAGCGCATCAAGGAGAGATCAAGTGGGTTAAAAGCATTCAGTAAATGTTTGAAAATCTGTTGTTCTTGTTGAATTGGATGAAACAGAATTTAACGAGCAAGAAAATTATCTTAGAGTTAATCAAAACTAGCAATAAACTAACCGCTTCAATATTCAAACCTAATCTTTCCTTGTTCAGTTACCTTCAAACATTGGTGAGCTTAATCAAAGCAATGGTCGGCGCAGGAGTCCTCTCATTGCCATATGCATTCAAGCAAGCCGGACTATGGGTTTGCCTCAATGTAAAATTAATAGCAAACAATTTTTTAGATGGGTTTCTCATTGATGAGTCTCTTTGGTTTCATCAGTTACTTCACTTTCCGCAAAATTGTCCTTTGTGCTCATTACTTGGCGAAAGAGTTTGTTTTTTCTTGTAAAAAAATAAAAAGATTTGGAATTTCGACTAACATTTAAATGAGATTAGGTGGAGATTTAATTATTTATAAGGATTAGATTTATTTATTTATCCTATTTATAAGGACTTTTAAATGAGACTAGATTTGACTTGATAACCAAAACTTTTTGAAAGGAACATAAAAAAAGTACATTGCTCATCCTGTTTAGGCATAATTTCGAGTCTCTGGATTACGGTTGGATGGCCGAGAAAGCATTTGAGAAAAGCTTACCCCCTCTACGAAGATTTGCCACACCGATGAGGTTTAAATCGAAGCCAGGTTCAGCAGGTTCAGCTAAATTCCTTCAGATATGCAATCAACACGTGCATTTTTGGCTTTCAATTAGGCGTCTGTTCAAGTTATGTCGTTTTCATCAAAGAGCACGCGAAAGAGGTTCATTTTCTTTACCTAGATGACCTATTTCAATAAGATTTTTTGAGTTAGTCGACTACAAGTCACCATCAAATTCGATCAGTCCTGCTTTATATTATGTGATTGAGTTTGGATTTGTGACTTTATTAGTGCTGGTGAGAAGTATTCGGTGAGTGAAAATCCATTGATCAAATCAAAAATGATAGATTTACAGAGTGATCTCATTTGTGGCGCTCGCCGGGAATGTTTTTGTGTCAACGGCATTGCTTGCAATAACACAAGTAAATGAGCTGCTAAATCCAGAGCTAATTCATGAATTTTCAGGGTACACCCCTGCTTAATTCTTAAAAATTTTTAACTTAGTCTGCTTTCTTTGGCTTTTTTGGGTTGAAAATTTGCATCATCAAGGTTTATAAATGTTTTAGGAACTCGTCCGTTCCGAGCATCATGTAGGATCACTTCCAGCTGTGCAGGTGACTTTATATCTCACTCTTTTTGTTACCAATATTCAAGCAAAATATTGATTATCAGATTTACACAACTGTTTCAAGCATTTCTCGAATTTTAGGGTATTGGTGGAATGGTTTTGGCAGCGGGAGCTATTCTCTACTCATTTGAAGGACAGGCCATAGTTCGGTATTCAGCGCTTTTTTTAACTTGAGATGGTCAAAAAAAGTCAATTTACGACTGCTTTTGCTATTTTTTTCTATAGTTACATTTTCAGATTCTTCCGTTAACGAACAAAATGAAGAAACCAAAACAAATGATGGGAGTTTTCGGGGTGCTTTCTATTGGAGTTGGAGTCGTCACATTCAGTGGGCTTCATCAAAAAATCTCTAAAACTTTCATAGATCTAAAATAGAATAGAATTTTTCTTTTAGTTTACGTGGGTGTCGGTTTTCTTGGCTATATCACATACGGTGATGATACAGCGGCGAGTATTGGATTGAATCTACCAAATTATGGGTGAGTTGAGTTTGAAAAACTTTTTCAAGAAACACTAACTCTTGTAGTTAATCATGTGTTTCTCTAGCTTTTTCTAAAAGATACTTATTTTTTTGAAAAGCTATCGTAAACAATTACATCATTGTACCAAATTTCAGCATTTGGTTCTATGTAAAACTTCTACTGGTGCTAGTTGTTTACACAAGTTATCTCATTCAACAATTTGTCATTGTTGACATGGCCTGGCCCTTCATTAAGGTTTGAAATATTTGAAATATTTAAAAAATTGGCTTTAAATCTTTAGGAAAAGATTGAAAACCGAAATTTCTTCCCCCGTTTACTCGTTCTCTGGGAATTTCTCTTCAAGATTTTCCTCAATTTCATCTCTTGTAAGTGACTTTTCATAAATTTCTCAAACAACTTCTCTTTCAGTTCTTTTGGCGATTGTTGTGCCAAAGCTTGATGATATTATTCCACTTGTTGGAGTCACAGCTGGTTTGTTTCGTTTTTCTAAATTTTCTTTTCTTTTCTCTTTCTTTCTTTCTTCCTTTCTTCTTTTTCCTTGTCTTTCCTTCTTTCTCTTGTCAAGTTAAGGTACCAGATAACTCAGTGGTTAGTACAATTGCCCGGAAAGGAAAAAGTAGAAGGTTCAATCCCCTCTCCGGAAATCTATCTGTTCTTGCCAGTTCCTACATTTCTTTATTACTAAAAACTTGTATGCATTCACTTGTATTCAGGAATGTTGCTTGCTTTGGTGATCCCATCAATCTGTCACACGGTTACATTTTTGCCAAAGTGGCTTAAAGAGAAAAATTATCGATGGATGATGATTCATTGCTCGATTGATCTAACTCTTTTCATTGCCGGATGGTTTTTTGTAATCGATGGTTTCATCACGAACTTGCAAAATATTCTCAAAGATGTGAGGGATGGAGAGTTTAAATTTGGATAAGAAAGGTTGATCTGTGAATAAATTGAATAAATCTATGTATAGTTTTTCAAATTTCGGATTTTTCTTGGGATTTTCCGTTATCTTTGTGAGAAGCGCAGAGAAGAGATATCAATTTGCA